>VZRQ01000584.1:291747-362728 GCA_013397975.1 Machaerirhynchus nigripectus
CCGTCCGCCGTCCCTCGGCCGTACCTCCGCACCGCCCGCGGCTGCAGCGGCGCCCGGGGCCGGGGGAGCCCCGCGGACTTTTGCCCCCGGGCTGAGCTGCCGGCGATCGGTGTGCGCCGGCCGTGGCTGCCCGCCGGCCTTGCCCGGGGTGTCAGCGTCGTCCCTGGGGAAAAGTGGGGAGAGGGTGCCTGGGGAATCCGGGGAGTTCCCAGCCAGCGGTGGGGGTGCTGCTCCACGCTGGGGCCCCTCCTCAAGGGCTGGGTGTGGGCACCATGGAGCAGATTGGACCCGAAAGATGCCTGGCCCTAGCGGGAGCCTTTTTCTCAGGGTTTGCAAACGCTGTGTGGTCAAGCAGCGCTGGGACTGGTCCATCATCCACCAGCTTGCCGGTCCCAGGACAGGGAGAAAGCTGTGGCCACGGTGGCCAGTGCCAGCCAGGATGGTGGCTGTCCTCTTGGCACATGCCTTCTGTGTGTCTCCTGGCCTGGTTGTGACTTCCCATGGCAAGATTTGTCATCAAGTGCCTGTTCGCACCAGAGGGAGTTTGCTATCTGGAGGTGATTTGGATGCCACAGTACCCTGGAAATTAAAAATTAAGGGTCGGAAGGGACTCCCTTCATGTCAGAACCAACGGCTAGGCTGAACCATTGGAGAAGAGCCAGAGCATCTTCAGGAGATGATCTGGCTTCCTTCCAGCCTGCAATAAGAACATGAGGACTATGTCAGGCCCATCTCCCCAGGAATGTGCATCCAAAACCAACCAACCCCCCTGACACCCAACCGAGCAGGAGTGTGAGGGTTGGCAGAGAGGGTTGGTCTGACAGAGCAGAGGTTTGCTGCCTACTCTGTAATGCACAGGTGGCCTTGGCTACAGTTTTTATCCCAAAACAGACAGAAGGTCTGGTCTTGCGTGGGAATATGTCTCCCACGTCTCCACACCTTCAGCCAGGCTCAGAGCTGTCTCTTTCCCTACCCTGTATTCTCCTTGGCCACGCTGTGGTGCACAACCAAGCTTTGCACTGGCTGTGGAGTAAGAAAGGAATCAATTAAAAAAGTGTCTGTGAAGGAGTGATAATTCACCACCACAGCACAGGCTGTTGGAACCTTCCAGCCTCCTGGCTTGGCACATGAACATTATTGTATTTCAGTGGCCAGATCTTCTCGGGGGGTGGCCACTGGGGCTGCTCTCAGTGGTGTTCCTGGGATTTACATCAGCTGCCACTGGATCGTCACCCCTGCACGGAGAACAAGCCGTGCTATTGAGGCCAGGCTGGGGAGGGCAGCAGGTCCTGCCCGCAGCCTGGTACATCTCAACACAACGGCAAGGGGAGAATAAGTGACTGTTTCATGAGGGCTGGTGTGGTGGGAGAAGAGGAGAAATATGCTAATGGAGACACATTTCAGCTAATTATGATAACACAGCTTCTGCAGGGGGACCTGAAGTAGGCACAAACACTTCTCAGCACTCATGAGAACTTAGAGGCTCTTTTGGGTTTTCTTTTGGGGCAGGGCAGGGCTCCTCACTTTGAGCAGGACCTGGGCTGGGAAAACCCATGATGGCCATGACGCCTCCAGGCAAAGGCATAAGGGTTTGGGATCCATCTCTGCCTCAGTCCACCTGGGATCATCAACTCATTAAACTCCCCAAAGACCTTCTCCAAACCAAAGCGCTTGGATGCCGGAGTGCAGGGGCTGAACAGCACCGATGTCCCAAGCCCTGTGCGTTCCCGTTTCCCTGGCTACATCCCTGGTGGAGCATGCAGCCAGGCACCCCTTCCAGCCCCCTGCTTTGCCATGAGCATCCTGGGGGACCGTGGGTGTTCTCTCATGCCTGCTGGCTGTGAGAGACCCGAGGCTGGGCTCTCTCGAGCTCTCTTAGCAAGGCACTGGGTACTTCAGTGTTCACTGGGGCAGGGGCTGGCGTGCACAGCCCCAGCCAAGCACCCGGGGTATGGAGAGCTGGGCTCACCCTCACCATCTCCAGACAGATGAACAATTGAGTGTCTGCTTCAGCACGGAACAATAATGAGGGCAGAGCAGTGGGGAAGTGCACAGCGTGGAGTGAAACCCCAGGCAGAAAGAGCTGAGATGTACGCCTGGGTGTCCTCTGCCACCATGGCACAGATGTGCTCAGGGGACCACTCCCTCTGCTCCTTCCCCAGCTGTGTTTGGGGTCTGTAGACAGATGTCTGAAACCCTTGCTTGCCCTCTGTTCCCCAGCCCCTGTGTGGCTGGAAGCTGACTCATTCCACAGCCTTCTTCCCAGCACCCACAGTCACTGTTGGTCTGTTCTTGGGTGTTTCCCCCCACTTTTTAAGACGTCAAGTGTATACCTCCCATCATGGTTTTTCCCTCTGATTCATGCATGTATGCTGTTGATCCAGGCCACTTGGATAACGTATTATCAGTGTAATTTGATTTCACCTTCATAAGGAAGGCACTCTCCTTAAATACTAGTCCTCCCAACTCCTGCCCAGAGGTAGTATCCAGCCTAAATCCAGAGGTCTGTGTACCCTGTTGTTAAAACAACCAAAGTGCTGACAATTTTCCACAGTCGTCTTCGGTACTAGAAAGTTTTTTTTGGGTTCAGTTTGAAAATCGCTTGCTCCAGCTCAAGTTTTTCAGTTTCTAGTTATTTTTGCATCCACAAGTCTTTGGCTGTTGGTGAAGAAGCTGTTGTTTAGCCCTGGAACGGCTCCAAATCTTTCCACTGGGTGTATTAGCTATCCTGAACTCCTAACCATAGCTGGGGTATTTTTAGCTCTGCACAGCAGTCTTCAAACAAATGCTGCCACAAGGTCTGCAGGACTCCCTGAGGTCCCCCACAGCCCAGCTCCTTCTGCTGCTCCAGGCTCAGTTGTGCAGAGATGACCATGAAATCCCACCTGGGGAGCCAAGCAGGAATGTGACCAAGTGCTTTGTGCCATCCCCATGTGATCCACATCCAGGCTGTGACTGAGCACACGGACAGGCACAGCTCGTGCTTTCTTACAGGAGAGCAGGGAGCTCTGCCTGGCCTTGGTGGTGCCCTTGTGGAGGTGTAGAGGTGCTTGACCCTCACTCACTCCCACCAGGGAATGCCTCCTGCTGCAGAAATACACCAGAAAGCTGGAAGGAACAAGAGCAGAGTAGCCCCTTGCTCCAGACTCAGCTGCTGCCTGCTCTGTGGACATGATGCTGCGTTGTCTCCTGGCCAGGCTGATCCTCCAAGCAGCACCACATCCACATTCGATCCCTTTGAAGACTCTGGAAGCAGCCTCCCCTTTTTCGTAAAAGAAGGAATCAGTCTGTCTGGCCTCCCTTTGGCTCCCTGGCAGTTCCTCCCAGCCTGCATGCCTTGCCAAGCCTGGTCTGGGTTTAATAAGCAGCAGCTCTGCTCCAGGGATGGAAATTAGAGGTGGATGCTGCAGCACAGCAAAGTGCAGGGACACGGTGGCAAGAGCTTCTGGATCCCTCCTCGCCTGTGTTTCTGCAATGGCACAGCCGAGGCCTGGCTTAGGAAATGCACCGTGCCACAGCTGGATTTGCTTCTGGAGCAGGGTGTACCTCCTGCCCAACCTCCTTGTTTTTCCACCTAACTCTGCATGGGATTGGAAAATACCACTGGAATATGAAATATGAACCAGGACCTGCAGGATGACCCCATGTCGGTGGGCTAGCAGCCAGAGCCCTGTGGGACAGCCCAGTTCCCAGCAGACACTAAATCCCTGTGTCTCAGCAGCTGGGCCTTGCCCTGGGCGTTTGTAAAATAACACTTATCCAGGAGCACTCCTGGTTTTCACGCCTTAGATCTCTATTCTACTGTTCCCCTGTCCTGACAGCTCTGCTCTGTGAGATGCCCCAAATGCTGGCAGGAGAAGCGCAAGTCAGGCAGTCACCAGAAGTCAGAAGTTCAATGAGTTCATCTTTGGGTCCACTGACGGCCGAAATATTGTTAGAGAAGTAGACTGATAAGGAGCTTGGAGCTAAATCAGCTGATGAAGGGTTTGAGAAGGGAACCTCTTTCCTTCCTCACCAGCTACTTCCCATGTTGCCCACTGGCCTCATTGTGGCATCCTTCCTTCTGCCCTCGTGGCCATAACTGAGCTCCCATTCAGATGGAAGCCCAGCTGAAGTTGGTGGAATATTGCTCTGGGCCATCTCAAGGCATGATGACAAATGTGCTTTGTAATGGGGCAAAATGTAATCCATGTGCTTCATCTGTTCCTCCGTCCCTCACTGGAGATGTTTTAAGCAGAACTTAAACCTGTTCTGTGGGAAAATTTACTTAAACAGCTTCATCTTCACAGAGGAAGTGTTGTAAAGCCACACCACCCTCTGTGACTCAGACAACAGTGAAGGAGTGTTAAAACCATCTGATTTCAGGCCCAGATGTATCTTCTGTGGATAAGGCTTGACACCAAAGAGATCTGCCAGCCAGTAACTTCATGCAAGCAGCTCCTGCTCTCCTTGGCACTCAACAGCCATGAAATCAGGGACCCCTGATTATTCTCCCTGTGTGTGTCCGTCTTGTTGGCACTTGGAATATATGTCACGTTCTCCTGTAAATTCTTCCCCAGAACTTTGCATTGTTTCAGCTGAGAACGATTCTTGGCAGAAGGAAAGCGGGAGCAGGTGAGTGACTGGCAGAGGATGTGCTGGATGGGCTCAGACCCGTTTAGGATGGCTTGAGGTACCGGGGATGTGCACCTCAGCCCATGCCAGAAGTTAATATTCCCAATGATGGGAAGCGGGAGGCACCCATGTCCTGTCTGCTGCTGGTCTCCATCCAGCACATACCATGGTCCCCCCAAGCCTCACGACAAAATTTGAGTTTTTCAGGGGTTTCCATGCACTGGTGACCTGCAGGGCTGTAGGACCAGCTCTCTGTAGCCTCAGCATCAGCCTAAGGTTACTCAGAAAGCGCAGCTGGTGGGCTGAGTGTGGCTGGATATGTCCAGATGTGAGCTGTGATGCTGCAGTGGAAAAACGGTATCCCTGTGCCAGAGCAGGCTTGTAACAGGAAAAGCCAGCCTGAGGGCAAAGCAGGAACACAAGCTAATTTGGGAACACAATGGTTATGCTAATCAAAACACCTTCCAGAGGAGAAGGGAAGGAAATTACCTAATCCTTCACTATGCAGCGTGGTGTCTCTGTGCCCAGCCTGAAGGACCAGCTTGGAAGAAAGGGCATTTCCATCTGGGCAGGGAAAAATCCCTGGGACCTCTTCCCTCCAGACCCTCTCCATCCACACTGGGCAGAGGAGAGTCCTCCTCTTCCCATTCCCAAACTGGCTTTAGGTCCAGAAAAATTCATGCTTCTCTTGAAAGTTTGGCTGGACACAAACTTGCGTGACTCAGGAGCTTAGCAAGAATCTTCATCAGATTTTGGAAAATCAGCTGAGAAGGGTTGAAGCAGTTCAGGGACATGCAGCCTGTCTTGCTCTACTGCCAACAGACTGGGATGGGGCAATCGCTGGCTCTGTCAAGGGAACTCTTCCCACTTCCCATAGATGATCTTAGCAGGGTTCACGCTCATTGCCTGACTCAACATCTGGAAACTGTCATCCAACTGAAAACAGCCCAGGAAGGTTCTCCTAACAAGCCAGGAGCAAGCACAGCTCCCAGCTTTGAGAAAACCCAGGGCATAGCCCCAGATGGAGAATGTAAGGTATTTTGGGGATGCTGATGCCACAGAGCATGAGTAGAGGACAACAGTGCACTTTCAGCATTAAATAAAAACCCACAAAATGCCTCTGACTTAGAAGAAACACACCTCAGCTGAGGACAGGCTTCCCTGGTTGAGGCTCTCCCATGTTCCCAAGGCTCCTCTGCCTATTGTCCCCACACCTCCAACATGAAACCCATGTGATGCCTTTCATCCCCTGGCTGAAGACAGGAGCCAACAGGGAGAGGGTGTGAGCCATGTCCAGGGTCAGAGGTTTGGATGCACCTGGAGGGACTGCAAAATACAGGCACAAGAGCCATGAAGGGAAAGCAAAGAGCTGAAGGGTGTTTTTTTCTGTTCCATGAGAAAATACACTCTATAAGTGGCATATTTTTTTGGAGGAGAAGAACCTCTTCATAGAATATGGAATTTTCTTCTCCCTTCACCACTCCAAATCTTATGTGGCTTTCTATGGGGAAAAAAGAATTGACTTGCAATTTTTTCCCTTTGTTTTTGTCCTGTTTGAATGTTTCTCCAGCCCACAAAGGGACACCTATGGAGGGTGGCACTGGTCTGTGAGACAGCAGTGGAGGGGAGATGGGAAGTCGTCCCTCTGGTGTGACGGGAGGGGACGGAAACCTTCACTGTCTGAACTCAACACCGCCTGGGCTAACACAGCTTCCTCTCCACTGCTCATTCCTCTGCTCCTGTGCACCAGCAAAAAGCAGCCAAGCCCTCCACCTGAATTTTGTTAAACCTCTTTATTTCCACATCACTTCAAGCCCTCTCCCCTCCACATGAATCTTAGAGTGAATTTCTCTTGCTCAATACAGGCATCCAACACACACCCACTGTTGCAAAGAGGATTTTGCAAAGGGCCAACATCCCCTCTCGGTCTCTGCAGAAAAAAGCTTACTTTAAATGTCCTGGGATCTGCCACACCGACATTGAAAGGTATCAGAAGGTCTCTAAAACAAACACACCTAGGGATGGTTATTTACCCAGAGAAGCAGGAGTAAAAGAAGAAAAAAGAAGAAAAGGAACAAAAGGAGAAAAAAATTTTAATTGTAATTTTTTAAGCAGTTTCTCTTCCAAAAAATGTATCTGGAAACCTCAGGCTTGGGGTTAAATCTGTGTGTGAGGTGGCACTGAATAATGCCAAGGTAAATCCTAGCTCTGAATTAGTCTCCTTAGAGTAGAGCCATGTACCTGCACATTGCTGTCCAAGAACATACTGTGCTCTCTGGCTGCACACAACACTTTGTACTCAGAATCCTGTCTCTGAGCAGAAAAGGGATTTTTATATTAGCAAATATATATATATATATAAAAAAAATAGACCTCTTCTCCAAGTACATATACAGTTACACCCAGGTGCCAGGATGACATTTGGGCCAGGTGAGGGGCTTGAACCTGCTGCTGAACGTGGGTCAAAGCAAGCCCCAAAAGCTGCTGCAGCAGCACAGTGTGAAGCCTCATGTTGGAGTGTCAAAATATCGTGATTGGGACGTGGGGATGGTCTCTGGGTGTGCAGGGGGAAGCTGGAAGTTGTGGGAGGAATTCAAAGTCCAGTTTCAGGTTTGCCAGATGTATCTCTGTTGTCCTCCCACCATGCCACAACAGTCAAATTGACACTCCAGGGTGGTTGCTTGTGCCATCCCTGTGCTTGGCTCACTTTCTCTTCACGTTTCAAGTTCCCTGGGTACTCCTGCAGCACCTCACACACCAGTGACTCCAGCCTGGCCTGACACCTCACAGCTATCACCTTGTTTTTCAGGTGTGCTGAAACAAAACCTGCCCTGGAGGGAAAGGCAGATCCCCAGCCACTCACACTTGGACTCTCCCTGAGCACTGGAAAACCTTCAGCTCACACTAAAAGAGGACTTTTGGCCAGCAGTTGCCTTGGCAAGGGGCAGTGTTATTTGGTATTTGACAAGGGCCTTAAAAGTAAAACTGGAGCAAAGGAGGTTGAATGGGAAAGCTGGGAATCAGGTCACCATGACTCTGGTCAGTTTGAAGTGCTCTGACACAGCAGAGCTGTCCCGTGGACAATGGCCTTGGCATGCTCATTCCTCCCGGGAGCTGAGCGTGGATACCTCCCAGCCAGCAGAAGTGCTTCCCTTTTCCACTGCCAGGGGCACTGACTCTTGTAAATCACTTCATACGGCCTAATTAACCTCTGGAAATGGCTTATAAAGAACAACGTGTTGTAAAATTCAAACATTTAGATGTGCTGTAAGTGCCAAGATTATCTTTAAAAGCCCCCACGGTGAATCCTTTCAAATAACACATTTTGGGGTCTCTCTGACATAGCAGCACGTGCTTAAAGTTTAACAGGCAGCAGGGAGACTTCTCAGATTTTTTCTCAGCTGTCCTGGTGAGACACACATACATGTATTTATACTGCAAGCTGTACTTTGGCTCTGTGTACTCGAGAGAAATACAATGTAAAGCTTGTCTGCATTGCTGCCTCCACTCCTAGTCATATTTTAAGGACCTAACTTGACTCGTGGATGAGATGCATTCTCCTGAAAGTGTCACATTTCCATTAACACCTAAAAAAGCAAGAACAGGTACTTGTCAACCTGCCCTAGTTCAAGTGGAAAAGCAAGTCCCAGACTTGTTTACAAGTCTGTAGGTATTACTGAGGGCACTGTCGTGATCCTCAAAGCCTTGCTCAACCATCAGCACCTGTGCTCCTGGGTGGAAGGCTGGTGTTTCCAGTCATGGCTCTCCATCCTCTGATGGGGATCCGAGCCGGAGGATCCACAGGCTCCACAGTGGCTCAGGCCTGTCACTCCACCAGCCTCTGCTCTCCAAACTCCCCCTCACTTTGGGTTCCTCTATTTTTAAATGTCAGGTCATGTTGTTCTTCAGAAGCTGCTAAACACCTACAGCCAGGGCTTTTGCTAGAAAATTTTCCTCATTTAATAATAGCCAACCAGAACATTTGATTTACCCATGCTTATTTATTCACTGAGTGTATTGGTGAGGCTACATTTGTTAACTCAGCCAGCTGAATGTTATCCCCTCCTCATGTGACCAAATAAACAGGGAGTAATCTCAGAGCAAACATCTCTTCCAGGGAGCCCATGCCTTTGTGAAAGGCTGTCTGAGGCTCAAAAAGAAAGGAAAAATATTAATAATGCTGCCTGATGCCCCTGAACCTTCTCCAAGTGCACCAAATAATTTGCAAGGGGCAAGTCCATAGTGGATCTAGTGAAGTTTTAGGATTTACGTGGGGCCAGCTGGAGAAGGGGACACCCAGGGACGTGCACAGCCAATTTTGAGAGAGCGACGCCGCTCCTGTACCAGCAGCTGCCGGGAACAAAAAGTTTTTGCAATCAGCCAGCGGGAGTTAAAGAAGAAAGCAGCCTGGCAGTAAATATACTTAGCAAATTCAAACAGTGAAAGAGTTCCAGGAAAGCGAGATAACCCTGCAGGCACAAAGATCCTGATCCAAAGCCCGCGGAAGTTGGTGGAAAAGAAAATCCTGTTAGCTTTTAGATGAAGCCCAAGGAAAGTCAAATACAAGGTCCGGTCCCAATGAGTCTGTAATTCTTCCCAATTAAAAAGCCACCCACTTCTCACACACCTTCCCTGGCAGCTCCTCCCTTGCAGCTTGGCCCCCACAATGGGAATTTGTACGCATGTCCATACCTACACATACATTTTTCACTCACAAACTGCTCCCCTGGCAGCTCTGTGGTTCTCTGACTTTGTCACAAGACTCAGCATTTGGTGTTTCTCCTTGAGCTTCCTGTAGTTACATGGGTATTTAAAGATTTCCAAAGGCAGGGAAAAAGCCCTGAGCAACTCCAAAAGCAGAACATTTCCCCGTAACCTCAGAGTGCTCAAAACTGGGGCGTGGGATCCATGGGTCACGCAGTGGGGACCAGCATCCCACAGCATGGAGAGGATACATGACAGGAGCAGCCAGACAGTTGCCAGTTTGAAGAAGACACACTTTGCACCAGGGTGCAAAACCCTGGCTTAAGTAGGATCCTTGTTTTGGCTGCTCAGCAGCCAGTGGACCTGGCTGAGCACTTCACTTTTAAAACAAAATGTGGGGGTTTTTACTTCACTCCTTTAAACTGCAGTTGCCTGGAAAAAAAATTAGCAGTTACACAGTGCCTGCTCCAGAGACCACTGACATCAACAGCAAATTGTTCCTGCCTTCAGTGGGCTTTGAATCAGATCCTAAAAATGCAGCCCAGCCCATCCACATCTGCAATACCACAGTCAGAAATGAGTTCAAGCATCCTAGTAATCCAGGGAGGCGGGGGGGAGAAAAACCCCAAGGTGACATCTAGGAAAAGAAACATGCCACAAGCCAGCAGCTGCCTTGGAGCTCTGAAGGGGGATCAGGAGCATGGGAGAGGATTGGCACTGCCGACTTAGAAGGACAATTGCCCTCTTAATACCAACATTATCCAGCTCCAGCCTGGCCGCTCAGTTTCTCCATGCTGACAAGTTTTACTGTCCCTGGGCTGTCAGGGCAAAGCTAAGCAATGGTTTTCCAACAGAAAGACCCTTGTCAAAGCAGAAAGTGTCTTCCTGACAGCGATATGTTTGTATAAGAAAATACAGACATTTGCTTTTTAAGCATCCCCTTCCTCCTCTGGACTTACAGCATTAAAATGAATTGGAGAAAAGATAAGATTGCTGGGATTTTTAATTACAATCTTTATCAAAGAGCAGCTTTCACGACACTGGAAAGGAAATCAAGTTGAGACTTTGGAAAACTTTTCCTGGAAACAACTCCTTTTTTTTAGTAGGGTTTCTTAAGGTGATTAAAATGAAAGCAAGAGCTGCATCTGCTGAGCATTCCCTCTCTTTTAACATTTTCACCCACTGAGCCCTTTCAAACTGATTTTATAAAGAGTGATAGGGTTTTCTGGGGAAAGGCCTCTGAAGAAGAGCTCCCCCAAGGATTCCCTTCCAACCAGAGAGGCAGCTGGGTTGTGAGGGCATCCAGCATGGCACAGCTTGGCTACCACAGGACCCACGGCCAGTGTGTGATCAAGGAAACAAATCAATCCTTCTTCAAGGCAGAGGTGCCTCATCTTTTCCATGACTACGATTGACTCCCTGGAGATCAGGTCCCCAGTGAATGAGGCAGGCAGTGGTTTGCAACCCACGTGCTTCCCACCCATCATGCTTTCACCTCATAGCAGAGCCAGTCTCTCCCTGCTTGCTCATATTTGCCCATCGTGGAAAGAAAGCATCCCTTGGCTGGCAGCAGGGAAAGCCCCAGCAGATGCTCTGCCCTGGCTGCGGGTAGCCACTGCTGGCTGCTGACGTGAAGCTCTTTTGAGGGGCAAGCCCTGCTGCAAACTCACCTGCCTCCTTCCCACAGTTTTTCCCCCACCACAGTTCACTCCTCCCCAAATCAGAGGCAGCAGGTCAGATCTTGTTGCTCTGGCCAGGTCCGCCTTGTTTCAGTATTCCCTGGTCAAAGACAGCTCTCCAACAGCACACGTGGATGTCAGTACGGCTGCTGTTTGTCTCCCACCTCAGCAGTGGCTCAGACCATGTGCCTGCCAGAACTTCTCTGAAGGCCAAGACCAAAGGACCCCATCCCTGAAGGAGATTACTATAATTCCTTGCCAGAAGAGTGTGGCACCTCCTCCAGCTTTCCAGGCTCATGATTTCTATTGTAACCACCCCAGAGGCAGCTCACATTTACAGACGTTCAGCATTGATGCTGCCATGGTGGAGCCCTGGGCTCACTCTTGCTTTTTGACCACATTCCTGCCTGAACACAAAGGTTTCCAGCTCTTTGCAGTCTCTCAGGGAGCCACACCAGCAGGTGCTAAAAATCCTTGGGCCAGACCACCTGCAGCTACATCTCTCCCTCTCTGTAAGCTGATGTGCTTCTGCTTACCCACCAGATCACCGAGGAAGGCCTGGTCTGCTCTATTTTCTTACAGTTATTTCCTCTTTCCCATAGGATTTTGAAGTGTCAGGAGGTTTTTTTCTCTGAACAAAATAATGCTTTTCCCTCATCCTTGGGCAGGTCAACACCTAAGAGTAATTCCTTTACAGAAGCCTTGTGGCTTAAATCATGTGTAGTCTGTTCTGATTGTCATTAATAATATTGGATTATTATTGTCCTTAATATGTCCCTATGGAGATTCCCATTCCCTGGGGCTCTGCTGAACTCATGTGCTCACAATTTCCTACTGGAAAAATCAAGACAGGGATGTAAAAAAGGTCTGAGGGAAACATCCTTTCCTCCTCACCAACTAGCCAAGAGGAGTTGGCAATAAAAGACCAGTTATGGCTGCTCCCTGGTGCTCCATTTCATTTGCACTACCAGTGCGTGGTAAGAGACTTTTGGTGGGCACAGAGGTATTTTGAAAGGCTGAGCTTACAGTCCATCAAGCAGGTACTGCTGAGGGTTTAAAAAAATATATCAGTGGCCACCCAGAGTACACAGAAGGGAGGGACTGACTGAGGTCAAGCTGCAGCACAGAGCTTAAGAAGGGGAGCAGGAGAAGAAGAAGAAAAGAAGAAGAAAAGAAGACGAAAAGAANAGAAGGAGAAGGAGCAGCTGGATTTTCAAATGCACAGAATTAGTCATCTGTGGACTTCACATTGCTGTGATAAATTACGTTATTTAAGCCATTGTCTGAAACCAGTCCAAAGATCCTATTGCAGGTTCTCCTCATTCACGTCCAGCCTGAACACAGCTGTTCATGCAGAAAACACTTCAGAGCACTGCTGCCCCTTTCTCCAACAAGTTCCTCTATTAAAAATAAATCCTGGGGAAAAGATGCACCCTCTGGGGTTGGGAAGGGTATTTGTATGAAAGCAGCACCTCAACAGCAGAGCATAAAACCAGCTGAATTCCTGTCAGCACTGCCAAAAGCCTTGACCATCACAGTAATTCCCAACTGGCACGTAAAGAAAAAACCTTCACATAATCACAAAGCCAGCCCAAATCTGGCCTCTGTCCATATCACTGACAGCTCAGTGATAGCAATTTGCCTTTCTGGAAAGAGGAAACAGGAGCTGACACAAGAACCGCATCACTGCTGGTAGCTGCAGCCATCAGCAGCTGCCGAGCTCATTCCCTTTCTCTGCCTCAAAGGAACGTGCACACCCAGAGTGGCCAAGAAAGCCAGGACCAAGTTCAGATAAGCCTGTGAGCAAGCAAGCAGGTCACCAAATCAGCAAGGCCAGCCTGCGGAAGAGCTGTGGCACCCTGCCCAGGAACAAGAGCACGTCAGGCTGGGGAAGGGAGTCCTGAGCTAGGAAAAAGAGAGGTCTAGGATAAGGGGAAGCTTCCTTGGAAACACAGAAAAAAAATATTATCAGGAAATAGTCTAGTCAGTAATGCAGCATTTAGCCAGTGAAAAGCACAGAAATGGTGCTGCCCAAATAGCCATAAGCAGCTGGGAGTATTGCCAGAATTAATAAGAATTGCAGGTTGCACTTGATAAACTCGAAAAGAAACAGATGCAGTCCCACTGAGAATCAGCCCCCAAGAGAAGCCACTGCTGAGAAAAGCCTTGTCCTGAACCTCAACTCAACCTGTGCAGAGTGGGGCCACATCCCTGAGGGGTGAAATCCTCAAACTCCCCTTCTAAAAGCACAGAAATCTGTCTGAAGGGCAGCCACCTTTCAGGAAAAGGGACCTTTACTGTAACAGCTCCACTGCACTCACCCCAAATTCTCCCTCAGGGGCAAACAAGATGTCACAAAGCATCAAGACATTTGTGCTTTTCTTGCACTGGAATGTCAAAGGTGACTTTGGCCACCACAATGCTTCAGTAAGGAGAGTCCAGGCTCTGCTTGCTTGGAGAAAGAGGGTGTCCCCAGCAGGGATAAACCACTGCTCCCCGCTGGTGTTCAGAGTGGCAGTCATTTCTGCCAGCTGGCAACAGAGGTGGCCAAGCCTGGATCACGCAGAGGTTTCACTGGCATTGCCTTTCCTCAAAAAAAAACTGAAAGGGAAGAGTGCTGGTAACAGCCTTGCCCCCAGGAGAGGGGTGAGTAAGGAGCTCTTCCATCCTGCCCTGCTCTTGACCCATACGGAAAGCCCAAGTGGCCGCCAGCAAACCTGCAGCCAAAATCATGCTCATGATGGGAAATTCTGAAGGTCACAGATGCAAACAAATATTTGATGAGCTGATACAACGCAGCCTTGACCAGTGCACGTCCGGCATCGGGGTGGACCCCCCTGTGCCATGGCTGAGTGTGAATGCCCTCCAGCCAACCACCCACACTGTGTTTGAGCTGCCGGCTGTGTGCACACCGCTTGCTTTGTTAATGTTTAGACTTTCCCCCAGAAGGCCTGTCTGGGCTCAGTGAGCAGGAATCAGCAACACGAATTAGCAGGAGACAAAGTGTCCACAAGTACTGCTATTATCTCTCTTCTCTGTAGGAGGAGGAGCCACGTTCCTCCTGGGCTTCTCTAGGTGACCTTTCCCTTCTCAGCTCACCTTCTCCTGGGATCATCTGACCCATGTTTCACCCACTCTGGCCACCAGAAAGCCACCTGCCCACCTTCTTTCCAACACTCCTTCTGAGCCTGACCAGCCACAACCCAGCTCCCGAAAGTATCTGAAGGGCACTGAGGAGAAAAACACATCGGCCCTGCTTTGATGAACCTGCGATGCTGGTGCACGTGTGACTTTGCCCTCAGGATGCATGAGGGTCCAGAGCAGTCTCAGGGTTGTACTTGAGCTACTGTTGCTGAAAAACATGGATTTTGTCCCTGTAAAGTCGTGGAGGTTTGTACAAGATGCCAGGAAACACGATTTTGACATGCTCAGTAACCCATAACCTCAGTGTTTCCTTAACCTCCGTAACCTGTCTCTCCAAGTTTGCTTGCCCTCTTCCCTCTCGTCTCCTTCCAGTCCCTGTGGGATTTCTTTCAGCCTGACTCCAAGGACAACCAGCAGCCTTGGATCCTGATGCAGGAATATCATCACTTTGCATGTAGGTCTTTTGCTCCCTCAGGACCTGCAAAATGGGGGAAATATTCTACCACTCTAAATTTTCTTGTGGGAAGCCTACAAATTGCATGTCACAGTGTTCTCACATGAGGGAAACCTCCTTCATGACATAAAGAAGAAGGAGAAAGCATTTTTCTGAAAGAAGAGACTTGTTGGGATGGAGTTTACATCTTGTTTCCTGACTCTGAAAACTTGGGTGAACCCAAGTGTGGATGTGCCTCAAGCGACTGCTTGCTCTGCTCAGAGTGTTGTGCAAAGCTAGGAGAGGGAAGTTTTAGGGTTGCTTTACCCCCTGTTCCTTGTAAATTTTCATATAGAAAAATAAGCCTGGCCATCCCACAGGCCAAATTTACTGCCCTGTCACAGTATGGAGAGAATGCAACCCACCAGCTTCTTCCAGCTCCCCACCCAGCACCTCAGCACAGCTCATCCAACCGCAGCACAAACTCAGGGTTCCTCTGCGGCTATCCTGAGGAAAGTCCAGTTTAAAAGGAATTAAGAGGATGTTACAGCATTTTTACAGGATTAATTTAACTGATATCTGTACCTCAGACAGCAACAAGCCCCAGTGCCCTGGTGAGCTGTATTACCCCTTGCTGCAGGACCTGGCCATTTATTCTCACCAAATCCCCCCCAAAACCTCCTCAGCACTAAGGTGCAAGAGCAACAAAATGCCCCGTGGACCATTTTTTCCCCTGGCCCTGCCTCATCTTCCCAGCAAACCAAGTTTGCAACAGACTGTGCTTGAATTCTCCACCCACGTGGCTTTTTTAATGCCTGGCTGCCCAAGCACAGCCGTGGGGCTCAGTCAAGCAGGCTTGACTTTCAGCCTTTGAGGTGGTTTCAGACCTAAACCACCTAAAGTCCTGGTGCTAAAAATACACCTTGCAACTTTCAAGAAACAAAAAAAGTGGTTAGCAGTTGTGTTAATTCACCTGTTGCCTGGCTTAAGCATCCCCGTATGTCTGCAAGGAGCTATTTCCCACTCTGAAGAGGTGTGTTCTCTTGTATCTTTTTTCACTTTCGGTATTAGCTTGTAATCTGTGATGGAGGGGCCATTTAAAAAAGCATCCTGCTCTTCTGCAGCAGTTTCAGCTGATTCAGCTTCTCCAAGCCATACAGCTGCATGGATTTATGGGCATGTATATGATGGCCCATGTGTAGTAACTATTCTTCTTGAGAGCTTCTCAAAAATGCCAGTGGGCAGCCCAGCACCAGGATTTCCAGACTGATAAATGGGTGTGATCCCAACCTGCCAGCCTCGAGTACTCTGGGGCTGGAGCCTCCCACCTGAGTTTGGGGCAAACCTTTCACTTACAGACCCTGTCCAGTCCAAAAATACCACGACTAAGGAACCTTAGGCAGAAGGAATTCCCGGGTTTCCCCCCGTGTAACAACCTGCCTGTGCTGCGTGGTCCAACCAAAGCCTGATGCACCCAGCTGCAGGGCACGAGGAGGACGTGAAACCTGGCTCAAGGGCTGGGTTTGGGGGCAGGAGTATCCCAGCCTGCAAATCACCAGCCCTTCCCACACCCAGCTGGCCACCAGCTCAGCACCAGCAGACCTCAGCATGGCTGCTGTAAGCATTGCTGTTGTCACACAAGTATTGTCATAGCACTTGGCAGCCCCGTCTGCAGGGTCACTGGCATACCTAGAGGACAAATTATTCAGACTCAGCTGTTTCTACACATTTAGGCCAAGTTCATTTTGTATCCCTCCGGGATCTGTGCCGTGGGAATTCCCTGCTGTCACTGAGGTGACACCGCAGATGTGATGGAGCACTAAAATTGGCGTCGTGCATCAAGGGCAGTGGCCCGGCTGCAAACAGTGTTTTAACATTCTTGCATTTTAGCTCCTTGCCTGGGAGTTCTTCTGTAGCTTAGTGGAATTCGAGCAAAATTGGACAACAGCTGCAGCAGGGACATTTCCCAGCCCAACTCTGCAATAAACCCCACCAGCAGGTGGGAATCACCCTGACATGGTGCAGCATAACCCTTGGGGAAGGAGAGGAGTCCACCAGCAGAAATGTGGAGTAACTCCCCTCCTGGAGACCCTCTGGCACTGTGCAAGGTGAGTCTCAGACTTTCCCTCTGCAGCCCCACTCTGGTGGTGGGCTTAGGTCTTAGGTGGCCTTAAGAGGTATCTTAGCTGTAGAAGCTGTTTCCGTGTTTTATCACCCCGGCACGGCACCGTCTGGAAAAACAGCAGCAGATGTCTGTCTGCTGATGCTGAGGCAGAGATTAACGTGCTCAGGGCCAGGGGAAGGCAGCAAGGGGGACTCTGGCCACTGGGTTTCCCAGCAACATGCCTTGCATGAACATGTGCACCCTGTCACCCCGGCAGAGGCAGCAGCAGAGAGCCGAGAACATCCCCTGCTCTTGTTACCCACTGATGTAAACGTGTGAGAAAAGGGTGAGGAACCATTCAGCTCACACAAAATGAAAACTGATATTTTCAGAGATAAATTGTAAAAGCAATTGCTCATACACTTGTCCCTGCAACTGAGAGAGAAGGCAGCTGCAGAGGGTTTGGTGGGATTTTTTTAACGTGAAACCAAGCGGAGGAAGTGTGAATCAAAACCTCACAGAGTCAAGATTTTGCATATTTACGCAGAATTGCAATACACAAGGTGTGCCTTCCTAAGTAATCCCCCATCTTTCCTGGGACCTCTGACACCAGCTTGCGAGAGTTGCAGTCTTCAGCAGCCAACTATGCTTTTGGTGACTCTAAGTGACATCCAGGGAGCACCATCAACTCAGGGCTGAGTCAGATCCCTGGCACACCCTTAGGGCACCTACCTCCCCTCTGGAGCTATCAGAATTAAGCATCTGGGGGTCTTGCTTCCCTGTCCTGGCTCTTACCCTCTCCCAGTCCCAGTCCTTTCGAGGGACCCCGTCAGCAGAGCTGCTCCCCACCTCCTGCTTGGCTTTGCCACCACGCCGGGGCCACGTCACCACCCACAAAGAAGGGCCTGTGCAGGAGCTGGGGCTCGTGCTGTGCTGAGAGGAGTCATAAAGCTCCTTTTAAGATGTCCAGCACAAAGCTGAGCCTGTTCAGCCGCAGGTTGGGGGCTGCTGCCTCCCCTCCCTGCCTCTGCCAGGCACTGAGTCATCGCCCTGCCATGGTGCCGCCAGCCCAGCACTGCAGAGAGGGCCAGGGCTGGTGGCCGAGAGCAGCAAGCCTGCCCCGCTCACTGCTGCAACAGCCAAAACCTGTGCCTCAAAATACTGCTTCTTTCCAGAGATGCAAATAGGAAATATTATGGAAAAGACCCAGGGAAAGGGGCGGCCACACGGAAGGGGGGTCATCCGTGGGGAAGAGGTCATGTGAAATCTTCCTTGGGTTTGTGTTTTCCACCACAAATCGCTCTCAATGCTCTTTTTGACACAAGGAAAGAAGCAAAGGTTTCTACCTGTGTCCTTCTGCAAGACAAGAGAGGGAAAGTGGGAGATATTCTCCAGCTTGCAAGACCCATGGCACTTGTGGTGTGGACTTCTTCCTCAAAGACCAGAGTCAGGACTGCAAAAAATCTCTGCTGCTGTCTAAAGCAGCACAAGTACAACAGACACACAATCTTGTGCTTGCAGAGAAAAAAATTGTTTAAAAGTGGATCTCAGCACTCTATCAAGTTTTTAAAGCACTTTCATGACTCTGATTTTTATGACACTCTGAGCTGGCAGGAAAGCTCACAGGTCAGGGATTTTACTGGTGCCCAAGGAATTGAGTTCTTTGGTTGGTTCTTTAGCTCACCCAGAAAGTAAAGTCTGGTTCCTTAAGCGTGGATGGAGATGTCTGTAGAGATGTGATGCCTATCATGAGCAGACAGGAAGCAGAGCCAGAGATACACACTGTGATTTCAATCTGCTTCAATCTGTGTTAGGTCATAGAAATATAAAAAATAAGTTAGAGGCAGGATAAAGCTGGGAAAAGGGTCCTGCCCAGGGCCAGGAATATGAAGTGGGTTGGAGAAAGGCACTCCTGACTCCTTTACCCTCCCATGCCTGCAATCCAGGTACACACTCCCTTAAACATCAGTTAGAAACAACAGGAAACAGCAGCAGCCAATTTAAATTGAGGGAAATAAGAGACTTGGAGAGAAAAAAATAAACTCCTTGAGCACCTCACCTGTGCCCAGCTGTGCAAGTTCAGCAGCTGGGAGCCTTGGGCACTCACTGGTGCAAAGGCTGAGTCACACTCTCAAGAAAGTCCCAACTGCCTGGTTTCACTGAGTAATTGCCTTTTCAGATCAAAGAATTGAAAGCAGGAGGTGAGGGGGAGACAAGCCAAGCAGCTTAGAAGTCTGCAAGTTGAGAGAAAGTAACTTCAGCAGAGCAAAAAGAGAGACTCAATGCCAGGCAGGAGATTCATCCTCTCCATTTATGTTTTGTCTGCCTGATTCTGCTTTTTCTCTCACTTCAAAAGTTATTTAAGACAGGAGAGCTTCTGCCAATGTCACCCCGATGTCCTTCTGAAAATCTAAAGGCAAGGCAAGCACCAAGGGCCAATTTATAAACTGGCATCAGTGCTGCATGGGCTGACGAAGGCTTCCCACGCTCTGCCCTGCACTGCACCCAAATCCACACCACTTCTGAACTCATAGGTATCATGGGTGGTCTCTGACAAAGAAGTGGGGGTTTGTCTGATGCCATGATCCTGCCTGGACTCAAACACAGGTCCTGTTCTTCTTACAGGGATCACAGATTTCAGTGTTGACCTCCCTGGTCACAAGAGGTGGATCAGCCTTCACACCCACATACGCACGCACACCCTTTCTTGTATTCTTAACTGAATTAACTGATTTTTAACTGATTTTGCAGGGACACGGGCTGGAATAGGACTCACCAGCAAAGCTATTTTAAACCAGGCTTCCCTTTGCTTCCCAGTGGTCAGCAATTCCCTCCTCCCAGGAGGATGCTCTGCCCACGCAGCCCACAATGCACTGGAGCACTGAGGCACAGTGGGGAGGGAGGGCTGCACAGCCGCTGGACCATCCAGGACTCCCAGCTGCTCTTGGCTCAGCCGTCCCTTCCCAGCCCCCAGCTCCACTCTCTGCTCAGAGCCCTGGGCATGCTGGGCCTGGCTGGGAATCTCAAGCTGCAGCCATGCCAGCAAGTCTGCCAGAAGATCCCTTAGCCCCTCCATCGCAGCCAGCCAGGAACGGTCTCCCTTGAAACACATCTGGCAAATCCAAGCTGGATCGTTTCGGGTGGAGCAAAGCAGGATTTGCCATTCAGTGAGCTCCTTCAACAACACTGCAAAGTGTTGCAGACAGTCAAGAGCAGAACAACCAGCTGAGTCACTCCTTGCCACCCTCAGTTTGCCAGAGGTCCAAATTAACCTCACTGCAGTCCTTCCCCCTCTGCAGCTTCTGGAAGTCACTACATGCTGCTCCCTGAGCCCTGGCATCCACCTCTCCCAGGCCTCCTCTCAAAGGGCATTTCCTTTCAAGGAAAAGCCCAGGCAAACTGTATCCTCTCCCTCCCTTTAAACACACTCCTGTTTAACTTCATAACCTTGTTGGGGCTGGCTGTGCTCCACAGAAAATCCATGTGGGTATTCCCACCTCTGGGCAATGCTTCACCCAACAGGAGATGTGTGAGATTTTGTGGGGTGGTCTGTGCTACTTAGAGCCAGACACTTGGTAGGGAAGAGAGAGAGAAGGACAGAGGGTGGTTTCTCAGCTGGTTCAAACTTGCTGCAGGTGAGCACTTGGCCGTCAAGTCTACATTAAAGGCTACTTGATTTTGGTGGCAATTCTTTCCTTTCCCCAACCATAAAAAGTAAAGCCAACCCCGCTGCTCACGGCAGTAACTTTTAACACCTTTCCTCACAAAAGAGCTTCCAGGCACACAATAAACACAGGAATCAGATTGGAGCCTGCTCAGGGAACCTCCAGGCACTGATGTGCAGAAAGTCCTCGCCTGGCTGAGCCCCTTGCGAGGGCCTGACCCGCAGCCTTGATCCAGCACCTGCATGGAAGCACTGCCAAGCACCAGTAACTGCTCCTGACAGCCCTGCACAAAGTCCTCGCCAGGATGTCAGGAGCAATTAGTGAGCGTGCAGCAGCCAGGACAGACAGCACTCCCCACACAGGTGGATGCAGTCTGCTCCCAAGGCACCTGCAAAGGGATCAGGGGATTGTGACCCTTGGGAGGTGCTCCAGTAGGACCCTTCAGCAAGAAGACCCTGCCCTATCACACCCCTCTAAAAGCTGTGCTTTGCCAGCAGGCAGTGGGGAAGGACCTGCAGCTTGGCTTTCCACACAAGTGACTCAGTGTTGCAGGGTAAGAGCCACCAACAGGCACAGATTTGATTTGGAGAAACTGCAAAATTTCTGTCCAGGCACTGCAAGAGAAGGAGCTGCCCAGGCTTGGCATTTGCAGAAGGCACTGAGGTGAAGAGCTTAATCCTTACCCTATAAAGGCAGCTATCAGCTCAGGAGTGACACTGCTCCACCCCCCTGCCTCCCCGGTCTCTCTTCAGGATACTTTCCTGAAGCTCTTTCCCAGACATTAATGTCCAAGCAAAGGCAGCCCCAACTTCAGGGATGAAGAAACCTGGTCTTCTGCATCCCACTCACCCAGAAAGTGGCAGAAAGTCCCAGAAATTCTGCCCAAGGGAGGTAAGAAACTGCCACCCAAAGTGACTGAAACATTCTTCCAGATCCCCTCCTCCACCCCCCATATCAATTGTTTTCCTTCTTCCCATGCTTTATCCCCCAGCCTTCACTTTTCACATAGTCTCAGCCATGTTCACTAGGGATGCTCTGGCTAACCACTCTCATGGGAGTGGGAAACTCTACCTTAAATGGGAGTGGCATCTGAAAAGAAGCCACGAGCCCCCTACATGGGTGTGGAGTCTGATGGGGCAAGTGTTCAGTGTCTTTTCAGTAGCAAAGCCTGATGTGTAGTAGACCTCATTCTACTTCTTTCCAGCTGGTATGTGCTGCCTCACGAGGTTCCTTGGCTTACAGAGACCTTCCTGCTCATCCTCTAGGACAAGGAAATCCTCCTTGAAATCCTGCTTTTGGGCAATGAGCAACGTGAGGTGGACCTCTATCAGCTCTGGTCCAGTTGGGAGGCAGCAATTCACCCACCATGAAATTGTGCCCCGTGCTGCTCTCATCTCTTGCTGGCTGGAGATGGGAAGGAAGGACTACAGTGTCTGTGTGCCAGAGATCCTTCCCTTCCCCATCACACTGGCATTGGCAATAATCTTCAGCCTCCCATCCTCCTACTTACCTTAATTTTCCTTTCACTTTTAAAGATTTTTCTCACACCTCTGCCCTTCCTTCAGACCCCAGATTGCCTCTGTGCCTCACTTCTTCATGGAGGTAATTTTGCAAACCAGCCCTCACACGTGTTTTTGCAACAGGCAGACAGTCATGGCCCAGAGAGGACAGCACAGTCTGTTTGGCTGCACAAGGATGACAGAATATATTGAAAGAGCTCATTAAACTACTTTGGTTGTGCTCCAAAGCATGTTGAAAGTCAGGAGAGAGAGTCCCCCATTGACATGAGCAGGGTTTGGATCAAGGTTAATTCCATTAACCTGGGTGCTTGGTAGCTGCTGAGCCCAGCTGAGTCCTCGGGTTATTACTGTGCATGTAAGCTGTCCCTAATAAAATAAAGAAGACAAACTGGCCACCTGTGTTTAATAATCTGTGGTGTTTTATGAATCATCTGTGTTTGTTAAGATCCATCTTGTACACAGACTCATCTTTCTCTCGCTAGCACCCAGCTCATCCTTCCCTATGGAAACCACAGCCAGCTTCCCTGCAGAAGGTGAATTCCTTTCAGAGTTGCATTTAATCTGCTGCAAGCTACCCCTTTAAATCCAGGCTTTTACATCCAGTTACTCCAGAGACTATGAGGAATGCCTCTGCTGGTTTTTCACTGAGCCTATTTAGCCTTTTTTGGACAGAAGGAAGCATCTGAGAGGGAGGGCGCATTTTTCCCTCTTTAAATCACAGAAGGAACACCACAGCTCATTCCTCATGTCCAGACTGCTTAACTCTTCCCATATCCTAGCGGTCCTCAGCCGCTGCTCTGATGGCACTGGAGCCCTGGGCTATCCCTTTGCCTCTTGGTCTGAAAGCCTGGCACACATCTGAGGGACCCTGGCACACAAAGGCGTGGGGTTTTCCATCCTTTCAGGTCTGTGGCCAAGACAGTTGTCCCCATCCTGATCCTGCTATGCAAACCACAGCCTGACATGCAGCCCCGCAGCTCCTTGCACAGCAGGGCCCCAGGCAAGAGAGATTCTTCTCTCTCTGAAACAAGGAAAGAGTGTTTTTCCCTTCCCACTCGTTTATCCGCTGCCACAACAGCTGCTCTCCACGGGCTTACTGCAGAGCCCTCAGGCTTAGCTCGGTTTTCAAGAGCACTAAATTTGCATCCACGCCACATGACCCAGGCTTTAAGCCTGCCCACATGGCTGGCAACGAGCTCCCGAGTGTAAGTTTGGCTGCAAAGACCGACATTCTGATGACCATAGCATTACTAAGAGATTTCCTCACCCTCTTCTCCTCCTCATGCTCCCATGGGATGGTGTGCCATGCCAAATCCCTGGGCTGGAGAGCACAGGGAAGGGCAGAGCACCAGTTGTGGGGCTCCAATTTTATGTATTTACAGAAGGTGTCCTATATAATTTTTCCCCAGTGTTCGAGTGGATGTCAAGTTATCCATACAAGCAAAATTAAGGATGAAAACGAAGCAGATCACATCTCTCTGCCAGGGCCTGAAGAGTGGCAAAAGCTGGCCACATTCTATAATCACAGATTCTGGAGGGTTTGTACACCATCCTTAAGTTAAAGCATTCCCCAAGATTACTTCAGGTAAGCTGACCCTGAGATGTACTTTTTTAACCAAGATGGTGATGGAGATGCTTGTTTGGTTAAAGCCCTGTTCTTAATAAATAGAAAATCCCACATGACAAAGCACTGACAACATGAAAATCTGACAGATGTGCCTGTTTGAAAGGCTGCAAAGCGAAATTATGTTGCAACAGTTTTACAGTGAAAGAAACAATTGGTTTCAGATGCTGCAAGCTGTAGGGACTTAAAGAATTCTCACATCTCAGCTGCGCCACATCAGCAGCTGCACCTGCACTCCCAGCAGTGGGGAAGACCCAGGGATGGAGCAGCACTGCCTGCTGTGAGACACGATCACAACCAGCCTCCCATCCCAGCAGGCTGTGCCAAGACGCAGGGAGAGCATCCGAGTGCCAGGGCTGAATGTCCAGCATCAGGAACACAGCATCTGTGCACCAGAGCACTCAACAGCATACATTTCATCTCAGTTTTTCATGAGCAGAACATCTAATTTCTACCCAATCAGACATGGTTGATGGAGTTTATGTTGTCTCTGTGCAGGAAAACAGGCAGTCCATGGTCCAGCATGCAGTCAGAGGGACATAGACACAGGCAGCTCCTGATGTGGCACAGGGCCTTCCAGTCAGACAGAAATACTTAACAAATCTGAACCAGAAAAGTGAGTTTGCATCGGTCATTAGTGCCTTGCATCACGGGACCAGGATATTTCCTGATGTGGTTCCCCAGGAGCCTTGAAACCACAGCCTGCAGCCCAGGGAAGGAGCATGGCAAATGACAAGAGGTGGCACAGGATTCACCATGTGACAAAGCAGCACTGCTGCCCTCCCTTCATTCTGGAGGGCAGAGCCGTGGAATATGGTTATGGGAGGACCACACAGATGGACAAACAAATTTTGTCTCCTCCAACGTGCTTCCAGAAGAACCTAAGAAACTTAAAACTGTAAAAAAACCAGCAGGAAAAAAGTACCTACAAGGTTAGAGATCCCCAAGATGGCAGGTCATTAACATTGCAAAACATTTCTAAGCTGACCAGACTTCTGCAGTTGTGATGGTTTCTGCAGGTGGCCAAAAGGACAAGAATAGTCTGTTTCCCTTAATGGCTTTATCAGCCCAAGGCCAGGACCCCTCCTCTGAAGGGACATTGAAGTGTGGTGTGCTGAGGGAAGGGGCTTTCCCAGCACTTTCCCTTTCAGGAGTAAAACAGGTGCCCCACAAACACTGAACCACTGACATGAGGTGCAAGTACCCAATAGATTTGCACCTCCCCAGTTGCCACCATCTTTCAAGGCTGGGTACAGAGAAACCAAGGAGAACAAGAGGAGGAAAGGTAACCTCCAGCATACTCTGGAATCTCCTCTGGAAGAGGAAAACCTGCTAGGGAACAGCAACAGCACTTCCAGCTCTTCCCAGGGGTTTCCACACTTCCTTAGGTTCTAATTAAAGAGAGGCTGTGGAGACCAACCTCTGGCAGAGGCAGAGATGTGGCTTAGCTGCACCATGTTCCAGCAGGCAGGAATTGCCCTGAGCCCCCCACTGTGCTGCTGTGGCCCTAATTACCCACTCATCAAATCACCTGAAGGCTGAAGCCCTCCTTGCAAGCAGGTTTTATTGCCCTGGCTTGGGGTGGTTGTGACCCTGTGGCCGTCACACATGCACCACTCCCCACGGCAGCCTGCTGTGTGCCACCACCTCCAGCCACGCCCCAGCTGTGACTGGGAGAGCACTGCTGGGCTTCACTGGGCTACAAACCAAGCAACACAGGCAACCAGGCTGGAGATGGGCTGGCCTTGCCTCATTTAGCAGGACGTGCAGACCTGACCTTTCTCCCACAGGCCAGGCTGACCCTGCTCACACTCAGGCGAACGAGAAGAGCCAGTTCCTCACCCGGGCCATCCCAAGGTGAACCCACAAGGAAGGTGACAAATGGGAAGAACTGAAAGAAAAAAAAACCCTAAAAAGTCTTCCTCCCAGTGCCCTGAGACAGGCAAAAAACATGGGCAGAGCACGGCTGGACTTGCCAAGACGGGGCCATCAGCTGTTCTGCACTGAGTGAAAGAAGATGACAAGCCATTTCTGAAAGACAAGTATCCCTCCTTTCAACCCAGAAAAGCCATTAATAAAACTGCTACTACAACTCAAAAGAATGAGAACTTCCTGGGGAAGTGGGAATACACTGTCTGAAAACATGCAAGGGGAGGAGGCAGAGACGTACCAGTAAAAACACCGGCTGCCTCCTTGCCTCTTCGTAGGCCAACCCCTTCTGCTGCTGGCTTCCCCTTCACCAGGTCACAATAGAGAGCTTCTGACTCTGTATTAGACAGTGTTACACCCCTCTAACCAGTGCAAACATCTCCCCAGCAAGACAATCAGAAAATGGAACAATGTCAGGCTCCATCTGGTGCATCATTCACACCCATTTTGGCCAGTTCTGGGTGTAATTAAGGGTTTGGGGGTTCCTTGCCCTGAGATATGCTGTCATTACCTTCAAAAGCTGACATGCAAATAGAGACAGCTGCATATTTCTCAAAACCCTTCTCTGATACCAGGTTTGCAGATTTTCAGGCAAAATATGTCTGTATCCAAAACGCTACAGAAGTTCTTAGGAAGTCCACCTGATGTCTCTGACGATGGCCACAATCTCTCAAGTGGTGTGACAACTAAACCATCAGTTTCAACCAGGTTATTTTTAGCCTGGATCATTTCCCTCTTCTGTTTTACTCCTGGCCTCACAAACTGGTGTTGTGGATAAAAAGTGAGGCAAGAAGATGCAGTTAAGGTTGTGTTGCTGCAAAGATAAATATTTGGCAAATGTTTCCCAAAAAGCCTCTTTTGTTTGAGCAGGGAGAGGGTGGGTATTCCTGAACAGCACCTGGAAAAAGGCTGGAAATGCAAGCAGACCCCAGCAGAGGTGAGCAGTGCATTAACACCCAGGAATGCTTCCCTTTGCTTCAGCATGGGAGCAGCCATCCTGCTTGGGATGCCTGACATGCTCCAGGCTGCTGCAAGGGTGGCATCAGCAGTCCATACACCAACCCACAAACCAAAGGCTGCAGTGGAGATGTGCCCTATAGGTGCATGTTACACCTGCTACAGTGATTGCAGCAGTTTAGAGATTAAGAAATTAGAATAATTATTTTCTTTGTGCCTGGCTTGTCTCCTCGTCCCTCTCCCTTTAACATCCCTGAGAGTGGGATCAAGACACCATGACTGTTTGAAAACTATTAGACACTTTTTTGGTATGATGGAACAGGGTGTGTCTGGGTTTTGTGAGGATGATGAAGGATCCATCAGGAGTGAAGAGAGTTTTAAGCTGGCGCTTAAGCCTTGATCCAATACACCACACTGCCACTGATGGGGAAAGGCTGGGCAGAAAATCACATGGGTGACAACCTTCCTACTGTGGATCCAAAGCAATGTTGATGAGTCCATACACATAGGAGGGAGGGTGGTATTCAGGCAGGAATGGCCAAGCGAGGCCCTCAAGAAGTTAAGGCTGCTGAGCCTCAAATCAGAGCCCCACCACCTTCCTTTGCTCCACAGGGCCGCAGAAACCTGCCCGTAGCACTGGGAATATTGCTGATCCCAGAGGGGCCGTGGCTCTGCAGGAGTGCTGGGAAGGGCTGCCTGCCCACCTTCTCCTGCCCCTGGGCAGCTGGGCTACCACAGACCCATGGTGAGGCTTAGAAAAATAAACTGTAAATCTGTAACCACTGGGACTGGCTGACTCAGGAAAGCACCAGGAGATGAGAGATTAGACACGTCATTAGCAAGAGCCCTGTTCTTTGCAGCTGCCTGCAAACCCCGGTACTTCAAGCCTAGAGCACCTCCTGTTTTGCAGGCAGGTGATAAGCTCAGTGCTCCATAAATCCCCACAGGAACATTGCTGAGACCGTGCCTCTTGGCATCGTTACACAGCAGAAGGAATCTCTGCTGCTCCCTCTGCTTTGTTATCCCACAGTCCCACCAAGAATCCTTCCTACACAGCTCCTGTGAATGGGCTGCACAGAAAATAAATTCTTCAAATATCTGTTGCCTTCTCCCTGTGCAAATACCAGGCTGTTGATTGACCAGGGAAGGATACAAATATTTACAGACAAGGTGAGGGTGGGAGCTCTGCCACACATTGTGCTTGTGGCTGCAGCTGGGCAGCAAACAGCTGCCAGGGTACCTGTGGCCTGTGCCCGCTGCACAGGCAGACGTGGCAAACCCCAGATTCAGCAACAAATATTATTTTCTTGGACTGATCTCAGAGCATTTAGTTTAAAGCTGGGATGCTGATCTGAATACAGCTGAAATGGGAAAACAATCTCATTAACATACCAAAAAAGACCCTCCTTTAGTTCAACACGAGGTTCTCCAGCACAGGACCCTCACCTCAACTCACCACACTGGGCATTGGGGCCACAAGGAGCCTGCTGTCCAGCAGGAAAGGCTGGCACCATTGCAAGAAGGATGAGCAGCCACAGGAACCCCACCACTAGCTCCCAGACACCACCAAATGCCCCAAAGACCCTCCTTTAGTTCAGTCTTTTCCTTGTCCAGGTAACCCTGGAGCTTGAATATTCCCCTGTTCTCACACAGATCAGCTGGGACAAACCAGCCTCCCACTGGATCAAAGGAAGGAGGAGGCAGTTTCTGGGTTGGCTGGGAGTTGGAACCATGACTGTTAGGATGGTTCCTGGTGTGGCTTCAGCCCATGCCAAGGAGCTTCATTCTGCAGGTATCCAAGATTTGGGAGACAGCATGGGTCAGCCAGCACTTCCAGCAGCAGCAGGGACATGGCTACCCTGTTCTCAAAGTAGTAACACACAGACTTGGCCAGACCTGACCACAAAACACCCTTACGTACCTTTAACTTCCTTCTAGCAGTGTAGCCCCCTGCAAGCTCCTTTCCCCATTTGGAGACCTAAGAGAAAGCACCCTGGCGTGGGTGGGCTCTCTCTCATTCCAGTTTTTGCAGGCATGTTTATGGATTCCTCTTTGATCTGACTTTTGCAGCCATCCAAAGCATGAGGCCATTTTCCCAGGGTTTCTCCTTTTCCTGAGGCTGGAAAGCAAGTTGCATTTGCCAGGGAAGCACAGCTTGCCTTTGATGCTTAACAGGGAGAATTTCACTCAGCCTTGCCTCTGTGAAAGAGCATATCCCTCCCAAATTTACAGCAGGACCTTGTAGAATGGAAACACATGCTTTAAAAAACCCCTCTCCTACCTGCTGTGGTGTCCTTGTCACAGCTCATCACCCTCCACTTTCTGCTGTTCCTTCCCCAGCCTAGTGCTACGCTACAAGAAGCACCTCACTGAAACATGCCAAGTTATTTTTCCAATCCCTGTCCTTACTGGCTCCAGGAAATCAGCCGTGATATTGCTTTCATGTATCAGATTTCTGGGCTCGATCACTCACGGCAAAAACACCCATATGGAAGGAACACACCCTGCACAGCCCAGCCAGGAGGCACAGGAGGCCTGATGGAGTGGCCAGGCAGGGATACAAGGAATGGTGGAGCCCACAGGGAGGTTCAGGGCAGATCAAAGGTCTTCTTTACCCTCTCCTTCCAGCAGGCAAACAGCTTGTTCTCCATCTGGGAACCAAGTGGCTGGCACATGGACGCTCCTCATCAGCAAATACGACAGTCATGGATATGGAGGGATACACCTCTCTATGCTTGGACGACAACACTGAAGATGCATTATTCCTGCGGTCAGGGGATCCTTGATTTATTCCAGCGTTGTGGGTGACACTGTCTCTCCCCTCCATTTCCCCCCTTCAATCTGTACTTGTTCACTGCAGCATTACAACTCATTCCTTTAAGCATTCCTATAATTCCAGGCCAAGGGGATGGACGCATTTTCTCTGGTCCAGCTCTGCAGAGCAAAGAGCCCCAAAGGTTCAGAGGGCTCAGAAAGCACCTGCTCCTGGGATGACCACCTAGATCTGGGATTGGGACTCCTGTACACGAGGTGTTACACAAACACTACCGAAGGTCCTGTCTTGAGCAGCTTTGCAGCTGAGAACACTGAGAAACAGCTTTCTGTAAAGTCAGTGGAGCCATGATGTAGCCACGCTCTGCAGTGCATCCAGGCTGACGTTATTGGGACAGAAAATGCCTCTTCCATAGAGCTCAGCAGGATTCAACCTGCTCCCAAACCGCCGTTGCAGCCCAGGACATTGATTGAGTCACTGACCAATTCCCCATGGCAAGCCCTGGGCAAAGCAGCTCGAGCACGTGTCCATCCAACACAGCATCCTCTTTACCTGCTTGGGACAGCAAGAGAAACCACCTCTGAGCACCAAAATGTCACAGGACTGAGCTGCTGGAGAGTGCTGGAGCTGGGGGATACTGCCACACCTCTGGCCCAATTAGTGAGGAATCAGGACCCCATCATGTAACTCTCCCTTTGCAACCTTCTGGGGGACAGACACCTCCCCACCTCTCCTCTGCCTGCTTTGTCAGGCCTTTGCAGAGCTGCAGGACAGCCACTTAAACAGGGATAGTGTAATTTCAGCCCAGAGCTCAGTGACTTGCCCAGAACACAAGTCTCCTTCCAGGGCTGCCTTATCTTGTGGCTTTGGTAGGCACAGGATGTGCACACACTGGCATGGAGGTGCAGGCAGAGGACAAGAGGTGCACTCAGAGCTTCCATTTCTTCCTCTCTGTTGTGCTTTTAAAAGAAGTGGTCTCTTTTTATACCTCCAGCAGTGTCCCCAGAAGTGCTCTCCCTGTCCAGCCCACAGAGGAGCTGCCAGAAGACCCCAGATCCATTGCTCCAGGAGCAAGGAATGGATCTGGGGCTATCTGCTGAGCCTGCTCCCCAAGCCACACTTGCAGGCCCTTTTTTATCTGCACCACGCACTCTGGAGCGGGTTACTGAACACCAAGCAGGAATATTCAACAGCACAATGCCAACATGCGATAACAAGATTCCTACATCCTTCCTGCCATGGCTGAAGTCAGGGGAGGAAAGAGGGCAGGAAGCTGTCACCACCTCCATCTCTCCCCAAAGCAATCCATCTCTCACCAGCCATCAGTCAGTGGTGTCCTCCCCGTGTCTTTGCTCCTTTTTTAGCTGCTCAGTAACCAAACAGAGCCAGGTGGTTTATTTGCAAAGATTTCTCCACTGAGACACAGGGATGCCTGTCTCCCACAGAGCACTCCCTGTTTGCATTGTCCCCAACCCCCACCCCCCGCTTGTTGTGTGCACCAAGGAAGCTTTGGCAGTTTAAGCCTTGTGTCCTCGCACACCACATGGCTTTTATGATTAACCAGCTTCTGTAGACCAAATTATCCTGCCTGAGGAAAGCTTTTCAGCCAAGTGTCCTGTTTCTCCCTTCAGAGCACATCCTCCAGCCTGCCATTTCACTCAAGCACACAAAAACTATGTGCGCAGTCCCAAGGAGAGCAAATAAATCTTTCATTTTCCAGTCTTCTACTCGAGCAAAGGCTGAGCCATGCACAGCACCCAGGTGCCACATTACATTTGGCACTTGGTTTTTTGCAGCCCAAAGGATTTTCTAAACCGTCCTCTCCAGAGCCCCTCAAAGGGGCTGTCTGACAAAAAGAGATGGTGTGTGTATCCAAAATGCAAAAGATGGACAGACACGCAACCACCCTGCACTGGTTCCACCAGCATTGCCTCCTGCCTTTCTCCTGCAGAGCACCAAGTTCTTGACGCCCTTTTTGCCCATCCTTGCCACAAAGGAAGAAGATGCTGTGCTGAGGTCTAATGTGAGTGATTTGTTTACCCCGAGACAAGTTCTTTAGCCTGTTCTTTTAACAAAATGATGCTCTGGTCCTCTAGAATATTAAAAGAACAGGCTCCATGCAACACACAGTTTCCAGAATGGTTGTCATTGACAACCAAATTGAAGATGAGCAAGAACATCTCTGTTTTCATTTATTGCCTTTGATTCCTCCTTTTGCACACACATAAGGGCCAGGCAGGGGTTTTCTTTTTCACACTGCCTTGTTGACTGGTTTCTGTGTCACCTCACACATTTTACAGGCCAAAGGGCTAGAAACACTCTGAGAATCAGGTAGCCCTAAAGAAACCCAGTCAGGCCCTACACCAGTGGGCCAAACGGCACCAGTCTGGCCCCAGAATGCCATGCCCGGGGTTAGCAGGCTTTCTGCAACAGATGGATGTGAAGCCTAAAAAGCCCAGCCTCACATCAGAGAAGCGGAACGACATCCCAGCAAGGTGAAGACACCTAAAACACACAGGATTCCCAGCTATGAATGGGAAAATGAAGCAGCACAGAGGGTGGGACTCAACTTGTGCAAATATACCTAGGGAGGGATGGTGGCGGAAAGGAGGAGGTGGCACTTTGTGGTCAGTCATAAAAGGAAGACACGGATCAGGCGGGCTCGTGTTGACTCCAGACAGACGTCAGAACCTGCCATATTCAGGGCTGGGCAAACACAGCCAGGGAGCCCTGCTGGTGTAAATCAGCCTTGCATTGACGCGAGTCAACACAGCCAGGCCAGGTGACGTCAGAAGACTCTCTCCCATCGTGAGAAGAAGCAGAGCAAGAGGGTCCTTTGAACATTCTGTGCTGCATGAAAGCTGGGCTGTGGCAAGGCTGGGAACAGCTGCAAGGGAAATCCTGGAGCAGCTTCAGGAAGGATACAGGAGTTCTGGGATTTTGACACCGTTCCCATCACACTGGGTGCCAAAGGTACCTTAAATTCACCCACAACATCCCTATTAGCAATTCCAAGAGGGATCCCCAGAGACCTTGCTGCTGGACTTAACACATCATGTTGAAAGCAGCAACTGGTGTACGATGAGAAGTTGATGAGCACAGCTCCCTTTCCTCTCCAGCCAGAACACCTCCCAGAACACCATGGTCTACTTGCAGGAATATCTTCTGGAGCCTTGAAACAAGGCCAGCTTTATGAGCATCAGCTCAAAAACTTGGCCCAGAAAACATTGCCAAACAAAGGCTAAAGCCCACCAAGTCAGACATGGCCTTCTCTTTTTGTGTTCAAAACACAACTTGGGACTGCGATGGTGTGGGCAGAGAGCACAGCAGTGGGACAGAACCAGACCTGAACTAAACAGCTGACAAACCTGTCTCTGGAAGAAGGGGAATTCCTGATCCTGTGGTGATCAGTATCTACGGGTGATCAGTAATCACTGGTGTACCATCAGTGGTAACCTGCTCATCTGGCCTCTGAAGCAGTCCATAGGGAAGAACAACAACCCTGGTGATGGGTTAGGTATTCATGGGTTAGCAGCATCCAGGCAGCTCAGCCTCTATACAGCTTGACGATGTTAATTAACAGCAATAGCTTGACAAAGTTAGTTAACCCACCACAGGCTTGTCTGGTCTCAGCTCCTGAGGGAACTGGATCCTCCCACAGAGCCTGGAGAGATGGCACCAACATGTCCTGAAAGATCTGCCTTGAGTCTCACCTCTTACCCATCTCATAAGGACAGGCCAGCTCTAAACATCTGCGTATTTGCAGGAACAGATGGCCGGCTGCTCGATCTGCACACATGGCCCAAACTGGTGTTCCCACTGCCAGCAACAGCAGCCAGGATATGTTAAAGATTCCAGGCAGAGAACACAGAGCCAGCATAGCACAGAGGCCTGCTGCTCCAAGAGGTCTGATGCAAGAAAAGGCAGAGAGGGAAGGTAGAGGGAAACAGGAATGAGAGGAGTTGCCGAGTTAAACAGAGAGGCATACACTGAAAGTTTGCTAAGTATCTTACTTCCAAGTGAAAATCCCTCCTGCTTCTCACATTAATCAAGGCACTTAAAACTAGTCCTAACCAGCTGCTCTCACTTCCTTTGTCCAGCTCTTCTTAAACGCACAAGCAGCCCACTAAGAAACAGAGCAAATATGTGCAAAGATTTGCAGACAAAAACAGAGACCTTTGGAAAACACTCTGTAGAAGCAAGCACCCCTCTCCCAGCACAGAGGCAGCTGTGCTTTACAGTAGGACAGTTTCCAATGTTTTCTTTCTCTGTGCAGACGAGGGATTTCCTGTCCTCCATGGCAACCACTTTGCATTTACTGAAGGAGGCTGTGCCAATAATCTCCAGAGCAGAATGAAAAATTTTAAAGTGGCACTGCCTGTTAGCTCCTGGCTTTAACTTGCTGATGTTTTCCATACCCATGATTCCAATCTATTCTTCTATCCTCCTTAAGAGGTTTGCCAGTGGGGGTAAGTGTCCAGTGCTGCACTGCCCATGCAGGGGAAGGTTCTCAAGCACCGGTGACACAAGTTTTCTGAAGAAGTCACCAACCACCAGCACTTCCCAGCAAGACCTGTCTGTGCACTTTCCAAAAGACGAGGTTTTTGCTTCTTCCAACAAGGCACAGCTCCCAGTTCAAAGACAGTCCCTGTCATGAAGACAGCCCTGGACTTAGATGGCCCAGGTCTTCCTGTTACAGGTTTAGAAGTAGTCTTGCCACTCTTCCCTGGAAGGGAAGCACTCACCGGACCAGTGCTGGTCCAACAGTTCCAAAACACAGCTGAGCCAAACTAAGCCTCCCCAGCAATGTGTCCCCTCTCCATCCCCTCTGAGCTGTGCTTGCATAGGTCTGTGTGCTTCTCAGCTCCAGGGACACAGATTCAGTGCACCGGCCTGGCAAAAAGCCTTTGTTTTGTTTCGGCCAGTCTCATGCCATTTTAGTGAGTTACATCAGCTTGGCCTGAGGCCACACCAACATCAGGACCAGCCCAAGGGATGCAAGAAGAACAAAATAGGAGGGGAAGTGAGGCCATCCCCTTTCAGTGACAGTGAGCTCATGATGAAACTACATTGACTGCTGTCTCAAATTTTACTGTACTAGAACATTTCTCATTAACCTCTTACACTTAAAGAGGTTTTGTTTAGCAAGGCCTTCAAGGAGGAGCAGTTCAAGAAGGAGCTGGAAGCTCCTGACTAAATTATACTAAACCTAAGGTACATTTTTGGGCTGAGCCACATGTGCAATCTAAATCCATGCTGTTTCAGAGTCAGGCTTTGTTCTTTCTACTTTTTTCTTTTAAAATCCCTTAGCAAGGGAGCAGAACAAACTTGATCCTAACTAAACCAGACTGAATAAAGCAGGACATTGTTTTCAAAGCAGGCAGTAGACTGGCATTGAACAGGAACCTTAAAGTTCTTTTTTACTCCTGTTTTATATCAGTCAGTCAGACTCTGAAGAGCATTGTCCCCACACGGAACAGGAAAGTTTTTGAGTAACAGTAAAGCAACATTAAACACAAGGAACAAAAAGGGAATGAGAACCCCTTAACTCATAGGGAAGACTTCTGCAGTCTTACCTAACAGAGGTTAAGGTGCTGCAAGCAGTAAGTGCACACAATCCACTGCTCTCTAGCTTTGAGTGCTGACAAGAAGCCAAAGCACCAGCACAGGAGCTCTCACGATGCATTTCTACCTGCCCAGGACTCCAGCAGCCTCTCTTGCAGAAAGTGACCTTGCAATTCTACTGCCAAGAAAAAAAACAGACCCACAGAAGAGAGCACTAAAAGTCACTTAAACTGACTGAAATGTTTCACTGCACTGGAGCAAAGGCAGAACAGTGACATTGGCAGTTGCCACATCTGCACAGAGGAGCAGCAAACCACAGCCAAGGGACAGCCAAACTCAAAACCACCAGCACTCATCTGACTGCTTCCAAGAGCAGCTGATCAAGAGGGCAGAAGCCCTGGAATGGAATCTCAGATTCAAGTTAAATTCCTGGCTCTGACAAAAACTCCCCATGCAACCACAGGCAAGTCACCTTTTCTGCACACTACCTGAATTCCCTGTCCTGCAAAACAGGCATCGTTCCTGCTGGTCTGTTTAAGTTACAAAGCACTCCTAGCAGGGATTATTTTTAGCATGCAAGCATGAAAACCCAGCTGAAATGGACTCTGATCTCAGCTGGGCCTTCTCACTGGCTTTGTAATATTAAAAGTAAACAAAAAGCAAAGCTGAGCCCACACCAGAGCTCAGCCACTGGGCAGCATTTTGATAGCAGATGAAACACAATTTTTGGTAAACAGTGAGCTGCAGGTCCAAAGCTGGAGCCAGGCAACAATACGAGGGATTAAATGGATCACCAGTGCCTGCACTCATTCACTGCTGAGCAGCGATCCGCCAATGGACCGACTTCAAATCCATTTCAGATATTCCACTGTCACCAAGCAATGACGCCGGTGTTTAGGAGGACAAACTGAAATTGCTCTTAACTGTGCTCTCAACCATAGCAGCAAGTGCTGGGAGAGCAGGGAAGAACTGAAAACTGCATCTAAGAACAGGAACTCTGCAGAGCTCTCTGCTTCACAGCACAAACAATCAGCTTCCCCCAGTCCATTGAAAGGGACAGCAAGTCACAAACTTAATACCTGCTGAGAAAGTGTTCCCAAGTCCATGTTTTGAGAAATTCACATTTGCTATCAGAAGTGTGGCACAAGGCAGGGCCTCAGATCAGAGCTCCCCTACAGAGTGTGCAATCCAGAAGAAACAGGATGGAATGGAAAAAAGCAGAACAAATTTGGAGCACATTAAAAGCAAAAACAAAGACCACCCCCCCCCCAAACAACTAGTTATATGAATCCCTAATTAAAACATCAGTTATCATCCCAAGATAATCTGGATGGCAGATGAATTTCTGCCCCCACTAAGGCCAGGGTGTTAGCAGAGTTTCTGGCTTGTAAAGCCAGTCATAGGTGCAGAATCACTGTGGGAAGAACAGAGCCAGCACCAACCAGCATAAAGAGCACATGCCCACAGCTCTTCGAGGCATTATGTATCCCAAAGGCACACAAGATGTTCTCTGTTTTGTTTGCCAGCCTCAGCATCAGTGATGTTCTTCCTAGAATCATGACTACTTGCATACATCAGGGAAAACCAGTTCCTTCCTGAAGAATATTTGATCCTTAATCATTCCCTTTCTATGGCTACAAATCCATTTTATTGCACCTGGAATCACAGCCTTGTACAAGAGGATACATTTTTGAGCCTCTCTTATGGGACCAGGTTGGTTCCCATCTGCAGTTTTTCCTACAGCTGGATGTTTAACAAACCTTAGTAAACTTGACCAAACCGTAGATTTTCCTCCGCCCTTATTCAAATAGGGGAGAAGAACTGACATCTGCAGTGGCTTTTCACAGCAGTTACCAGCACAGTGATAAGGCCTGTGCCTGTTCTCATTTATTTTTAACTCATATAAACTAGAGGAACAAGCTTGTAAAGGTAAAGCTAACCTGCTTTACAGATGGGATCAGTAAATGTACATTAGTCAATCCATGCTTGGGACATCTCTGAAACTCTGCTCTCATCCACCCCAACCAGCCTCTTAAATTAAGTCTCAGCAATATTTCTAAAAAAACCCTTATTTTCATGTCGATGATAACCTGCCTTATCACACTGATTTGCCCAAGCTGATCTTCATTCTGCTAAGGCTTTATTCAAGACCCTGCTATAAGAAAAGCCAGATCCAGTAATATTACATGCATTAAAGGAGTATTTCTGTCCTTCCTTATGAGCAGGCTGCCTACGTACACAGCTAATTTCTCTTGAGTATCAACATCTGTCCAGATACCAGGTAAGAAACTGGGGGATGCAGCAGCGTTTCCAGGACTTCATCTTAACTCAGCCTAAAGGGAAACGTGGGAGCAGGTAACCAGTGGCTGTTGCAGCCTGCCACCCGCTGGCCTCCAGAGGCGTGAGCTGTGCTGTGGCTCATTTTCCAAGTCACGGTGTTGAAGCTGACTGCAATGCACTCTGCTGGTAGCAGCTGACATACAGCAGCTTCCCCCAGAGCAACACTGGCATTGGCAGAGACTGCTTTACAGCTTTCTTGCAGCTATTGTAAATTAACTGTAACTACAATAACTGCAACATCAGTATAAAGCCATGATTGCAGCCACTCGAAGTGTTTCACATACTTTTAATCTGTTCACATTAGTACCTTGGATTAAGGAATGGCAAGAATTTAGAGTGCTAACCACACAAGAACAAGCATCTCAGGGAAAAGCTCTGAAAGGACATTTGAAACAGAAAAAGGGTCTCTCACTTACCCTCAAACACACTGCTACTGGCAGTGCATGAAACCCACCATAGTCTGGGCCACTTCTGGAGTTGGGACATAAAGTGTTGCTTGCCATGGCAAAAACAACTGCACCCTTTCTCTGGATAAAATAGGAAGAGCCTTTGAACCAAGTTTAGTTTAACCAAGTTTGAACCAAGAATTAGTTTAGGATAAACAGCATGCCTTTTTAGGAAAAGCCAAAGCTTTGCCAGCATGAACCATCCCGTTTGGGACCACTAATGGTCCCAGAACAGGTGCTAGGAGCTTATCTGGCATCTGTCATAGGAAGTATCACTGTCACCTATCAGCTACATAGAGGCCACAAATGCACAAACAACATGCTTATGGCAAACAACCACCAGTTGGAACTATTCCTGTCAAACAAAGGAAAAAGGAGTTCAGACATTTTTCAGCTGCTCTGCTGCAGGATGGTGTGGCTGGCAAAAGCTGCTCAGTTATCGTGGGGCACCAAGAAGGAAAAGCAGTAGGTCACAGGAAAGTAAACCCACAAACTGCGACCGAGCTGCCCATTCTCAGAGCTTCTCTGGTTGAAGCTGCTTCAGGCAGTCTGCCCAGAGCATGGCCACAGAGCCTACTTTGAGCATGATTAGAAGCTTAGTCACATGAAATGAAGCAAGGCTGAGACATCTTACCCAAAAAGCTACCTTTAGGAGGATCTGACTCACTGACCTATATCCATACATGCCAACTGATAGTCAACTGTCCAACGATGGCCCTGGGGTTTATGGGCTGAGCCACCTCAGCTGTGGCAGTGCAAGCCCAGCTGGTCATGCAAAGTTTCAGGAGGTTTATGTCTCACAGAAGACTGTCCAGGCCTATGCTTCCAGAAGCCCTGAAGATTTAAACAGCCTCTTGTTGCTAGTAGGAGGTATAAAGATTACTTTACAATGCTTTATATGCAGCATATTAGAAGTAAAAGTTGCAGACAGCCACTCAAACAGCAATGTGACTTGAAGTCCACACATTTCATTTCAACACCCATTCCAAGAACAATCCTCTTGAGTCAAATATTTCTCTCTAGTGCTCTGAAGAGCTCCAGGTGATGAGTAATTCTTGATACTTCTGTGTCTGAAGCCTCTTTGTCACTTTACATGCCACACAAATTCTTGCCATACAACAGCTCGTCGTGTCAGACATCTTTATTTGCTGTGTTGCCCAAGTGTACAAATAGTGAATGTAGTTATATAAATTCAAAATATATTGTAGTAGAAATCTGTCTGGGAAGTGGAATGCTGAGATATTCACTTTATAAAATTATTACCCTTGAGTCACTTTCACTAGCAAGTTTTAAATACACCAGGGCCATGAAGAGACAGATTATGATCCTGCAAAAAAGGAGTTCTCAGTAAATTTTTCCTGCTAGATGAAGTCAGTCAACAGCAATTTCTTACATTTGACTCATTTTGAGTTATCAGCCAACAGGATGTTAGCTACATCCAGACAATTCATACACAATTCAGCTCCCATTTATACCAATAAAGTCAATGTATCACTATCAACATATTTAAGTATTAGTGAAACAATCTCAGTGACAATTTTTATTTTAAGCTAATGAAGTCAAGCCAATAAGTTGCCCCTGGCCATTGAGTGCAATTGATGCTTTTGTCACATTTTCAGAGTAAGACTCCTCAGTTCTTGAACAAATCAATACAGCTCTGCAGGAGAGACACATTGTTCTGCAAAGGAAGAGAATTAGTTTCAGATGAGGATGACTGATAATTCACAATGAAGTAGATTCCCAAATAGTGGGTCCATCACAGGGTTTTGTAGCCTGTGCCAATGCCAAAGATCTCCTACAGCAAAAACAAGCATTCAAGCAGTAAAGAACCAAAACCAGATCATACAGTCTGCAATCTGCCTCTTCTTGCAGGCCTGCAACCATGACTCAGTTTGTGGTAAGGAGAGGGGCAAGAGACACCAGGAAGCTTTTAAAGAAGGCCAAACTGAGCAGTGTTGTCAAGGCCTTTGAGTCACATTCCAGTTCAGCACTGCAGCAGCTGCCTGTGGTAAGGACCAGTACTCTCAGGGAGCAGGACATTAGACTTTCCTTCTTCAAAAGGAGCTGAGGATGCACAGTTACTGTTTTGTTCTCTACACTAAGTTAACAAACCTTTCAAGCCTGTGTAGCAAAGCTTGGCAGAGGCTGCTGCAAAGCCAGTGTCCCCTCCACTGACAAGCCAAGTGACAAGGATTGACAGCCTGATCACAAGCTGCAGGATGTGCTCTTGTCACAGCACTCAGGAGCACTGGAAGCAGCAGCTGCCTCTAGACACAGTAGGGGTCAAACCCCACAGATGAGGCTGCCTGATGGGAAGTCAGCTGACCCAGCAAATCCTCCCAGTTACACAATACTCACTTCTCTCAACCCATGCCTGTTAAATTCCAGAGAACACACCTTTGCATGTTTTATTTCCAGTTCTGCCATTTCAATTAAGTTTTTGCGGAATGCTGCTATTCTCTTCTGTTTGAAGCTCATCAGTTCTGTAGAGAAGAAAAAAAAACAAAGGTAAGAGAGATTTATACAAAGTGTGACAAGTTTCAGTAATGCCCTTGTGTTTCAGGAGTTCTGTTGTGCAGCTCAAATTACAGTATTTGATCAAAAACAGGTTCAAGAGTTAGTCTTGCTGTTTCTAGACAGAGATGCAGTCGTCACATGACACACAGACAGCCTCAGACAGAAAAGCTTTGCAGGAAGACAGCTGGAATAAAACAGAAAAGAGCCACACAAACTCTGTGAGAACATACATTTAAAGCCAGATACACTAAAGGAGCAGCATGTGTACCATGAAAGCGTATTTCCTCTGGTCTACATTTTCCAAATAGGTATAGATAGAGGTATAGATACTCTTCTACTAAGAACCAGTGTTTGAAACTCTGTATAAGGCACTCAGCTGCACTGGGACAGAGCAAAAGCCTGTTTGCATAGGTCTGACTGTGATAATTAGTTACCTTCTATTCCCTAAGTCGTTACATTCACATGGAGGCTGAGTTCAATGCAGAAAGCAAATACTAGGGGCTTATAGACAAGGTTGGTGTAGTAGTGACACTGCTCTGCTACAGAGAATTGTTTTTTAAAATGTTTAGCTGCATTAGTTTTACAGGCACCTATACTGTCCTTGGGATGTCCAGACTATTTGTTCAGGAGCCTTCAGCAGCTGAAGGTCAGATGGAGGCCTCGACTGCATTAAGCTCTCCTTTAAGCATAAGTACAGCAAAGCCTGTTTTACCTTGTTTTGCAGATTCTGAAATCTTTTCAAACTTCTGACAGCAATCCTGTTGATGTGCCTCAGCCAGCCTGACGTCCTTGCTCTTTAGTCTGGCTTTGTCTAAAGCTTTGTTCGAGTTCTCATAGTCAACAAGAGCCCTGGTTCGTCTGTACAGAAGATCCTGAATAGACAGAAATAGCACACCAGAGCCTTAGCAGGACCACTTCCCAAACTGAGGTTACAACTACCTTCGCAGCAAGAGGTTTCACTTCTTTCAGCACCAGATTCTGCTTTTTCCAACGAGCTATTACAGCCTGCTCTTGGCATAGCAACAGGAGCCTTTCACAGTGCAGCACTACATTTTCAGGACAACCACTTATGCCTTAGAGAAGGAAGTCTAAGCACTGGTATAGGCATAATTTCTTCTCTTAAAGTAGTTTATCTTGCTGTAAGGTGGATCTCCTCTACACTAAGAGGGAATAGCACTTTCTGAATTCCCACAGTCTACTTCCAGCAAACATTTAATTTGTTGGAGATCTGACAGTTTGACTGAAGCACTGCACTAACCTAGGCAGGAGAAGTAATACAGATCTCTGAGCCAATCCCTTTCTAATCTGGCAGCAGTATAGTTGAGATGTCTAAATAACAGCACATCACACTGAGGGAGACTGTAGGGGATGTTCTGGGGTACCTGACATTACAGGTAAGACACTAGATGAAGAGGCCCAGTAGGTTATACCTTGATATCTTTTTTCAGCACAGTCATCCCCCTGTCAAATCAAGTTTTGATTAGAAGAGTTGTCAGCAAGGCTTTTTGCAGTCACGTCAATCTACCAAAGCCCTCTTGGAAGTCCAGACTCCAATAGCCTTCACAAGTTACCATGTATTTGTGCTAAGGTACTCTAAAAATCCTGAAGTCAACCCCAACTACCAATCAGTCATCACTGATTTTATTGGCAAGTCCACGAGTGCTCAGGCAGGGGACAGGAAAGAAATTGCTGCAGACCTTAATTCAGTTTGCTCTAACTTACAGAAATTTAAAGAGTTCTTCCACTTTACATGCCAAAGAAAAATTGGTCCAAGGTCTTCTGTAAGTGGCTGGGCTCCAGCTAGCTAATATATAGCTTCTATATTCTGCTGTGGTTTAAGAGTGTCAGGTTTCTTAGGCAAAACAAGGGTTCACTTTCCTGTCCTCTTAAAGCACAAAGAGCACCATGAGTGAGTCATGTTGCCCATAACAAAACTAAGCTTCAAAAACAAAACTGTTCTCACCTTAGCAGCTTCTATATTGAGCATGTAGTATCTCAACAGTTCAGAGAGCTTTAAGTCTTCATCAGATGAAACTCTACTCTCTACCTTCTGCAAAAGGAAAAAAAAAACCAGATAATTGGTGTGTAACAGAGAACAGCAACATCCAGAGTCAGAGATTCTTTTAGCCCCACTCACCCCTGGCAAAACTTCTCTTACCCTGAGTTTCTCAAAGAGCTCTGCAACTTTCAACAAGTACCTAGTGAGAGAAAAAAAAATGCATAAGTAAGTTTGAGATACTTCTTAGTCTGATAAATGCCAGGATCAATTGGCAGGAAACCAAAAGGTGAAGGCTGGAGTTTACTCCGGTATACAGATCCAAACAAGGGCTTGAAAAAAATTCATTTAGGCAAAGACCCAGACAAAAGGTTCAATGTGCTGGATTCCAGCCTATCAGAGTCGTACAGCTGAACAGCTCAACACCATTTAATGTAACAATGCTGATCTCCAGAGCATAAAGGTCTTGTGGAGAATTTCCCTGCTGCTATCCAAGAGGGATGAGCTGACTTGTTTACTCAGCTATACACGCTATTTTAACAAGGTCTTGGTAAATTGATAGAAAAGTCAAAAGGTGGAAGAAGTCACCTCAGAGAAGGTGACTGGGTTTCCCCATCGTAAAAATCCCCTAGTATTCTGGAAGTGCAAAGGTCCAGAAGATAATACAGACCTAGTGTAAGCTGACCTAGTGCAGTTATATTTAACAGCACAGTAGAACAGACATGCATAAACACTTTCTTCAAGGGTCTCTAGCAGTTTGTGACCTGAAGAGAACCAAGGAGATTTCTGTTTAGGAGTTTTGATGACCAGCACAAGTAACCTCTAGGCCACAACTGGCAAGAGATCAACTAGGTCAGAGTTAGGTGCAATTGATAACATCAGATCTGCCACAGCAGGAGTGCTAGAGGAAGGAAAGCTTTAATGCCACTTGCTTGCAATTCAAGAAATTCAAACCACCTATGACTCAATCCTCTGGATTTTACAGAAGAAATTTGGTATTGCCAGACTCAGGATGTGTTTATGAACAGCTAGAATTGCTTACTTTTTGATAACTGTAGGCTCTTCTAATGCCAGGCTGTTCAAACAAGCTGAAGTATAAATATAGTCATCTGCAACATCTGCAAGAACAAGACAAGGTTTTCAGGCTGAAATCAGCAAAACTGCACGATCTTTTGAAAGGGCTTTGAAAAGATTCACTTTTATGAGATCTTGTCATCTTATCTGCTTTTGCACATGCATCCTTGATTCTGTTGTAGTAGTTCACAAGAAAAGTCTTCTCTTGCTCAAAAAAATCTTCTACTTCCTGAAAAAGAATATGACCTGTTAAGTCAGTAACTGCAGAATACAACCTCTTCCCTATTTTGGGAAGGGCCAAAGAAACAACCATAGCCTGGGCCTGAGCATGAAGCCCATCAATCCCTACAGAAAAACTGTTCAAGACAAGATACGAGCCAAGGGTCTGACAAACCAAGCCACTTGGCAAGTTCTTTTCTCACTATGCAGTGAAGATGAAGTTGACACTCAAATACTGATGCAGGTTGTCCGAAGCAGCCAGTAAGTTGGGATGGGACAGACCTTAGGACTCACAGCTGCTGGAATTTTATTTCCTAGGCCTGCTGCAACACTCTAGCTAAGGAATAAGCAATTTACAAGCTTGTTTCTCATCCACACCAAACATGATACATATTGTAATGTTTCATGACACTGTGGATAGGACAAGTTTATTAGGAAGTGCTGCCATGGCAACATGACAAAAGCTGCAGCAATACCAGTTACAGGAGTCTTTGGTATTTGATCTTGTCTAGTACAAGCAGAAACCCATAAATCATGTCTGTTGAGCTCCAAAGTAGACAAAATCCATGAGCACATTTCCTGAAGGTATAATTCCTTCCTCTCCACCAGTATCAGGTATTAAGGCAACTCTTCTGCATCCAGAAGCTTTGCTTATACACTGTTAAATTGTTGATTTAACAGCCTAAAGCTCCAAAGTCTTATTTCTATAGAAGTCAAAATTAATACAGGCTCCTCCCCTCAAATTGGGAGAGCAGTAACAAGGCAGGTTAATGTCAGTAGCTGAGCCTCATGCACAGCAAGCCTGAAGCAGACAGGAGTAACTTCCCTGGAGCAGGAAGCAAGAAACAATCAAGATTAGGCTAAGAGACAAAGCAACAATCTTACCTTGACTCCAGAGAAGAGGACCTCATCAGCACTCTTTACTACACTTTTTAAAAAGCCACCAAACATCTCTTTAGTGTTTTTCCTCCGAACACTCAGCTGCAAGAGAGAGGCCAAAGCAGCTTTAAAGTTATACCCAGGGGAGAAAAAAGTGACTGTTTTGACACTTGCAATGTAGTAACATCCTTTATACCTGGCATATGTCAGAGCAGGTTGATTTCCAAGTCCTCCATAATACCCATATAAAAATGTAACATGTAACAAACGGCTTGGCTACAAGTAGTTAAACTATTCTGTGCCACGGATTTTTCCCATTCCCAGAAACAGCTTGGTTTCTCCCTGCGTATCTTGGATCAGCATCTATCACTCATAATTAGGTGTGACAAAACAGATGCAGGACTGATTTTAATACACCTCCATTCCTCCATTTTAGGACCATGCAACACAGCACAGGTACACCTGAGCCATACCTGTTCCCAAGATAAAGATACAAAATTGCCTTCCTGACCAATTTGGCAAGGATTTAGAAACACTGTGAGATTTGTAACAGAGAAAGGTCTAAAGGTCAGGCTTTCATCCTTCAGTCATCTCACAGAAATACTTGCAATATCTACTTGCTGATGCTGCACATAGATCCACAGAACATTCTGACTGTGCCCAGCAAAAACAACAGTACTCCTAACAGTTTGCCTCACTTGGAAAGGGAAACAAGGAAAAAAGTCTTACATCCTGGTCATACTCCAGGAAAACACAGAAATTGCGATCTTTGCTGAGCACAGGATGAGAAGCAATCCGCTGCAGGAAGATCTCATGTGATGACACAGTCTTCTTGAAGACAGCGAGGTATTCACTGCAAGGAAAAAACAGACTGAGATCATCCCTTGTACTGCCTTCTTCAATATACAAAGACTTGTTTTAAGTTTATCCCATGAAAATATTCAACTGCAGGCTTCTGAAATAGCCAGCTCATGATAGTGAAGCTACTTTCAATCTCTTTAGCTAGCAATTTTTCCAGCTTGAAACCTGCAAAAGCTAGGCAACTCCCCAGCTCCAGGATTTTCAAGACACCATTCAAAACAGTGACACTCAAGATCATTTATCACCAAATGGTTGCTCTCCCAGGAGGCTTCTCTAAGTGCAGCTTTTGGCAGTAGACTCATTTTACTTACGCTTCCAGCTCTTGCTTCATTTTGGCAAACTCTTCTTTTGTCATAGACACTTCTCCTTCTCCCAGCTTCTGCATCTTCTCTCTGGGACCATCAAAGTCAGGCTTTGAAGGTGCTGGAGGTATCTAGGCAAGGAATTGGNCAACTCTTATTTTCTTAACTTGCATTTAAAGATTTGGGTTGTTTTCCTTAGAGCCTTTAAAAGAACACCCAAATCGTGCGAGATAGAGTGAGCTCTCCACTCTTGCCACCTTTAGGAGCGCTCCAGCGAAGGGGCTCGGGGACTGGCCGGGCGGGGGAACTACAAGTCCCATGAGGCAGCGGGCANTTAGTCATGGATATTAGCAAATAAAGTCTTCCAAGATTACTTCTAGCCTTCTCTGGAAGGATGCTCTTTTGCCTGGTCCTAGGAAAGTGTGGTAAAGAGTGCATGACCCAGGAATTCTAGAGGCACATTGACATCTAGGTCCCTGGTTTGTGTCATCCCTGCCCCAGAAGGGAAACCAACCCAGAGAAACAGCTTCTGTAATCNGGGAAAGAGGGAAGGCGGCTGGTGCTGGTGCTCCCCTGGCCCACCCTGCCCCGGGTCCGTCAGTGAACGGGCCGCATGGCCGGGCTGCCGTGGCTGGGCGTGACTGCCTCCAGCCGGGCTTCTTGTCCAGAGTGGTTTATCCCCCTCTGAACGAGGGTGGGCTATCCGGCACTGGGATTTTCAGGCACCTGGAGCCCATGCAGAAAGTTTGCCTGCCTGAGGGCACTTGGTGGTTGGGTGTTGGCCCAAGTCTTCCACAGAGCGCAAAAAACCCGCTAACTCCATGTTACAGCCCTATTCCCCACTAATTCCATTCCCAGTGCTGATCTGGGAATGAAACTTTAACTGGGAACTGAAGCTTGTTGAAGCTACCCTTTGATTCAGGGTAGCTCTGTGGGCTCGTGCTGTAAACAGGGTTGCTAAATTGTCTCTCTTTGTGCTCTAAACATCCCAAAAGGAGGTGTATTTTTAACCTGGAGAGGTTCAATAATGTAGTTTGCAAACTGCAGGGAACTCACAGTTTTACCTTCATCAGTGGGTTTGTTATCCTCAAATCAGGGGCAGGAGGCAACAGGTCTGTAGGTGTGTTTAGCAGTGCTCTTTTTCTGAAGTAAGCCAGTGCTTGTTTTGTTTTTTTTTTTTTNCCATGGCCAGCCATCCCCTAAGGAATCATGACAGGAAGGAAAGACCATATTGAATAGATTATTTCAGTGTGCCACCTTCAGGCAGATATTAATACCACCACAGAGCTAAGGACTCTCAAAGCATCTTTTGCTACTCTAAGCTATATGGAAAGTTGACATAAATGCCATACCACTCAAGTTGTTTAGGAATTAAGGCAACAAGAAGCATAGGAACACCCAAGTCACAAAACACCAGCAACACTGGTAAAACATATTTCATGCCCTTATTAGTAGGCACTTTAGATTGCTACAGTTTTTCAGTTAGAATCACATTTTTTAGGAAGTACTTACAATGAGTCCTGCATACTCTTCAGTTTCAGTGAGAGTATCATGTAACCACACAAAGTCTTCGTGCTGCCTTGTAACTGAAAACTCAGGGCTTTGAAAAGCTGGCAGTGTAGTCTGGAAGAGAATATATAGAAGCCCTACTGTTTTGTAAATCAGTGCTTTTAGAAACAGTTCTGTCCATTTCCAAAGGAAGCTATTCTGCTTAGTAAGAGCCTTGCCCACTCCCTTTTAGCTGAGCTGGCACTTATTCAACCACTAAGGAGACTGCTAGAAAAAACAGTACTGTTGTAGAACAGCATTAATGCAGTTTGTTTTGTGACATTTCACAGCAGCTCATTTCCTACCCCCCAGACTTCTGGTGTCTAGCTAGGATTCCTCAGCAAAGCCAACCTAACCATCAGCTACTTGTCTCTGCTTAGAGAGTTCGAGTCCTAGGAAATCTGAAGTTTCTGCATATATATACACACATCCTCAGCCACCTTTAAGTGGAAAATCTCAATCTAATTAGATTTTCTTCACTGCCAAGCCCATCTTTGCAGGTATACGTACTGCAAATACATCTGTTACTTGCACAGCCTCTTTTTGCCCGTGACCTTACCTTAGTGTGCACAGTGAACTTCACTCTGTCCTTTTCACTTAGGGCATCAGGGATATCAATTTGGAGAGAAGGATCAACATTCAGGTCTACAGATACAGACCTCAGCTGCAAGAGAATTCACTGATTATTCTCATTATTCAAGAGAATAATCCTTGAATAAGCATCAAGTGGGTTTAGTGAAGCTGACTGATCATCAGACATGAACAAGAACCACTCTGCACTACACCCCTGCCTTCAGGTACAGCACATATGACCAGAATTGCTTTCCCAGTGCTTCAAAGAGCCTTAAACTGAGCCAGCATCTTCCACTGGGGGCTTATTTCTTCATTCATTCCAAGAGCCTAGACCCAGAACATAATTTCAAACATACTTAAACTTTTAAAGGGCACTGGAATAGCTTTTACAGCTATAGCTGAAGATCCTCCAGCTCACACATGAAAACTGTCTTCTAAGAGGTCCTCCCTTGAGTGCTGCAGCCTAACAAATCATTGCTCTTTTCTGCATAAGGGAGAAACCACCAGAGATCAAGGTCACAACACAGGAAGTTTGCTGAAGAGCGACCGTCAGAGCCAGGAGGAATGCTGAGGTTATCCTTTGCAGATAATTCTGAAGGCCTTCTCAGAAAAGCAGGCTAGAGAGCTGCACTAGCACTGCTATCTCACCACTCTGCAGCACAGACCACACCAGCCAGGAGCCTACTCCTACTACTGCTGTGTACACTAAGTTTCAGCACCCAAGCCCACAAGCAAACGGTGCCAGGATCTGAGCAACCCTATCATATCACAGATGGCTAAATGCTGCCTCAAGCCTCTGTAAAGCCGCCTAAGAGCTGTTGATAGGCTGCCTGCTATAAGGTGAAGCTTTGCTTCCAAAAGGCTCTGGAAGCTCCCTCCCCCTGGGCTGGCCATCTGCAGCCCAAATCTGCTATGTGACAAGTCTCTCTGGCTGCCTGCAGAGGACACAGCTGCCAGGACAGGGGGCATTTGCCCCACCACTGCTCTCCCCTATGATCAGACTGCCGTGCATAAGTGATGGATACCCCAGCCACTGCACCCTCCAGCCATGCTAAAAACACTTCCATCTGCTGTGTCCTCACTGTTAGATAGAATTAAAAGGAGATAAGTAATAGATAAAACTTTTTAAGACTTATGGCTACGGAATGACCTTGCATGCAGCACATTAAGCTTCCCAGAAGATGGGAAGGACAGAAGACTTTTAGCCCATCCTGGGTATTGCCTTGGCAGCAAGCACAAGTGTGCTTGCCCTGGAGCATGCCCTGGAACACAGTTCCTAGCAGTCCCAGGCACGGTTCACATCCAAAAGGACATGGTGGAACTCCAAATTCTACACGGATTCCAACAGTAATCACTTCCCTCCAGCCACCACCTAGGACAGACTATCATGTCCCCATACAGGCAGGCAATTCTGGTCCTTGCTAGGAAGGCACAGGCCAAACAGAGGTGCACGGTTCAGAGGTCACTGACACTGGTTTGGGCAGAAACTGCCCTACTCAGGCATTGCAGGAAGGACAGGTAGAAGGCCACCAGTCAGCCATCAGCTTCACTGAGAGCACAGCTCACTGTCTGTTGCCAAATGAAAGGCAAGATGGTTGGTGCTTCCCATTTCCCAGGCAGATAACACCACCAGCCAAAGCAGCAAGATGCAGACCCCAGTGTTTTACATCCTGCTTACTTCTATTTGCTGTCTAAACAGGATCAGCAGTGCTAACAATATGAACTGCTGAGTCTGGAAAGTATGATAAGCCAAAGGAAACCATTTCCTCTCAGCTAAACTAAGGAAAGGATTACACAAACCAGACAGTCCTGAATTTGTGAGCTTTCTTACTAAGTTTTGTGGAGAAAGTAACCCGTGGTTAGATGCTGTCTAGGCCCCTCCATGACGAGTAGTTGCTGACACAAGAGGCAGACAAGCATGACCATAAGGCAGTCCTGCTTGGTCAGATGAAAGCAGTTAACATGTCACAAGTACGTGTCTCCTGGCGCCTTGCACAAACTGCAAGTAAGACCTGGAGCTATATGAAACCAAGGACTGTAAGACCCCTGGTCTGCTCTAGTCCAGTGAAGGTCACTGTGGGCTCCTAACTCCAGGCCAGAGACCTTTAGGATTACACAATCATGGCTCAGACTACAAAGGGAACATTCACGCTGTCTGACTTCAGGAGAAGGGAGTGCTTTGTTTTGTGACAAAAAGTGCTGGAGTAGCATTTGTCCCCTGAATGGGAAGCAGGAAGCCCCACTCCTGTCAGCACAGCTCTGTAAAGCACTAACTGTGCACTAAAGCGAGCATCCACGGCAGATGTCCCACACCAACCCCTGACCCACACAGGCACCTGCTCTGCAGCCCCAACAGCTCCACACACGGGACCTCTCGTGCCACCATCTCTGCAACACCCATCCTACAAACAGGATGGGGACCAACCTGCTTATGGTCACATGGAGGCTGTGCAAAGCAAAGGAATTAAACTTCCATCTCCAGACCCCTTGTTCTTTTACCACAGCAGGCATCCAACCCAAGGATTCCCAGGTCACCACTCCACCTGAACTCTCTGGCAGCTCCTTCATATCCAGAGGCATTTCTCTGCTAGGACGTCACTGCTTCCTCCCTGGACTCCAGGGAGTGGGGCAAGAGAACTGAAGTTTCCCCATCCAGTTACCAGAAACCAATCTGTCACTCCATCCCCTCAAGGGATATAATACAAGCTCAGCAGCTAGGAAGGGATTATTCCTTACTCATAGCAGATGCCCAAATAGGTACATAGGACACACAGAGGGGAAACAGCTGGGCTGGGCTACAAACTGAAACACTCAGCCAAAGCCAGCACAGTACTCTCACTTTCAACTCTCATTTCTCTTTCCCAGAAGCAGCTTCTGGTTAGCAATGACTACAGAAACTGTTACAGCTTATCTGACACCTCCCACTTCTACACTCAGGACTCGTCAGGGACTTTTTTTCAGGATTCCTGGGGTTTCTTGAGGATTCAACCAAAACTACTCCTTGTTCAGTACAGATACTGTCCACCTGTCCAACTTGGAAATTAGAACAAGACAAAGCAGAGCCCTTCACAATAACATAGATAACATATTGCTTAACATTTCTAGGTTTCAGGACCAGAAGATTAAAAATAGGTATTATGGTACTAATTAGGACACCATGATAAACACCTGATCTAGAAGCCCAGGAAACAGCAGAGATCATTACTGTGCCCAATCCAGGTAGAATTTTAGAACATTTGTTTTTTTTCCTATTTGTTAGATATGCTAGGGGGAGAAAAAAAAAGTTGGATCACTGAAGTACAATGCTGTGATGACCATCAGCTACCCAGACTTCTGCCTGACAGACATGACATTCCTGATCAGGCCTCACCCAAATGCAAACACATCTTGATGCTTGCAGGCACCCAGTGGAAGGAAATGCCCTCAGCCACTGAAGTTTCTTAGTTCTGGCGAGAGGCCTGAGCTGCTGCTTTTACAGTTCCACCCTTTGCAGTTTTAGCATCAGCTCTGGATGACTTGGTGTCACTTCTGCATTCTAACAAAAAAATCTGCCAGTGCAAGCAACTGTGTACAACTTCTGACTGCTACTGAAACATGTATTTGTTCTCAAAGACAGATTAATCCAGGGGTTTTCCGCATAGCCAGGCTCTTGGAAGGAGCAAGGAGACCTTCCACAAGGGCTCACATGTCAAAGCTTTCTGCTTATTGTCAGCTACCTTTTCAAAACCTTCTGCCCTTACTGATCACCTCCTTGCTGTCATTCAAGCAACAGCCCACAAACAAGACTTGAGTAGTAATTACCTCTGCCACTGCCTAGAATCCATTACTTTTTACAGAGCAGGCTTTCTAATTAAAGCTGTTTAGGGGCTCTCCAGAGAGCACAAAAAGATCATGATGTTTTCTGGCAGTTTATACAGAGCCCTCAGTTCCAGAGGGCCTTGTTTCCACCCTCAGGAGTTAACCAGCAGAGGATCTGGCCAGCAGATAGCAGCAGCATTAGCTGCTGGAACTACATTTTAGTAATATTCAGAACAAGCAGCTTAAGTTTCTTTTTAATCAGGGTGCTAAAAGGACATCTGCAAGTGCACTGCAGGCATGCAGCTCTACAGAGCCAACAGAGTACATGTGAAGTTTGGGTTTTGCAGCCTTTGTGACAGGTTTGCTGTTACCACTCTGACACTGAGGTGAACAGTCCTGAAGTGGTCTGGTTACACACAACCAGGAGAACTGAACCAGGGCTTACTTATGCTATAGAAAATGCTTCCCCAAATTTGCGACTCTAGACTGGAGAACTCCAGTGATGCAAAGGTTTTAATTATTTTACTTAAAACACCGATAAAGAGGGAGTAACAGCTCAGTGTAGTCACACTGAAATGGCATTCCTCAGCAAGTGCAGTGCTTGCCAAGGAAGCAGAAGGCCCAGAGCACCTGTTGCCTCTGGCTGTGCAATAAACTGGCCCTCTCCTGCCAGAGGGATCTCTGCATTACTCTCTGCAGAAACCTGCAGGTCACATGCCTCCTGACAGAAGGAAGGACACTATTAACATTCAAGGATGCCACATTCCAAGAAAAAACCTCACTGGCTCACCCTGTTCCACCAGCAGCACACAGGACACCTCCACCCAAGCCATGGCTTCTTCCTCAGTTTGAGGGGTCAAGCAGCAGCTTTGGCCATGCAGGGCAAGCCCCCTGTGTGCCTGCAGAGCACAGCCTGGGGCTGAGCACTCCTGGCCCAGCTCAAATGGAAATTGTGCAACAGCAGCAAACCCCCAGGCCACAGCCAGCATCCCCAAGAATGCTTTGCTGACCTCCTGCAGTGAGGCCAGAGCTGGTGGCAGGGAGTCTCAGGAACACAGCAGCCTCACTGTGCTGGCTTCACCTTCCATTAGACCAAACTGCTGGGCCAGCTTCGTGGAAGCTGCATGTCCTTGAGAGTACATTATGCCTATCCAGGAGCTGTCACCTTGCTAGCAGCTCAGCTCCCCACTTGGTTTCAGGCCCATCAGCATGCAGAAGCAGGTTTTTCGCTAAGCACAGGCAAGATCCATTCCTTCCAGAACACGTAGCAGAATTTGTCCAGCAGAGAATCACCATTTGTGAGTGGTAACAGCAAGTCCTGGGCCGTGACACAACATTTTGTCTTCCACTGATTGCTTTGAGAAAAAGGGGCTACAATACACACTCTCGGTATGTTGATCTAGAACATTTTAACTGCAGACTGAAGCCTTAAAATACCATGAAGTCACTGATATTAAGAAATATGAAGATACTTACTAAAGCTTAGCTTGGCAGTCCCACAACTCACTTCAAATTCTGAAGTGCCTTTTCCTCCCCCATGACAGATTACACCTTATTTTCCACTGCACTTCCAATCACCCTTATCCTACCCTCCCTTCCTCTTCCTACATATCCTGATCCTCTCCTGCTTTGCCACCTCAGGGTCAGTTTTTAGTTTATACTCAACAGGGGCTCCTATTTAAGTTACTGCCTAATGAAATTTCCTTTACAGGCAGGGGTTTTATCTACTGGTCACACACCAGTTCCATGTTGCTGTTTCTTTGCCTAAACAGGAACAGACAAGATAGGAGCATTTCTATCCTCCCCCGTGATGCTGGAATCCCAAGGCAGCCCTACAACCCAAAACAAGCTAATCTTTGTCCATTGAGCATCAGAGTTTAAAGCTACTCCAGCCCCTACCACAAGAACGTATTCCCCTCCCCCCAATGGTCCTGTCTGACTTAGAAAGGCACCTAAACACTCAAAAGTTACCAATTGCTGCAAGAGAGTTGATGTTTGACCTTCCCCTCCACCCCTCACCTGCAGATCCTGCAGGCCTGTAAAGACTCACAGTATTCTCCAAGGGACACTTTAATACAAAGAGTTTCACATGCAGCAGAAAAGAGTTAAAGCACTGGCCAGCTCACAGCTCAAAGCAAGCTACTAGAAAATGCTTCTGCTACAAACTTCTGCCTGTCCCTCTGACTCAGGATTGTTTCAAAACAAGATTCATATGGAAGAGAAGCAGAGAAAAGGAAACTATCCAGAAGAAGTTAATCAAGGCTGGTGTATTTCTTGCCTCAGCTAATATATATGCTCCAAAAAGCTTGAGAAAACACAGACGGAAGAGACTTTAAGCACACCTAACAGCTTAAACAAAGTCATCTTCCTGCCAGTGAAGCTTAGTCACAATGCAAAACCACATGCAGATGTGACAATATGAAAGGCAAATAGGCAACTTGCTGACTCTTACAGGGCTGCCTTGCCTTCTTTTCAAGGTGTGTTGAGGGTAGTTATTAAACCAGGGAGTTTAGGTAGGTTAACCCAGGCAGCTCGTCCAGTAGAAGAGATAATTCCAATCACTGTCTACACTCCATAAACATTAATTTGCAAAGTTCCTGTTTTAGCATTTAACTTGCATTTCCTCTGAGAAGTTGAGAGTCTTCACATTAGGAAACACCCTGTGCTGCTTCAAAGGGAAGACATGAAGCTCCTTGGCACTTACAGCTTCAACACTTCTCCGGAGAAAGGAAAACCAAGCGAGCTGCTGATGTGACAACCAAGGGAAAGGGGCACCGCAGGTGAAGTGACAGCTGACAGCCTAATTAACCCAGAGCACACAGCCAGGAAGGCCGGTCACTGACACGCAGGGCAGCTGACCCACTGAGGAAGAGCAAGTTTAACCCCTCGCAGCACAATCGCCTGCAGCACTTGGCCAGCGGTGCCCAGGGACAGGTCCTGGCGAGCAGGTCCTGCTCCTGCATCACCTGCCAGGCCCAGCTCCCGCAGGTCCAGGGCCCCGGTTATCACCCTGCCCCTGCCTCGGCACAGGAGTGCAGCCCGCGCTGGCTCACGGCAGCTGCACAGCCCTTCCCTCCTCTTCCTCCTTCCCACTCCGGCTTCAATCCTCCCCACCCCCTTATCTTTCCCTGGGCACCCCTCCCTTCAGGCGCTGCTCCCCACGCTCACCCTGACCCCCTGCCCTCAGGAGGCCTCGGTCCGCCAAAGGCGCAAGAACTAAGGCGACTAATATTTAAAAAACAAACCCTAAACGGAGCAAAAAGCAAAAACCTGTCACTGTCCCAGCGCTGGCGGGGGCAGGAGGAGCAGGGAGCTCCCTCTCACGCCGCGGGGCCAGTTCGGCTGCGCCCTCACCGCCCGCCCCAGCCAGACTCGGGCCGCCGCCCTCACCTTGTCCTGCGCGTCCCCGCGGAGCAGAGCCATATCTCCGGGAGCAGACAACCACCCTCCACCTTTCTCTTTCTCCTCCTCCCCGCCACCTCCTCCTCATAGAACTCGGGCGGAGCCGCCGCCGCCACACCCCCCGAGGGGCACTCGCCATCTTTGGTGAGGGCAGGGCGCTCCTTGCCTTCATCCAAGATGGCACCACAACTCTTATTTTCTTAACTTGCATTTAAAGATTTGGGTTGTTTTCCTTAGAGCCTTTAAAAGAACACCCAAATCGTGCGAGATAGAGTGAGCTCTCCACTCTTGCCACCTTTAGGAGCGCTCCAGCGAAGGGGCTCGGGGACTGGCCGGGCGGGGGAACTACAAGTCCCATGAGGCAGCGGGCAGCGCATGCGGGATGTGGGGCGCGCCCCCGCGCTGGCGCCCGCGGCGGTGGCGGGAAGCGCGGCTGAGGTAACGCGGAGCCGCGGGTCGGGAGGGCCCCGGGGCGGGCGGGCCTGAGGGNTCCGGCACTGGGATTTTCAGGCACCTGGAGCCCATGCAGAAAGTTTGCCTGCCTGAGGGCACTTGGTGGTTGGGTGTTGGCCCAAGTCTTCCACAGAGCGCAAAAAACCCGCTAACTCCATGTTACAGCCCTATTCCCCACTAATTCCATTCCCAGTGCTGATCTGGGAATGAAACTTTAACTGGGAACTGAAGCTTGTTGAAGCTACCCTTTGATTCAGGGTAGCTCTGTGGGCTCGTGCTGTAAACAGGGTTGCTAAATTGTCTCTCTTTGTGCTCTAAACATCCCAAAAGGAGGTGTATTTTTAACCTGGAGAGGTTCAATAATGTAGTTTGCAAACTGCAGGGAACTCACAGTTTTACCTTCATCAGTGGGTTTGTTATCCTCAAATCAGGGGCAGGAGGCAACAGGTCTGTAGGTGTGTTTAGCAGTGCTCTTTTTCTGAAGTAAGCCAGTGCTTGTTTTTTTTTTTTTTTTTTTTTTAGCTGGATAGGTGGCTGTGGGAAAAAAAAGCCGTACTGGTTATTGTCTGAAACCACAGCTGGAGGTAGGTTTTTATGGCTGTGAACTTTTCCTTAAGTAATCCTTTCTATTTCCTTCAGTTAAACCATTCCTATCCTGGGAAAAAAACTTCCTTAGTTGTGTTAGCTCAGTTATTGTTGGAACTGCCAAGTCAATTTGCTTGGGAAAGTTAAGTCCTCCTGGTTTTTTTTTTTTACCTCCAGGTTATTTTAATTTTTTTCAGCTCTCCAGTGAGGCTCATCATACAACACTTGAAGCAATTCTGCCAGTCTTCAACCACAAACGCTTTCAGAGAGAAGGGAGACACTTCCCCAGAGGGAAATCCAAATTAAATTCTGTTCTTTGTGTACAAGAGTAGATCCCGACCACTCCATTTCTGTCTTGTAAGTTATCTGCACAGCAATGGCACTGTGATTTATTGAAAAACACATGATTCTTTCCTCAGCTGGGCACAAGGGTTCCTTATTTCTTAGCAATCCTAGAACTTCTTTCCTTTTGTGAGACAGGACAGCAGCTGGCAAACTCTCCCTTTCCTGGTGGTTCGGTTCACACAGTGCACAAACATTTCTGCAGGTATTGGAAATTCCACAGGTGTATTCCCCAGCACAATAGAGGCTGTTAACTCAAAACTCCTACTAGTCAGTGAAGCACTGTGTTGCACTAAATTAATTCTAGAGCTCATTCCATATTTCAATAGCTCCATGATTCAAAACACTGGTCTGGTATAAATTTATTCCTTAGAAAGTGTTGAGGGAGCAGCTCACTACAAGTGAATTTATGCTGAATCGGTTATCCTCTTGCTTCCTGCAGCTGGCACAAAGCCAGAATAAACTTTTTCTTTTGTGCTGTGGCTTTATGCAACAAAGCCACAGTCAGTGGCCCAACATTTGCTCTGTTCTGATTAGTGCATGTCCACAGTGACCATTAATGAGCCTGCTAATAATCATCAAACAACAGCCCGAGAAGCTACAAGCTTGGATACTGTTACACTGGAATAAGAATATATTTTTCCTCTTTTATTTTGAATGCCAGCTCTAGCAGCTCTATTTAGAGGTAAGCCCCAAGAGAGAAGAGATTAATTTTTCTGCACTGCTCTTTAGGATTTGCTGCTGAGAGGTTACTTTTGTATCAGTTGCACGCCACCAGGTTACAGCACAGTTTGTATTTGCCCAAGCTACCCCGAGAGTGTGAGAATGTAAAGCCAGTGAGGAGAAAAGCAGCGAATCTGCTGGCTCCTGATTAAACTGGTACCGCTGGATGGCTTTGTCCTTCACAGATGAAGGACAATATTTATGGATCCCGAGTCCAAGGTCTCAGCCTCCTGCTGCGAGATACCTTGTTCTAATCAGCTGCCCCATTTTTGGAAACTGTTCTGTGACAGATGCTCACCCCCACGCTGTGGCCACTACAGCTGTGGATCTGTCCACACAAAATAACTCCCCATGGTTTTGTTTCCCACGACTTGAGGAGCGTGGGGAAGGAAGAGAGCAATGTGGAAGGATTGTCAGGAACAGAATGCTGCTGTGAGCTGGCAGTGAGCAGGGATTCTGTCTTTGCAGTCGATGGAGGGAGCTTTGGAATGGTCAACAGGTAACTTCAGGAGGAGAATAGGGCCTCATTTCTGCATGTGAAATGCTTCTATGGAAGTGTTAGATTTTATCCATGTGCAAAAACCTTCCTAGGGCTCAGCACTGCAGTTCCAGTGCAGCTCTAGAAGGTGTGCTGAGAATGGTATTGCTTCTACGTTGTTCTTGCTTTTAAATTCCCTAAGTGTCTTACAGCACAACTGTGTTTGAAACTTGGTTTAGAAAAATACTTCTATATTTTATTCTGAACTTCAAATAATTTCTTTGAATCTGAAAATATTTGCAGTGCATCTGGTTTCTCTTTGGCTTCTCTATCTTCAAGTCTCACAATTGTATATGCTTCTGCTGTCTGTTTTCCCCTAGGTATACAAATCTTATTCCCCATAAGATACCTTGTCCCCACAATCCTCTTAAATTGGTCATTCACTATAAAGTTTTAATACCTCACAGCTATGGATTTGCTTCAGTCTTCTCTGTGTAGCTTTTATTTCCCCCTCCCTTTTTTGGGGGGGTTGTTTGTGGCAGATCTGGTTTTTGTGCCTACTTCCATGGCAGTTCTGATACTGTTGCTGTAGGGATGTCCTGTGATGCAACTTTTGCTACTTGCAACAAATCTTCAAGTGTTTCAGATTTCAGATTTGGCAGGCCAGAAGCTGTTCTATTCAGGAGCATTTCCCTTTTTCCATGCTCATTGGTTCTTTCTCTTATTTATCTGAAGAATAAAGGTGGTACAAGGTGTATGAAGACACTTTGGCCATAGCAATTCTTTGTTTGGCAAAGGGCAAGAATAGGATGGTGGCAGAGTTTTATGACTCTGGAAATCACAAATTTCTTTTTCCACAGGAGGAAAAAATATGGTAACCCACAGACTGTTCCTGACAGAAGGAAGAAAACTCTAATTGCTCACAAACACTTCTTGTCAGGATGCAATTCTTACAGATCCTGTCCAGGAAAACGAGGAGCCTGGAAATGCTTTTTCAAATACCGTTTTGCCAAAAGCAATTCCCATACACGCGTCTGTCTACCTCTGCATGTGTTTATAGTAAAAAGAAAAAAGGAAACAGCTATGAAGAAGTTGACCAAGAAAAATACAAGAACTTGGTCCACTCTGTTACATCTTACAAAACCAGCGCCCAAACACCAGAGACAATACTTGAGGAAGACAATTTGTTATATGGGCCACCAGCTAAACACAGACCTCCAATTAAAGCTGGGACAAAAACTCCCAAGAATTGGGTTCCTTTAATAAACCCCAACAAGAGAATTCTTCCTCTCAGCAGTGATTCAAATGTCCCCATGAAAATTGGGTTACAAAGAGCGAAGATGCCCAGTGTTACCCGCATCCTTCAAGAAACCCTCTCTCCGCAGCAAGTCTTTTATCTGGAAAGATGGAAGCAGAAAATGATAGAGGAACTTGGAAAAGCGGGATTTGAAGAGTATACCAAAAGTAAGCCTAGCCACAGTGTGACTGCAGAGTAGAAGCAGTAGTCTGGATTGCTGGCAGGTACATTAGGTCAAGTGGTTTGGAAATCCATGAAGTTGTTTCCATTTCCTGAGAGCATGTTGTGAGTGTACCTGTTACCAATGAGCCTTAGCTCTGGTCTTTGTTCTAGGACCAGTAAAATGGATTTAGAAATTTGTGGAAAATGAGAATTAGACTGTAGATATACTTCGCTCAATCCTGTCTGACTTTCCTTTAGTTCTCCATTTGCCAGTATCTATTTAGAACTCAATATTTTCCAGCTGATATTAGTGAACCTCTTTGCCATTACAAAGCTACTTTGTAACAGGATGGAAATGGGCATGTTGAGGTCATATAATCCTGAGTGTTTAAAAACCAATGTGCCCTGCTGTTTATGGTAAAGTTTTTCAGTAACTGTTTAGTTTGTCCAGTGTATGTATGAGTAATCAGTGAGACTAAAAAAACAAAGTAAGCATTAATATAAGGGATACCAGTTTCACTACTGACAATTTATTTTCTGTTTCTTTCCCTTCTCCCCACACCCTCAAACTTTCAGCACAAAAACCAGGCCTGGTTTAAGAGCTGCATTGTGTAAAGTGTAGGATACAAACCTGAAGTAGTATCTAAAATGTGAGGGGGTTTTCCCATTTTTCTTAGATCTTTTTCTCCAAGGAGAGCTCTTCCATTCAGCTTTGGAATCGATATTCCTGTCTGAAGAGAAGGCAGCTAAGGAGCAGGTCAAAGATGATGTCGTGGCTGGCTACTTATCCAGTGTGGAACATGTCTTGGAAGACATCAGCGAGGTGAAGGCTCTGGAAAGTGGAGTTCACCACGAGACCCTGCAGTACCTGGGCCTGGTCGACTGTGTGGCCAAGTATCGGTGAGGTGCCTTCCCTCAGACTCCTGTGGTGTCCCTGGTACTGTGGAGGCCGGGGTGTGATTGAGTGGTTGGGGGAAGCTGCACAGAGCTCTAGGACTGGCAGAATGGAGGAAATTCCCTGGATGAACCTGATGGCAGAAGTGCTGTTTTTCCTGGTGGAGAATTCCTTACTGGAGAAGGGACAGGTTTAAGCAGTTGTCAGCACCTTCTAGGAACTGTGGGGGGTTTTAGTAAGCTTTGGTTTTTAGGATCTAAACTGCCAGTGAAAGAGACTTGTTTAGACATAATCATGAGCAATGTGACATTAGGATGAAACAGGCTGAGAGTGAGAAATCTTTATGTGCTGTTTCATCCCTTATTTCTTACTTGTGACCAAACTTAAAATTGAAGCCTTGTTCTCCTGTGCAGGGGCCGATTGTGTGTGATCGACTGGAAAACTTCAGAGAAGCCAAAGCCATTTCTGCAGAATACTTATGACAACCCATTACAGGTTGCAGCATATATTGGAGCCATAAATCATGATGCCAATTATGACTTCCAGGTCAGTAGGCCTGCTGCATGCTGAGACAAGCAGCAACTTGTCTTAAACAGACAAACGCCTGTGTTATCTTCATATCTTCCTGCCTTTAGAACCTGCTGTCCGTCGTGGAAGTGTTGGTAGGATTTGTAACAAAGGAGCCCAGTCCTAGGTCAGGTTAAGCTGGCATACGGTGAAATAGTTCCACTCCTGCTGCCTTTGGCTGCCAGTAGTGAATTTTCAGGGGTTTTAAGGAAGTGCTCAGTGGGACCAAGGGATGCTCAGATAAACTCCCAGGGACTTGGCATCTGGGCAGTCCCCTGTGCTCTGTCCTGTGTGTTTTTTCCCTTGTGTCAAGGGTAGGAAGCGGCAGGAGAAGAAATAAAGCAAAAGAGCCTGCAGACAAGAAAATGGTGTGGGAGGGCCTTACCTGCATCCCGTCTTGCTGTATCCCACTAGCAAATTAAGGACTAAGTGTTGCACTTGTGTCTGGAAGCTGTAGTGTTTCCTCAGGGAAAAGCAGTGTGTTGTGAATCACTTCATCAGAAGACAGTGGAATAATGTTTTTAAAAACTCCAAAAGCAATTCTAGCCTGCCTGCTTGGCCTTCTTGGCCTGATTTTTACCTCAAAACAAATATTGAAGGGGGGGAAATACGAAGCAGAAGAGAGCAGGTGAATTCATGTGCTGTGCAAGGGCTTTCTACAATACTGTAGAGGTCAGTAAACACAAGCACACTGCACAGACATGATCCTTACAGAGTGAATATGGGCTGGAATTCTGCTATTAGCTTCCTGCCCCCCACTGCCAGTGGCTATTTGGGATTTGGGATTTGTCAGGTATGAAAGATGTCAGAACATACCTAAGTAACCATTTCTACCCAGACTGAAGCTGGAGAGTGGCACCAGTCTGGCTGTATGGCCCCAGGCAAAACCTCCTCAGTCTCTGGCAATTTTCCTGGCATCTGCAGGCTTTAAATATCACTCATCCTCAGAGTTCATGTCCCCTGGTTTTCACGGAAGGTACTCAGAGCTTTGGGCTGAGGCTTTTTGGAGCATTTGAATTTTAAGTCTCCAAGTGTTTTATGATGAGCTATTGCCCCTTTTTATTCCCCATTTCTTTTGTGAGATGTGTATGTTAGGAAGATGTTTTGCAGCGAGCTTTAGCTCTTAGGGTTGCACGCAGATGTTGGATTTCTGCCAGCTCCCTGTTTTTGCTGCAGGTTCGCTGTGGGCTCGTTGTGGTTGCCTACAAGAACGGCTCTCCGGCACATCCGCATTTCATGGATCCTGACCTGTGCTCACAGTACTGGAATAAGTGGCTCTTGCGCCTGGAGGAGTACATGGACAAAAAGTGACCCAGACTAAGCACAAGCAAGTGGTCTGAGCACAGAGACAAAGGAAGAAGCTTTTTTTTAAATATACCACTTTCCTATTCTTTTTTGAGTAACTTTGGCTAATTTCTTACTAGCGGGGTTTCCCTCCCTCGCCTTCCAAAAAGGTGAGCAACTTTCAAATGGGGAATATCTATTTGCTTATACTGTAGGTGACCTCAGTGGTCCAGGCAGAACAAAACCAACTTACTTAGCCTCTTTTTTATTCCACACAGTTTATACAGCCTGAATTTGATAGAAAAGTTTCTATTATCAAGTAAAACTGCTTGATCAAATCATCTTTCTTGATTTTTGAGAAGGAAAAATGTTGCAGAACTCAGTCATTTGAAAATGAAGTTGGTGAACTAAAGCAAAACAACATCTGCAATGTAAAGCTGAGAGAAATGCAAATGATAAAGAAATTGATAGAGTAGATGGGTTTCAGTCCTTGCTCGTGCCATCATCAGGCTTGTTACTATTTGTGGTTTTTCTTACAGCTACAACTGGAAAACCTGTGCTGAGAGTTATAATGAAGTCCTCATTAGCTCTTATTTAGAATATTACAGCAAAGTGACCACTTAACAGAAGTGGCTTAGCAGGAGAGGAGCAGAATTGTAACCAACGCTCACAGAAATTTCCAGCAAGTGTTCTGAGAGATGGGAACATTTGCTGCTGCTAGTGGCTCCTCCTGCAGGTTTCTCAACACCCAGCCCACAGAAAAGCACTGTGAAACAGGCTCTGTGCCTTGGCTTGTGAGCTCTGTGCTGCTACTGCCTTGAGCTCTCCTGACTCTGCTGTGGGCCTGAGCCAACCAGGACCCCTGCCCCTGTGGAATGATCCCCAGTGTCACGTGAGTTTCTATATCAAGCAGGCCTGTGGCTGTGAAGCTGGGCCTTCTGAGGGGTGAAGAGCTGCTGCTTGGGTTTTGGGGGCTGTTTTTTATGGGTTTTTGTTTGTTTGTTGGGTTTTTTTCCAAGTAAGTTTGTGAATAAATGTTTTGAAACAGAACTTTGCTTTTGAAGCATATAAAATCAAGTCTGTAGAGCAGAGAATAAGCCTTGATCATGTCAGGCAGTGTTGCTCTGGAAAGCTTTTTTTCCTCATTCTCTTTGTTTTCTATGAATTGTATGTATGAATTTTCACAACACCACTGCAGCTTACAAATAAAATTATGACCATCCCCTAAGCTTCAAGAAAATCAGCCAGAACCACAGCTAAAAAACTAGAAACTTAAACCTCTGTGCTGCCTAATCTTGTGCCTGTAGAGTACTGAGTCATGGAAACTTGCACGTTGAAACTGAGTTAGAGTGGTACTTGCTTATTCAAACCTGGCCTAGTGATGTCAGAACTCTAATTAGATTTCTTAAAAGACAAACCATGGGCACTGAAAAGCTGGTTCAGAGATGACACCATTACAACACATCACATGTGTTCCAAAGTTCTACCTGTTTCACAAGGATCTTCCCCCAGCACAAAATTTTAGCAGGTGGCTGGTTTAATGTTACTCAACAGTGTCAGTGTTCTGTGAAAGACAGTTTGTGAATACAAAGAGGGTGGGCAGAAGCAGGAGGCGATTAAAGGTGCTGAAATCCCTGGGTTGGTTGGGATTGGATAGAGGAGGCCAGTGCAGAACAGCTGGGCCATGTTTTTGAGTGGCATTGCTTTTTTCATCAGTTCATCACTCAGCCTTTAGATGTCTCTGAACCATGTAAATGTTCAACCTCATCCTGCCCCCTCGTAAATAAAGACCAGTCTGGAGCCTGGGCAGTGTTGTTGGCTGGCACCTGTTGGATTTGTGTTCATTTGTTTAACAAAAGCCCTGTTCCTGAGGAAGGCTGCCAGCAAAGTCAGTTTGTAAACCTAAGTCCCAGCTGAGTCTGTACCTTAGAGAGCCAGGAGGAGGCAGACAGCCTTCAAAGACAGCAGCAGTGGGAGTCACTCGTGTCTGGCAGTTCTGAAAGCCTGGCTGCTGCCTTGGGCATCCCTGGCTGAGCTCTGGAGGGCGTTTCTGGAGCAGCACAAGCTGGTTTGTCCTGTAACAGGACTGGTGGGTGGCTGTCACCAGTGTCACGCAAACCCAAACACACTTTGTGATCAGTTTCAATTCAGTTGCCAGACTGTTAAAGTGCTGTGCCTGGGGAACTGCTACAGGCATTCTCTGTCCTCTGCAGTAAAACCTGCTGGGCAGCCAGGGCAGTTACTTCAGCTCTGACATCCCGCTTCCCAGAGCTTGCTCTCCATCCAGAGAGGGTTTTCCCCTGTGCCCTGCTACCTGCTCCCTTTCTGTTTTGTTGTGAATCCTTTTCTGTGCCCACCTCACTGTGCCTGTGGTTCTGTCAGCAGGGATGTGCTGTGGCAGTGACACTGGAGAGAGCAAAAGCAACACGTGGTGCAGGAGGGATACAAAACCAACACAGGTACACACACAAAACGTGTCTATGGCCGGAGAGGAAGGGTTTCAGCCACGGCTCTGCTGTGCCAGGGGAAGGGTTGAGGTTTCAGCAGAGCTGAGCACACAAATCCCATGCAGTCAGGTGAACATTAATCCCACTGCAGAGTGAGCAACCTTCCCTTTACACTGTTCAGCTCTAAGACCTGGGGGTCGGTGCACAGGCTTTAGCTCTTTCTGCAGAGTCAGGATCTTCTAATTTACCTCAGATGCTTTTTTCCCTCAGCAACTTCCCATTTATTAAAGTATTCTACAAACTTTCCTGCTACATAGGATAAGTTTGTCCTTGGCACAGTGGCATCACTTTTTTATTCTCGTTCTCAAGGTCCCAAGCACCAACAGTTGTGTTGAATAAAGTATTAATATCCTTAGGAGCGTTTTTAAGACCCCTAAAAGTTTTTCCCCACAAAAACCCAAGCAGGTGCCTGTACAAAACTGAAGCAAGTTGAAAAGATTTTTTTTTTACAATTCTTGCAAAGTTGCTCAGAATCTCTCATTTTAGCAGCAGTGACTGTGAAAGTCCTGGCTATGCCTTACTTTGTACTTGAGGTGGGAGGAGCCTTCTACACTGACAGTGGTCACAGAGGAGCAGCCAGGTCGGTGCCTGCAGTTTTGCACTGAACTAAAGCAGACACAGGCTCAGTCCCCCTTCCCACTGCATTGCTGGATTAATGAACAGGCACATGAATATAAAAGAGAAAAAAAATCCCCAAACACACCACACACACCATAAAATATGCACAAAATTGCATTTCATCATGACAGAAAATACTTGTTTTCAAGTGATTACAGTGCTTTCTTTGTGTTTCTGGGTTGATATTGGTGTGAAAAGGATGTAATAATCCTCAAAGTGAGCATGGCAAATCCAGGAACGTCAGAATTAAGGTTTCACTTGTATATCAGCATGATAAAAGTAAGTTCATGGCTTAAAGTACCTAAAACACAACCAAAAGTCTGCCCTGGAATAATGTCATTTGCTAGTAGAGGAAGTTTGGGAAGAAAAAGTTCTGCATCCTTTGAGAAGAGTTTCAATTCACCTTGGATCCCACTTCCATAAATTGTTAGCAGACTGCACTGGGGGCAGAGTTAAGGGTATTTGCACATTTTAACTCATTTGCTGATGCAATGCACTCCTGTTCTTAAGGCACTTTAATTAATGTTGCATAGAACCATGTACCAGTAGCACTTACCCAACACTTTTCACCCAAACCTCTCATGCAATTTGCACAGGAGGTAACAGTTATTAATTTTACAAAATACGCTGGGGAAAGGTGAACTTATTTGTCAGGGGTGTTCAGACCCATGGTAGAGCTGAAACAGAAAACAGGTTGCCCAAATGTCAGTTCAGTAAATACTCCACCTGAGAGGTGACAGCCTTTGCAAGCATTCCATTTTTATTGGCCAGATAAAAAAAAAAGTCTGATGTTTCCATCACAAATGGGAATATTTCTGTCAGGTTGAGGTTGTACCAACATCGAGTCCCGTTAACAAAAGCATCCCTTTAATTTCAGGTGTTTCTTTCAAAATTGTTCTTAAAAAAATAATATTTGTAGTCCTACATGTAAACTTCATTGCTGTCGAGCACTGTGAGCCCCCCCGTATCACTCGTCCTTGCTGTCCTCTTTGGAGTTCCTCTGCAGGACGGGGCTCAGTTTGGTTTGCAGAACGGCTGCGAGTTTTTTGGAGGTTTTCTTCAGGAAGGCGCTGCCGGGGTGGATGCCGCTGACGTGCAGGTACAGGTCCTCCTGCGTGGGGCCCGTGTAGCCGCAGTCCTCGCACACGTACAGCTTGTCCCTCCTCTGCTTGTAGGCGTACTGCTGCTGCACGCCGTGGATCTTCTTCAGGTGCGACTCCAGCGAGCAGCGCTGCGTGAAGGCCTTGTTGCAAACCTCACACTTGTAAGGACGAATCCCTGCAGCGGGAAAGCACGGGGGTTACCATCCCGAGTTATGCCTCCTCACACCAGCTGCTGAGTATGTAGCTAGCAGCACAAGGAGCTACCTCTCTAAACAAAACACCCTGCTTCCAGGCTAAGGTTTTCAGGAATGGGTTGATATATGAAGATGCAGGCATACGCTGAGGATAACAGATGCCCGTCAGTAGCTTGGTCCTTAAGGCAGCCATTATCAGCTCCTGCAAAACTTATTTTAGACCCCTGACTATTTGAAATCCTGGGATTAGGTAAAACTATCCGTTTCAGCTTTTATAATGGCTTTTATAATGAATAAAAACATCTGTCTTGGTAAGATTTTAATTTTCCTCTTTTAGTTTAATGAGACTTCAGTGAACAGCAGTGAATGCCCAGTGATCCCAAGTGCTTCAAAGGAGCGAGAGCACTTTCATACAATACAGATTTGATGACTGAGATTACAAATTCTAGAGGAGAAGTGCAGGAAGATGAAAGAAATAAGTCTGTGTGTTTCCAGAGGAGGGAGAAGGAACTGACTTGTGATTTGAACACCCAGATAACCAAGATCACAAAAATCAATTTTACCACCAGTCAACACTGATTCAACAACAACCCCCCCAGTGCTTAAATAGCTGAGGATGTAGCAACACTTGAAAGAACCTAAACCAGCTGGAATTCCACTTACTAGACTAGATCAGTAAATTTCCAAGCAAAGACCACCCTTAAAACGGATATAAGGAGTTACCTAACCTACTCTTTTCCCCAGGGAAGGTGGAATGCCAGGGTTTGGAAGATCAGACCTATGGTAAACCAGGCAGAAATTGGTAACCAGGTTGGTCTATTCAGACAGCTGTAACTTTGTGATTGCATTAAGTTACCAGTCAGGAGCTGATACCAGAAATCCAAGCTAATTAGAAGTTCCAATAAGCAGCATCTCAACTGCATTTTCGTTTAGTTAAAAGAGGTTATCCCAGTGCACCAGATTAAACTATCAAGTTTCCTAATGCCTGCTGCTGTGAAATTGCTCCATTTCCATTAAACTGCAGTTGAAGAGAAAGCCCAAACCTTCATTAGAATTTGCACACAAAAAGCAGTTTCATGCTCATTTGAAGGCAATTTAAACCTTCACCATCCTTGGTGCCTGCTCCAGCGCTCCATAGGCAGGAACACAAGCACAGAAAGGGTAATACCAGGATGGCACAGCCCATCACAGCTGTGGGAACCTCTTCATCACTTAGGAATTGTTTTAAATCATTTAGGAATAATCTTAAATTATGCTGACCAGAGACACTCCTGAGTTTATTTTCTGACTCTCTGATGAGGGTACAGCTTGAAAAATCACTGCTTTTGGAAGCACTGACTCCACACTCCAGCCTTACCGCAGTGGCAGCTCCCTGCTTGAGCAGCTCTCCTTTCCACATGGAGGCTTTGCAGACAAACCCGAACAGCCCAAAACACTGGCTCCAGGCAATGCCTTCCCATCCAAATGGGTGTCATTGTTTTTGGGGACTTTACTACTAAGAAACAGCTCCTGCCTACCACCATCCTTGTGTCACCTCTAGCAGTTCACCTGGTTAATGGGGCCTAAACCAAAAAAGGGGCTCTGCAGAGCAAGCCCAAATAGTCTCCAGCTCCCACTGGGTGACCACACATCTGGAAAGATGGGATGTGCCTGTGAGATGTAGTGGATGCACCTTCTGGGTGCCCAACAGTGCGAAGTCAAAGCCTGCTGAGCACAGCCAGCTTGACCCACCAGGAAGCATTGCCCTCGGTGAGGATGGGGTTGATGTTTATTTAAGCCATTGCTTCCACCAGGAAGAAAAAAAAACAAAGTCAAAGGGCAGCTTTCTCTCTGCTTCAGGCTGGGGTAAGAACTTCTGGGAGCAGTGAGCTGGATTTGAGGCAACAGATCCAGTTCAGAGGAACACGGCCGCTGCTGTTTGGGATGGACAAACAGTGAGTGTCCACAGAAAGTACATCCATCCAGCCTGCAGGAGGCACAGCATGAACCACACTGGTTTCTCCAGACGGTGCCAAAATCAAGCTATAATCCCATCCTGCACGACAATCAGCTGGGAAGGCTCTCAGCAGTGAAAACCCCATGAAACTGCTGCTCGTTGCCTCTAGAGGGCAAAGTGTTTTCATCGAGCTCCTGCCTCCACTCATCACTGCGCACTGATAACATGCAGTGATTTGCTATCCCGGGGGATTATCCCGCGCAGGTTATCCTGGTGGGTTATCCCAGCCTCGCTGCACCAGGCATGGCAGCACGGGGCTGTGTCTACACGAGGTGCGGAGTGCAGGTCCTGCAACCTCACTGCTTCACACAGATTGCGTTAGTTCTCCTCAGAGTTCATCATTCCCAGGACTTTTCTCTGTCCACACTCATGTCTTCCCCTTTCCTCTACTGCATCCCCACTATTTTTTTGCAAATGTTGTTAACCAGGGCTTTGTGTTATGATCTTGCCAGGTTACCCTCTCCTTGTCCTTGTTGCATGCCACCCCTTCTCCCCGGAGCCTCCCGCGGGTCCCCAGGGAACGCATTCTCACCAGTATGGGTCCGGACATGCCTTTTCAGATCAAAGGTGTCGTTGAAGCCTTTCCCACAGAAGGTGCACAAGTGTCTCTTCACCTGGCTGTGGCACTTGATGTGACGGTTGAGCATCCTCTGCAGGCGAAAGCCTTTGCCACACAGCTCGCAGCTATGCAGGGCAGCATCGTTACAGGTGCCAGTGGTGAACTGAGGAGTGGGAGAGGACTGCGTGAGCATTGGGATGAACAACAGAAGAAATAAAGCAAAACAAGCAGGGCTTATTGTGGCATTAAAAAAAAAGGGGGGATGTATTAAAAATGAAAAGTGAAAGCATGGAAGATTTTCCCGCTGGGTGAAACCTACACGCTTTCCTTGCAATCAAGTGGGGGATTTAATGTGCATGGTTTGGGACTGAGGCATCTCTGGCCAGCTTGGATTCAGGGGCTAAAACAAGTTGTGTAGTGCATTGCTTCCAGAGCAGCAACCCTAATCCTGCTACATCCATGAACACAAAGGCTTAGGCTATGAGCACCTTTCTGTGGGACCACATGTGTGTTTGCTCCTGCACTCAGCTGATATCCTGGATGGAGAAGGGAAGTCCTCTCTGGTGTGTGAGAGAGTTGTATTACGCAGTGCCTTCACTAGTCACGCCTCCAACTGCTCCGGGTCCCTCAAAAACCAGCCAGCAGTGATAAAAAAGGTGGTTTTGGAGAGATAAAGCCGAGGCACGTTGTGCTGACTCAGCAGAGACTGAAACAATGGCCCTAATCTCCCCTCGTTGGTGTCCCCGACTCGTTAATTAACAGCAGAGTGACACTGGGGGGTAATCTCCTCGTTCCTGCTCCTGGCACCAAAAGCATTGTGCCAACACCATGACATAACTTGACTAAAGAAGACACTGATGATTCAGCTCCTGGGAAGATCATTCCTCAGAAGAATGTCTGGAAAATGTAAATACTGTGCTGCTGGTTTAATTATTCCTGGCGGAACACACGGACCCTTGTAGATGCCCGGGACGAGGGAAAGCCAGCAGAGCAGACAGGACCACGGGCACACTTCCATCAGCTGAAAAACTCAGCTCTGCTGAAACGAGGTTTTGCTGTGACAGTCATTAATACCCCAGGTTAAATTATAGAAAGTAGGTTAAAGTCAAACAGCAGCAGGGCGGACTGTTCACAAAAGCAGGAACACGTCTGGGGTTTCTTTTTCCTGAAGAGCCAGTTATTTTTCCCGGTCCTCCTCCTTTGCTTACTACTGAGGCAACGCTACTCGAAATTGTAAAGAAAGATTAAAGAAAAAGGCAGCTGTGAAACCACGAGGTGTGAAACTGGAGGGGGAGCCATCTGGGAAGAGTCTGTTGGGCAACAGGGCTATGACTCCACCTCAAGCAGCTGCATATAACCGGGGTGAAACCTAATCATGAGACTTAAGAACACAGTGACTGAAAGGCTGTCAGCCCGGCACAGACAATGGTAATTTTTACAGCTCCATCCCGCAAAAGCAGCAGCCAGGGTTTAACGAGGTGTTAACTACCAGTGGTAAACACATCTCCTCCTGCCTATTACTGGGGTGGCCTGGCTCCACCTCTGCTGAGGGGACCCTGGATGTTCAGATAGAAACGCGGCGCTGTTTGGGAGCTCGGTGTTGAGTTCTCAGGTACCACGAGGACCTGAGGCACCGTGAGCAATTTGCCTTCTCAGGCTTGGGAAGGAAATCACTGCTCTGCTCTGCTGGTTCTGCCCAAGGAACACCCAGACAGCCGGAGCTCCTGCCCTTGCAGCAGAGAGGCTCTTCAGCAAAGTCAGTGGACAGATGATTGCTGCATTTCACCCAAGCCTGCAGGTCGACCTCAAGGTGGCAATGGTCTTTCACAGCTATGGAGGAGAACCTTTAGCTGCTTTCTTAATAGGTCAAGGTGGGACGGGGGCAGCGTGAAGATTCACCCCAGCCCTTCTTGGTGAAGGCTTGACTACAACCTAGAAGGCAGCTTTTAAGGAGGCCCCACGCTAAGGAATAAGATCCACCCACGCACCATGGGGCATGACTCTTAGCTGCCAGGGCTGGTCCTTCCTGGCTGGGTTCAGCTCCTGCGGGACCCGAGCCAAGCAGGTCAGGGGCAGCACGTCGCAGGCAAGGATAAGAGAAGGCAAAGGGCACATCGCTTAGGAGGCTGGAAGACTATGGCCCATCGCTTGGGACGCTTGCCCTGCTGCTGCCATCCTACGGCCGGCTGTCCTCGCAGGCCTCCACCTCGGTGTGCAGCACAGCAGCTGTCACCACCAGCCAAGAGAGCCCAAGGGACTGTTGTCACCTGGTGTCCCCGGGCAGCAGCCAGGCCTTGACCTTGAACTGGGGTCACCCCAATGCCAGAGATGGTTGGGGTGCGGGCGGTTACCTTGATTTTTGACCTGACCATGGGGCGCTTGACGGCCAGGTCCAGCAGCATCCCCCCGGTCGTGCCCAGCTCGCCGGGGGCAGGTTGGGGCGTCGGGGGATCGCTGGGCTCGGCGTCCCGGGTCCCGCTGCTGCCGCTGCTCTCCAGGCTGCAGCTGTCTTCATAGCCCAGCAGCACGCAGCCGATCCCGCCTGCAACGGG
>VZRQ01000584.1:364348-375793 GCA_013397975.1 Machaerirhynchus nigripectus
TTTTTAATTTGCCTCTTGTCGTCTTCCCCCTCTTCCCAAAGTGGAAATGAAACAAAGACAAGAGGTTAGGGTATTGGGGAAGGAAGCAAAAGAAACAGAAGAAAACCCACAAAAAGCCTGCGAGCAGAGCCTGCGCCTGGCGTGGCCTTGGTGTTTAACAACATTCAGGGATTCCTTCTCCCGCCTCCTGTTCAATCTGCGTTTTTATTAAAAGCAGTAGAAACGCACATGGTGCCTCCCTCCCCAGGCTCATCCCTGCGGCAGAGACGGCACCGGGCTGGGTCACTTGCGGGAATGAGCACCAGGAGCTGTTTCCCCACATGAAGGAAGAGGCCCTTCAAACGGAGTCACTCCGCTCTGAGGGTGCTGCTTTCCTCCCACAGAGCAGAGCGCAGACGGGGGGAATTGATGGGAGTTTCACTGTTAGTTTCATTGAGACAAAGGTTTAACTTCAGGGACTGGAGCTGGTGCCTCAGAAAAGAACACACCTTCAAGTATCACGGCCAAATAAATGATGCATGTTCCCGTTAGTCTTTTGGGCGTGAGCTCTTGTGGGGGTCTGAGACTGGGGGTGTGGGACAGCCTGGAGCCCCAGGGATAAAGCTCCAGCCCCACATCAGGTGATGCACTGTCAGAGAGCTCCGCCAGCAATCTGTATTTCCAGTAGGATCTCCCAGCACCTACTTGCTCCCCCTACTCCTGTGGGGAGTTTACAGTCTCCGCAGGTACCAGGTGAGAAGCCACCTCAGCATGGCTTCGGGCAATACCTCAGCAAGACCGCACATAAAACCTTCCCTTTCTCTCTTTCTCTTTAAGGCTATGTAATTTCTCTGTTATGTCTGAGATTTTGCTCCAGGACAAAATACAGCTATGTGGGGCTTAATTGATTTTTTTTCAGTGCTTTCAACTTGTGGTTTCTTTTATTTTAATGACTCCTTGTCTTTTAAGCCCAAAGAGGTAGAAAATGACATTAATCAGAGTGCTCCCAAGCTGAGAGCTTGCTGTGACGACTTCAGTGTCATCTGGGCTTTCTCAAATCCTGCTGCGAGGTTCTCATTTAATGAGGTCCTGGAGCACACACTTCACTGACACTGGGTGCTCCAAGTCAGACGTGCAGTTACAAGCATGCCTGAATCAGGAATAATAACAATAACAATAATAATAACAATAATAGTAGTAATATCATCAGCAGCTCTGGAGCCTTGACACAAGTGGTCAGGGCCAAGGTGTGCCCAGCACCATTGGAGACACAGAGCGGAGAGAAAGTCCTGCAGCCTCTGGCAAGGCAAGAAGAGCTGGTTGGAGAGGTACCAGCTCCATGAAGGAGAGCATCCCAGTGGAAGTGGGCTGCCTGTTTGCTGAGCTACCAGGTGGAAATGCAGACTGTTGACCAAACTTGGGTGTTGCTTGGCCAGGGCCCATAAGAAAACCATCCTTTCCTAAAAATACCATTCCTTGGTATTTTCTAACCTGGAGGAGCCTGAGGAGCATGCTCACAGCATGACCCCACCAACACCATTGCAGGGAGGCACATGGAGCACCATGAAGTGGGATCCTCAGGGATCCCTGTCCTCAGCAAGGCAGTCCACAGACATGTCACTGGATGGCCACGTCCTTCTCCGTACTCCCACTGGAGCAATGTTGCACATATAGCTTGAGCACTGTAATTAAACTCGATAAATAATGATGCTAATGAGATAATGGCACACAAACATTTCTGTAATGTCTTGTTTAATTTTCAGCATTACTTGGGTGTGGGAGAAAATCCAGTATATTAAGTTAATATTTCAGGTGTAAATCAAATTAAATGTACAAAATGCCCCTTAGGGCCAAAGCACAGTGGGACCCACCCTTACAGATTTGACTACTAAAATGTGTTTAATTTCACTCAAATCATTTGGGAGTGAGGAGGGAGAGATGGGATCAAAGAAAGAACCAGCCATGTATCACTGTCACAGTCACATCCCATCCCTTCCCAAACTAACCCTGTGTGGGGTTGGATGGATGGCCACGTGTGAGGGGCATGGGGACTCATGCCCCTCATTCTGGAGGACCCCATGTCACTGCCAGCCTCACCCTGTTGATGTGGCACTTAGCAGGGAGTGGGGACAGCATGCTTGGGGGCAAGGACCTGGGTGTAGGGAGCAAGGGAAGGAGCTGGGCTCTGGCAGAGCAGAGGGAGAATACTCAGAGAGGAGTGGAGAGGAGGTGTAAGTAAGGCACTGCTCATGGGACAACAACTCAAGTTTGATCCGTGGACAGGGAATATTTCAGCTGCAATCCCAGCGAGCCCTGTCCGTTCTTCTTCTTGCCTGGGCGACTTTTCACCATGATCAGCACAATGTGGCTGCAGAGAGACATGGCCTGGGCAGGGATGAGGGTTTGATTGCACAGCCCGCAGAGCTGAGCCTTGTTGAAGGGCACAGTCCCTCAGCAGTGTCCTGGCAATGTCTTTAGCATGGAATCCAGCAAAGGGACCTTCCTGCTCAACCCCCAGTGGCATCTTGTCCCCGGCCATCACTCCTCTGGTGTGGAAATGGAGGGCATCCAGCAAGTCCACCTGCAGGGGCTGGGGATGCTCTGCCCACAGTGGCCCTTTCCTGGCCATTTCTCATGATCTGGAGCCCAACCAGGCCAGACAGAGATGAGAACCTGGCTGGTACAGCAGCTTGGCAGTGCAACAGTGCAGCCTCGGGTTTCTGGCTCCCAGCAGAACTCAGGTGAGATTTACACATTTGCTGACCATGCAAGAGAGGCCACAGCTTCATACCCTTGGGAAGATGAACCCTCATCTTCAGGGCCTGTAGTGTTCTTGACACACCAGGGCTGGGACATCTGGGCTGCTGCAAGTCACCCAAACACCCAGCTGACACCCCCTTGGCTGGTGAGCCCCCACGCTGCTCTCAAGAGGCATTTTGGGAGAGATGGGGAGGAGTCTGGGTGTCAAAATACTGCCCAGTCCTCTGCAAGACACACCCTGGTGTGACACCCTTTCCTTGAAACACTCGGTGATTCCCCATCCGAGGTGGGATGGTGAGCACAAAGCCTGGTGCAGCACCCAGGAGTGGGCACCGCCAGGCCACCAGGAGCCCTGGGGTCACATCCCAGCCATGTCACAGAGATGTTCACAGAAGGAAGATGCTCTCATTGCAGCCAAGGCAAGATTAGAGTGAGGGAGAGTATCTCCTCTGCAGCCTTCTCCAACCTCCTGCCTCCTTGGATTATCCACTGGAGGTCAAGCATGCCATAGGGTCTTTCAGGCAGGATTGTGAGGACCTCTGAGGACCGTGTCCTGAAAGTCCACAGGAAAGCACAGAGGAAATGTCCCCCCGCTCTGGAAGAAACCCTCTCCTTGGACACGTGCTGCTTCCAGCCCCAGCTTTCCTTCCACGTGGTTGTCTTTATGCTGCAGCTCAGCATGTGTCTGTGGAGAGCCGAGGTGCTCCCGGAGATGCTCCGGTCCTGCCCGGCCCACGCTCCATCGCACGCCCGCGGCAGCGGGGGTGACTCAGCCGGGTTTCGGCAGCCGCCTGCACGCACACACTGTGACTTGCCCGAGGGGCTGCTCTTGTCTCCGAGGGTAGGTTCCCACCCAAGGCACGGCGTTTGGGTGAGCACTGGCCCACGGTCCCGCGGAGGTCTGGGGGATGTGAGCAGTGCTGGGGTGGCAGGGGCTGGCAGAGCAAAGCTACTGCCCCGGTGACCCTCTATGCTGCCAGCTCTGGGGCCAAGCCTGGCCACTGGAAAGCCCTGCTTCCAAGCCACGTTTTGGCAGCTCTCCTGCTTAGATGAGGAAACACTTCACCGCAGCGGCAGGAGCCACAGTGGCTCCACGCCAGCATTATCTTGGAAGGAGGGAGCAGTGGCTCTGCAGGCTGCCCCAGTTTGGAGGGCGATCTGCTTTCCTTGACTGAGCAGGGAGGGATGGAGAAGGTGCCAGCCGGGGGGAGATGACTCCCCAGGCTGCGGCAGAACCTGCCCTGCCTGTGTTTCCCTGTCGGGTTTCAAAGCACCCCACCAGGCTGACTCACCGGGCTCCTGTCTCCCTGCCTCCCACGGCCCCTGCCACTCCCGGCGTCTCCCCGTCTTCTCGACCTATAGCTCCACTTCCTTCCCACTCTCCCCAGCCGGCTCAGCACTGTCTCTCTGGCTGCCCATTCACTGTGGCTCTGCTTCCTCAGGGCACCCAGCATCACCACAGCTCCCCAGCAAGCCTCTGGGTCCCAGTCCCTGTGGAAATGGCCACTCTGTGAGGTCCGTGTTGGGTGTTGGACCCCATCACCTGAGCATCCTCCCCAGTGGTATTCATGGCCCTGTGCTTGGGGGAAGAGGCTGCTGGAGGATCTTGTGTGCCCCACATCCCCTACACACGGTCCAGCACCACTCTGGGAGGACAGTGACCCCCTTGGAGAGCTGTCCACTCTCACAGGGTGGTCAGCAGAGCCCTGAGCTCTCAGACTGACATGGAAAGGTGATTTTGTGAGCATCTGTCTCTGGAGATCTCTGAAGCCCCTTGCCAGCTTTGCCTGCACTGTCTAGCTTCTTTTTTGTTGCTTGGTTTCCTGGAATCCTACTGCCCAATGTTTCGTCCCTGGGAATTTCAGTGTTTTCCTACCAAGCCTGATAGAGCAGCAAAGGTTCCAAAGGTAGTGAAATCCCAGAAGTCTCCTGCAAGTCAGTAGCTAAATAGCAGACAGAAAGCTACTCCCTCTGAATGTTTCTGCTGTGTTAAAAATAATCACCTTTCTAGACACCAGCAAATCCACAGGGGCTCTAATTTCCAAAACCTGCATTCACGTAAGTCAGAGCCCCTCCAGCTCTTCCAGTGACCATCACTGCTGGTGGTGGCCCTCAGTGTTTCTCTGGTGTTTTCACAAGAGACATCTCTATGCACCAAACCCAACAGCTGTGTGAACTGTGAAGAGATGGGGCAGCAGCCTCTCACTCTTCTTGTCCAGTTGTTTGGATTTTGGATTCTCTCTGGCAGGTCACAGAAAGCTTCAGCCAGGTGGGTTTGGCCAGATGAGCAGCTCCCCGGTCTGAGCCAAATTCATTCTCTAGAGGGGCTGCTGGGATGCAGCAGAAAGGCCACTACAGGTGGTCTCCAGACACCCCACTCCCGGGCTTTATCCTTGCGAGAGACATTTTCCCTCTTGGTGTTATGCTCGACTCATCATCACCACATCTCCCTGTTCCCATTTTGCTGCCCAGCTGGAGTCTGCTTCAGCACAGTGACCAGGCAGATGGGAGGCATAGCACTGGAAAAGACACCTTTTCCCTGGCACTGGGATGCACTGCACGTTGGGATGCACTGCCACCGGGATGCGCTGCTCTTGGGATGCACTGCACACCAGGATGTGCTCATGGAGGCTGAGAGCTCAAGAAAGGAATGCGAAGCCCATTAGCTGACTGGGATGACAAGCATTTGTCGGGGTTTAGGGAACCAGGGGGAAAGCTCTCCGTGAAAAGCTGGTGGAGGAAAGCTGGATGAGCCACAACTGTGGGCTGACTCAGTCAGTCCCTTTCCAGGTTCCTAAAAACAATGAGCGTGCCTTTGAAACCCGCGCTTCCCGCAGCTGGCACGGCATGATAAGCTGTGCTTCCCCCCTCCCACAAGCCCTGCCATCTCTGCCATCCCCCTCCAAGCTCAAACCTCGGTGGTAGAAAATCCCCTGTCCCCTCCCCAAGAACAAATGGCACCTCTGGGGTCCCCCAAGGCTTCCTCATTCCTGCTGGATGACGGCTGCCATAAATCCCATTGTATGCGTATGGAGCTCAAGCATTTCTTTACCATCTCAAAAATCTCCAGGAGGGACTAGGTGCTGTCCCCGCTATCCCTCTCCTTTTGCAGGATTAATGGAGCGAGAGAGAAGTGATAAGGGCAGAGAGGGTCAGCAGGAGGAAGGAATAACTGTCTCCAGCTGGGTGCTCCGGGACAGTCCCATTGCTGCCACCCCTGGCCAAGCACCCTGGCAGTGCAGCTCCCCGGGGTTTTGGCAGCAAGGGAAAGAGAAGGTGAGGTTCTGCTGGACTCCTCTCAGCTCCTCCCTGACAAGGAAGACCACCAGGACAGCCGTGGCCACTGGCAGTGGTGATGCCAGCCCGAGCACAAAACGGCTCCAGGCAGGGTCAGGGGGCGGGACAGGATGTCCCAGCCCCTGTTCAGGCACTGCCGTGTTGGAGGTGCACCTTGGCTGCTCCTCGTCCTGGTGCCACGCGTGCAGGGGGAGGGCTGCTTCCCAGCGGGGATCCAGCTCTGCTGCTGGAGAGCCCCTGCCTGTCCCGCCTGTGCTCCAGCACAGCATGTGCTCCAACACGCCCAGGATGAGTGAAACGCCGGGATACACACCCGCTGCCTGTGGAATTGCCTAGGGAGCTCAGTGGTGCCGCTTCCAGCTGGACTCCTTTCCTTACAGCTCTGGTTTGACCGCTGAGGGAGCTCAGAGCTGCCTGCAGCACCCATGGCCATCCTCTGGCCCCTCCACACGCACAGATGAGGCTAAAGCCTGAGTTTAGCCCTCCTCTCCCTGCTCCCTGCATGGCTGCAACCCAAGAATCCCTCCTCCTCACGGGAGAGCCCTGGGAGGGTGTGAGCTGGGGGGTGCAGCTCACCCTGCTTTGGGCGCCAGGACACCCCCACACCTTCCTGACTTCCAGCAGCCCTGCAAGCTGCAGGGCGACTGCAGAACTGCCCCGCCAACACTTTGGGGTTCCATGCACAATGGTTTTTATCTCCCGGTGCCTTTTACAATGATTTCCAGGAAAGAAACACCCAACCCTAAGCCTGTAAGCACCCCTGCCCTCAGTTCTCGGCAGCACCGCCGCAGTTCCCGCTGGCCGCGGGCAAGGGTCTGTGCAATTGCCACCAATATAATTATTACGTGCTGGGATTAGCTCCTCTCCCTGCTGCACAGTAGGTAGACTTTGGCCTCTGCCTGCATTTCATTCCCCTCTCAGGGGAAGCACTTGCAGGAGGGAGCCAGGGTGCACTCCCCGGGTCGGGTACCCTCTGCAGTGCCCCAAAACGAGGGGCAGTGACCAGCCATGCCGTGGGGAAGGCGCGGAGAGATGTGGTGGGGAGGCAGCATCCAGACCCTCCTCCTCAGTCTCCCCCATCCTGGTGACCCCAGGGAAGGAGCGTGGGGTGTCTGGGGTCATGGGGGGACCCTTTGCTCCCTCTGGCCAGGGCAATATGAGGTGTTGGCACCTGGTGGCAGCCCCACAACTTAGTTGATTTAGCTGGAGGTGACCCGCCGGCGTCCCTGGGGCTGGCTGGCTAACGTGTAACCACACCAGCCCGGCTATAAAACCAGCGAGGCTTCAGTAGCGGCTGCCCGGAGCTCCTGCCCTCGCTGCTGGGAGGAGGAAGTGCACGCGGAATTTAAAATCAAAAGTAACTGTTTCACAGGCTGCCCTGCAAATAGAAGGAAAGTTTCAGTGCTCTTTGTTCGTTAAAGAATGCTGTCATGTTCCCCTCTAGTTTTATCTTTCCTCCATCATTCAAACCTCAGGACAATCAGATTTGCTTCCCTCCAGCTCCCTGGGAAGAACTATCAGAGGGGCCCTGGGGCTTGTCTGAATGGGAGGAGCAGCAAAATTCATCCGAATTGCTGGTGAGAACAGGTTTGTGGAGCTCCTTCCTGTGCAAGTGCTGAGGGGATGAGTTCCAAGGGCTTTCACTTCATCCATGCCTATCAAAAAATTAAACTCACTCAAGCCGGACACAGCTCCACCTGCATTGAGAGGAGGCTGACCTGGTCAAAATAAAGCATTTTTAATACATACATTTCATTAAGTAAAACTATTTTGGAGTTTCTGTTCACAGAGGAGCCCTCAGTGACCCCCTCTGCATTACAGAAGAGGGACAAAAAAGTAGCACACTACAATTTTTTCCTCTGCATAATGCACATTTTAATACCAACGAGATGACCCTGCCAGCAAATCCTACAGGAACATTTCCTGCAGGGCCGGGGTGGCTGTAGCTGGACCATCAATGCCCACACCACCACAGCCAGGTCTGTCCCTGCAGCGGAGGGACAGGAATAATTCTGTTTCTTGAAGGGGAAAAGGCATCGTGGTGAGATAAAAGTGCCTACAACACATCAATTCGCTATTTTTGCTGCTATAATTAGCACTGCCATAAGGAGGAAATCAATGCTAACAGCAGCAGGCACAGCCTGCTCCCCTCCTCAGCGCTGCCTCTACCCTGAGACCTCGGCAAAGCCGTGCAGGCACCCACACCCGCACTTGTCAGCCACACTCAGCTTCAGAGAGCATGTGGAAACTTGGGTTAGGCTGAATTCAGGTTTTGGTTTTTTTGTCCTCTTTGCTGCTGAGGCGGCCAAGCCCTTGTGTCCCAGCGGAGAGCTCGGGGTGTGTGCAAAGTCCCCGCGTGTGAGCACACACATGCACTGGGAAGGAGGGAGAGCTGCCTCTGCCAAGAGGGAAGGACAGCCAGCAGCTCACCAGAACCCTGGGGGAAAACCCTGAAAGCTGGGTGAAAACATACTTTTAGGATTATTTTCATCATCATTATTATTATTTTGTTTGTTTGCAGTTTGATAAGAGAGCTTGGTTCCTCACATTACACGGGACAAACGGAGCAGGAGAGGGCTGTGGTTCAGGACATGAACCTGAACATGGGCTCTGTCTGAACTTTTCTCCCTCCCCTTCCATATCTTGCAGGGGTTTCCTTAGGCTTCAGTCCTTTTTCTTTTGCCACTAAGGCAAGCCCCAACTGAGCACCCTGCTTTGTGGATTCCCTGGTGGCTAATAGAGGGTTGAGCTGACGCTGCCACCCCTTCTCTTCACGGGATGCTACCACAGTAACCACCCATGACACAAAGCTTAACCAGACCTCTTCCACATCCATCAAAACGCCTGGAAAAGGGAAATAAACATGAAAGTCTTACTAAGACATGGCCTGCAAAGCAGCCTTATCAAGGAAGGTGGCAAATGCCTGTGAAAGAGCGTGGAGGGGAGGGATAGGGTGGATGAGGCACAGAGGTTGCACAAGCTGAACTTTCTTTGAAATCCAGGATAAAAATGCCCCCTAAGGATGGACTGCAGTTGTTATCCGAGATCATTATCCAGATCCGAGCTGTTTGCCCAGGGGAAAAATGGCCTTGAGCTTTCCAGAGTCTCCTTCAGGTGTGACCCAACCCTTTCCCGCTTGGTGCTTGGCCCCGCCTCCATGAGCGGCTGCGCCGCTATTCCCAGGCCAGCAAAGGAGGAACCAGGCACAGGAAAGAGGGCACCAAAGCTGTGGGCATAGCACAGGTTTCACCAGCTGAGAAACCCTCCTGATCCACCCTCAGTTCAAGCCCACCCTCTGCCTCACTCTCTGTTTGGGAGTCCCTTGGATGCAGCCACCAGGCTTGTGTTCCTTGGGCTGAGATCTTCTCTCACCTTCTCTCACAGATGAGACTCTGTCCTTCTGCCCACAACCAGCTGAAAAGGTTTTTCCCAGCGGTGCCCCTCCAGGCACTCCTGCCCTCCCACCTCCGTCACACCACTTCCCTGCCCCTGCAGCTGGGCTCCGAGAAAGGAAAATGGGCTTTTCCACATTGTGGCTGCTGCAAGGTTTTAAACCAGACCAGCTGCTAATCTGGGTTTGGAAAATGTCCCCTCTCACCCATGGTGGGTGCATGGAAAGGGGGTGAACAGAAGAGCAGGGTCGTGGCAGGGGAGCTGAGCCCTTTAGCGAGGCCCAACCCTCGGGAGGCAGGGAGGAGAGCTGGAACACCTGAACCACCAGGGCAGAAGCTGAGATTGTGAAAGCACAGCCTGAATGCTCTCTGCCTGGGGATTTTAGCCCCTCCAGTGATTAATGACAGGGTTGGGTAGAGGCACTCAGGGGGAACTGCACCCTTCCCCAGTGCCAAGGGTGCTGTGTTGGCTCCCATCCACCAGGCTCCTGGCTCGACCCTGTTCTTGGCACTCCAGTGGCCTTGGACACGTTACAAGCACTTATGCACAAACCCTAATAACAGTAAACACACCAACGTGAGCAGAACCATTAGACTCAATTGAAATACTATCATTCCCACTAATTTCACCTTTCATTTTAATCACGTTCATTCAGCAGAGAGATGAAAAAGATTATAATGAGGAGGGATCAGCCTGATGTGTTTGGTTTTCCTCTTCCACTGCGGACAGGGCTGGGGATGAGATCCAGGCATCCTCTGGCAGTAACTGCTCTGTAACTCTTCTAGGCTCTGCCTAGAAATATCCAAGCCTGATTTTGAGACAGGGACTGTGGCACCTGCTGAGGCTGGGGCTCCTTGTGCCCCACCATCCTGCCTGGCAGCGAGCTGTGGCAGATGCTCAGAGAACAAAAAGCACAGGAGGGAGTCAGGAATAAGCCTACACCTGTCACAGTAAACCTCCTACCTCAGTGTTCATTTGTGGTTTAGGGAGCTCATGAGACAAAAACATCATCCAGACATCAAGGGTGCTTCAGGAATTTGTACAGATCCTTTCTGATCGCACGTGTAGGTTTGTGAAGGACTGGGGCAATGACTTCCCCAGCTCACTCCCACATGGTTCAACCTTCTGCTCAGCTTGAGCTTGTTACCCACTGGCAGTAGGAAATGGGGAATGGTTGTTCCCTGACCTTCTCCTTGTGGTGTAATCCCACCTCCCCACCAGACATCCTTTTGCATGATACATTCCTAGGAGTCACTCCTGTGCACCTCTGGTGTGCCAATTTCAGTGGCAAGGCAGCGGATGGTCACTGCTGACAGGTTCTCTGCTCCTCAAGAGCAGGACTGAGCCTCTCTCTGCTCAGATACTTCAGCGAGGAGGTGCCAGGCAAAAGCCCCGAGGGAGAGGAATAATTCTGTCTTTGGAGCACGAAAAACTGGCAAACACGAGGCCTTGGGGCCACACACTGAACAATGAGAAGAAACCAAACAATTGAAGAGCAGCTTTCTCCAGCTGCTTCTCCCATGCAATTCGGGATTTCTGGACGAGGAAAGTGCAGAACTGGTGGTCTTCACACAACAAACCCAGAGATGTTTCTTGCACGCAGAAGAAACCTCCTTTTGTTTGTGTTTCAGAGCTGCGACCGCACTGGAAATGCAAGCGCACGCCGGCAGGAAGCTCCAGCTAACAGCCCCTCCAGAGAGAGCCCCGGGAGACACCGGCACAGCTGGGCACCCACTCCCCAGTGGCGCTGATGGAACAAAGGCCCGGTTTTAGCACCCCATGTCAGAGTTTCTGGCCAGAAGGGTGCGAGTGCCCAGCCCCGGCAGGGCGAGGATCCTGCCGCGGCCCCGAGGAGCGCGGGAGGTGCTCTCCGTGCGGTGCCGGCGGCCGGGAGCTGCTGCTCCGGGAGCCGCTTGCCGATCCCGCCTCCCGGCGCTGCGCCCCGCCCCGCATCGGTGCTCGGCTGCTCCGGCCTGGCTCGCTGCGCTCGGCGCTCGGCCGGGGGCGGGGCGCGCC
>VZRQ01000584.1:375863-400478 GCA_013397975.1 Machaerirhynchus nigripectus
CCCGCCCCCTGCGCGCAGGCCCCGCCCCCTCACCTGGCGGCCTGACTTGCCCCGCCCCCACCTGCGGGCTCTGCGCGGAGCCACGCCTACACTTAGACCACGCCCACTCACCAAGCCCCGCCCCTGGCGCGCTGCGGGCCCGCACTTGAGCTCCACGTGTCCCTGTTCCATCCATCTCTCCATTCATCCCTCCATTCCCGCAGGTCCTTGTCCCTGCCCGCGCCTGAGCCGGTGCCCCAGCGTCCTGTCACCCTCCGTGCCCAGCACTGGGGGTTGCGGGCACTGGGTGCGCCCAGCGCGGCGCCCAGAAGCCGGAGCTGCCCCTGCCCAGCGCTGTCTCACTGGTGCTGTCTTGGCTGCACTGCCCCCGATGGTGCTCTCTCCACAAGCTACCCCTTCCCCGCGTCTTCCTGCTTTGGCACCTGTGCTTTCCATGCTCTTTTAGCTGCACCAGCTCCCCAGTGCTGTCCTTTGCATTTCCCTTCAGGGGCAAACAGCGGCGAGGAGCCCCGGGTGAGGCTCGGTGGACGTGCTTCCCTCCCTCTCTAGCATGCAGGGAGGATGTAATCCTGCAGCCCCTAAGCCAAGGCCACCACACTGGCATTGTTCCCAGGGCTCTCCCCTGTCTGGCTGTGCTGTCCCACTGGTGTGCCCTGTTTTTCCTCAGCCCCACAAATGCACCCTGCTGAAGGACAGACAGCACTGTGCTGTGCTATGCCTCTGTCCTGGCTCCCTTCCTGTTCTGCCAGGGCAGGCACAATGCAAGCTGCCAGAAACACCATGTGGTAATTAAACAGGGAGGTTCTCTGTGCTACATTTACAAAACTCAGGGAACTCCTGGCAGGCACCCTGAGTGCCAGAGAGCCCACAGTCAAAAGTGTCAGGTCTGACCATGGTGAGTTCTAACAGATAAATCCTGCCTGGGAGTAAAAGCCATGTGGTTGTGTAAAGGTGTGCTGTGTGGGCAGTGAGTGTGCTGGTTTGGACCCTTCTGATGAGCCAAGGGGTTACTGATACGAGGGCACACATCTGATCCTTCTCCCCTTATTTACGAAAAAATCTAGAAAATGCACAGAGAAAAAGCCTGTGTTAAATGATACTGAAGCAGTCAGAAGTTACAGAACACCAGAGTTCAAATTCCCAGTCCATAGCCCAGCTCAGCTGGCTGTTGCCTGGGCTTTGTGATGCATTCTGTAATTAGAGGATTGTATTTTCTTCCCCTCAAGAGGTTGTCTCTGTCAGCGCTTGAGAATGATGGAATTTGGAGAAGGAGACTGGTCTGTGTAAGGAAAGAGGAAAGAGGCAGGTTTATGTGAGCAGGAGTTGGAGAACTCTCTGAATGGCACAGGCAGTAGCAAGGAGAGGAAGGTTGGTCTCCTGTGGTGGCTCCGCACTTGCCAGAGCTGTTGGATATGCTGGGTAGATCCCCTAAGCTCACATTTTTGTAGCTGGCTGCTCTCTAGTTCAGTGTGCCTGCCTTGAGCCACCGAGGATCTGGCAGGAATATCTGCTAAATGCTCCTAAACTAAACTTCAGCTGCAATTGATGGCAGTAGTACTTCGAACGTGTGCTGCAGGATAAGCATCACCCTTGGGTGTTTCAGTGGGACACCTAAACACTGTGGATCTTTTTGACCTAAATCCTTGGCTAATACATATTCAGAAGGGCCAAGGCTCAAAGCTTATGTTTTATAAATCAAATCTGAGATTTTCGTTTTAGAATTTTTCATGGTCAAGTCAGGCAGTCATGGCTTCATGTTCAACAGATCGAGTTATTTAGATAATATAGTGGAAATAAATGATGTGGATATTTTGCAGTCCTGGCGTAGAGATTATTTCAGGTTTATCTTTATGCAGATTAATAAACTTTTGGCTTTTATAAATTGAAGTGCTGGGCCCAAAGTGATTTGAGCTTGCACATGCTTGTCATGCCTGCAAAAGACAAGCAGGGCTAACTTCCAAGAATAGAGGAAGATGAGAGGATTAACTTTTTCATAGGTCATTGTTACTTGTGACACTCTAATTATAAAGGCGTCTTGCAAGCTGTGGATTTTCAAAGTAAATATATCCACCATTTTAAAGATTGCAGTGTTCTGCGAAGGAAAAAAGATTTACATTTCTTGGTGTAATTGTTCAGTTACCTTGTATCTCTCCACATCTTTATTGTTATTAACTAATAGTAACGTAATAATAAGTTTATGACCTTTGTCTTCAGCTTCAGATTACTGATTTGTAGCCTGAGTTCAGTTGATGGAAGCTGATGGGAAGGAACTGGTTTTATTAGATTAATTTCTGGAGAGAGTTTTGGTTATTGGCTGGCATAAGTGTCTGTGCATTTTCTTCATAAGATAAAATTATTTCTTAAACAAAACCTTTCTGTTTTGATCCTGACAGGAGAAATGATTGCATTTGAAGCATCCAGTTATTGGCTTGCTAGGTGAGGAATAAAACCCTGTGATAATTTGTCAAATAATAGTCACAAACATCCTCTCAAGTGATTTCAGGGTCAACTTTCAAATAAATTCTTTGCAGGTGCATTTTGGCATCATTCAAATTGGTCGAATAAATTACTGATCTTTTACCTAATTATTAAAGTATCAGTGTGAGTAAAAACGTCTAGGTAAGATAGAGAGAAGCATAGGGAGGAAACAAAGGGCAGCTGGGATTTTCTTAGGGCTTTTTACACCCATTGCAGGGCTTGCAGCCCAGGTTGAAAGCTGCTGGTGTGTTACACATTATGTATTTGTTTATATAGATGTTATCTATTTACATGATTTATAACGAACATTTTAGGTAACGGGGATATTTTTGAAGCAAGTGCCTTCCTTTTTCAAGAGTTTGGTATAAGCAGGCTGTGGGTATTTTTGTAAGATTAAGACATGAGGAGAAAGACGCAAACGAAGACACATGCCAGTTTTTCCTAAAATAATTTCCAATTTGTCACAAAATTGCCTCCAAGCAGAGAAGTTGTGAGGAGATTATTCTGATTTGGCAAAGATTTAGGTCAGAGATAACAGGATTTTTTAGATCACATGCACCCTGCGTGGCATGGGAACTACAGGCTCTTAGCAATTATTTGCTCAATAGCTTTGTCACGTAGTAAACCCACCCATCAGAAGTGAGTGCAAATAAAGCACTTTTTGGTGTAGTGATATTGGATATTGGCTCCTGAAGATTCCAGCCACGTTAAGGAGCTGTGGCAAAGACCCTGTGAAGGCAGCAGCGGGAACAGCCTCGAAGGAGGGGTGAAGTGTGGGTGGGGTTGATCCCACATCACCTCGGGCTGTGATAAACCCCGTCCCTTGTGTTTTCAGAGGCTGCGAAGTGGCGTTGTCAGAGATCTTGAGCGCCAGAACCAGAAAAAGGAGAACATTCGCCTGTTAGAAGAGCAGATTGCTCTAACAAAGCAGCTCGTGGAAGAAAGAGACAAGGCGCTAATGGAGAAACGTTCCCAGAAGTCCTAGGCACAGGCCTGGCTCCTTAGAGGTTTGATTAAAGACGTTTGGAGGTCGTCTCACTTCTTGCAGGTGTTTTAACAAACAGAGGCAATCTGTGAAAGAGTGCCTATTTTGTGTAAATTATAATCCAGCCTCTGAAGCTTTAGGGCAGACAAAAACCCATTTCCTCTGTGACTGGTACTTGGACTGTGCAAACTTGACTGTGGCACATCCCGTGTGGATGGACTGAAGGTGGGGAGGAACAGCTCGTTGTTCTGCAAGCTCCCTCTAGGATGGCCAACAACGTTCACATGAGCGGGCTGCTCAGCCGGCACGACGATGAAGCCACCAGGACCTCCACCTCTGAGGGCCTGGAGGAGGGCGAGGTGGAAGGGGAGACTCTCCTGATCGTGGAGTCCGAGGACCAGGCTTCCGTGGATTTATCGCACGACCAGAGCGGGGACTCCCTGAACAGCGACGAGGGTGAAGCGTCCTGGATGGAGGAGATGTCCTATTACTGTGAGAAATGCCAGAAGTGGATCCCAGCAAGTAAGGCTGCCAGTTGTGTCGTGCTTGGCTGTGGTGGATGCTTGCAAGGTGTTTGTGCTGTCCTGCATTCCTGTTCGGCAGCTTGTTTGGGCTGTACCCCATCCTGTCTTGGTGGATGATGCCTGCTGGCAGCGGGTGTGTAAGACACTTCAGTGCCTGAGCTGTGTGTGTCCAGAGCTGGTGCTCTCTGTAAGGAAGTCAAACTCTCTTCTTTCATTAGTAGAAAACATTAAAGTTCAGAAATGCCCCCACCCCTCACAATTCCTGCAGCTGTTTAGGGGCTTGGGCCAAGTGACCTGACCTCTCTGCTCACTCAGATAATGACCCTTGCAGTAAAGCTCTGGGGAGGAAAAGGACTTTGTGTGTTACTTTTTTTTTTCCTCCCTGTTGGTTTGTCACATCTGTGGAGCATATGGCTAAATCTCAACCTTAATGTTTTCCCAATAATGTGAATTTAAGTTGGCTTTCACAGAAACATGCCCAGCTTTCAGCAGCCGGCTCTGGGGGGTGTTTGGAGCAAGCTGCAGAATTTCATGCCTCTGCTCTGACATTTGACATAAGATATATGCTGTTAGCAGTGTAATAGACAACTTTACTTTCTAAATTCTGGAATATCTGATCTCTTGCTACATCCAAAAGCCAGATATTGCTAAGCACTGCTTGGCTTTGGTTTTGGTGGGGATTTTTTGTTTGGTTTGATATGGGGGTTTTGCGGGGGGTTTGTTTGTTTGTGGTTAGAAATAATGAGCTGTTTAGGTGGCACCTGCCTTACAGATACGTCAGAGCTGCTCTTTTTGCCTTCTTAGAATTTGCCAAAATTTATAGTGTAAAAATCTCCTCCCAAGGTGTGTTAGTGAATGTTGAGGTGTTAATGTAATGAAACCAGCATCAGACTATTAAATTACTATGCAGTAAAGGGAAATATTAACTTGAAATGTATTAATTTTAAAATGGAGCAGAGTTAAAGATAGCATGAGCTATCTCGTGCTGGAGTGCTTGATTTAACACTAAATTTGTTTTATTTTACAAATATGTTCGTCTCTGCAGTTGCTGTGGAACAAATCCAAGGAGCAGAAAAGGCCAGTTGCAAAGCAACAGTAGCCACATACAAATGCGCAGAGTAAACGACTATAAAAGGGAAATACTGTGCTCTCTCCTCATCACCCAGTTCTAGGGAGTTCAGTTGTCCCTTGTGAAAATTGCCAATGGGCTCATGCAAACAATCACTTTTTTACATTGAATTGCCATTTAGATATTCTCCTAATCTATCAAGTGTGGGGGGTTTTCCCCCCATCAGACACAGCTGCAGCTTTAATTCTGCAATTCACTATGAAAGCAGGGCATCCATATGTTACAAATGCTTGATCTGGTGTTGTTACAGTTAAAGAGATCCTTGTAGAGAAACACCTTTTGAGTGTGACTTTTCAAAAACACTCTAGTCTTAAGAGTTTCCCGGTCCTGTGATGTCATTTTTCAGTTTATCATACTTGTGTATATTAACTCCTGGTGAGTTTAGAAGCCCTGATTCATACGATTTTTTTTCCCCTCTGCTGCAGAAACACAGAATTAGAGCCTGTAACTTTGGGTGCATGGGGGTTTACAGGTGGCTCTCTTGCTTTTTTTCAGACAAATGTGATCTTGGAGGAAATCCAAATTTCCTTTGCAGCACTTTTTCCTAGAAAAGGACAAAAAGTTGATTTTTGCCTTTTTATTTTAGGTCAACTGAGAGAACAGCTCAGCTACCTCAAAGGAGATAACTTTTTCAGATTTACTTGCTCTGATTGCTCAGAAGATGGGAAGGAGCAATTTGAACGCCTGAGATTAACATGGCAACAAGTAAGTGAAATGTTAATGCCAGCAGAACCTCTGTGAGACTTTCTGAAATTGTTGCTTGTTGTGTATATGCTACCTGGAAGAGGAGGATCAGGTATTGGTAACAAGGGAGCATTTGCATGAACTTCAGAAATTAATTAGCTGAGGATTGCCTGCACATGAGAACTTCAGCATTTGGCAGGGAAATTGAAAGATAATCATACAAACCACATTCCTTTTATTTTTTTTTCCTTCTCCTTATGTTGCTCATGAATTCATGGCTTCAAGCAGGTTTGGAAAAGCAAAATAAAGGCAATTTGGCTGCTAGGCATGAACAGTTTTTTTGTATATAAGAAAATGTAAAATTAGCGAGGTGGCAACATAGAAACAGAAGGCTTGCCAGCTCCCTGAATACAAAGCTCCAACCTGGCTGCTTATGCACTAGCGTCAGTCCTTGCTGGAATTCACTGTTTCAATCATTTGCACACCTGAGGAATCAAAATAACATCTGTTTGCATCCTTTGGGACAGTAATGGTGTGTCGTCTCACACAAGATCACAGAATCACAGGATTAGCTAGGATGGAAAAGACCTTTGAGATCGTCAAGTCCAACCTATGACCTAACACCACCATGTTAACCAGCCCATGGCACTGAGTGCCACATCCAGGCTTTCCTTAAACACCTCCAGGGATGGTGACTTCACCAGCTCCCTAGGCAGCCCATTCCAATGCCCAGTCACCCCTTCTGTAAAGAAATTCTTCCTAATGTCCAGCCTAAACCGCCCCTGGTGCAGCTTAAGATGTGTCCTCTTGTCCTCTCGCTGCTGCCTGGGAGAAGAGGTTGAACCCCCACCTGGCTGCACCCTCCTCTCAGGGAGTTGTAGAGAGTGATAAGGTCTCCCCTGAGCCTCCTCCTCTCCAGGCTAAAGACCCCCAGCTCCCTCAGCTGCTCCTCGTAGGACTTTTGCTCCAGACCCTTTGCCAGCCTTGCTGCCCTCCTCTGGACTCATTCCAGCATCTCAGCATTGTTCCTGAACTGAGGGGCCCAGAACTTGACACAGCACTCAAGGTGCGGCCTCACCAGCGCCAAGTACAGGGGAAGAATCACTGCCCTGGTCCTGCTAGCCACTATTACTGATCCAAGTCAGGATGCTGTTGGCCTTCTTGGCCACCTGGGCACACTGCTGGCTCATGTTCAGTCTGCCATCAATCAGTATCTGCAGGTCCCTTCCTGCCTGCCTGCTGTCCAGCCACACTATCCCCAGCCTGCAGTGCTGCAGGGGGTTGTTGTGGCCAAAGTGCAGGACCAAGCACCTGGTCTTATTAAACCTCCTATTGCTGGATTTGGCCCATGGATCCAGCCTGACTCCTCTAGATGGTGTCAAAGGCTTTGCTGAAGTCCAGGTAGATAATTGTAATCCACAGCCTTCCCTGTATCCACCAGGCAGGTCAGCTGGTCATAAAAGGAGATCAGGCTGGTCAAGCAGGACCTGCCCCTCCCAAATCCATGCTGTAGATGCCAAGTGATGGCACTCAAGATGATCTGTTCTGTAACCTTGCTGACACTGAGGTCAGGCTGATAGGCTTGAAGTTTCCCAGATCCTCTGTCCAAGCCCTTCGTATGGATGGGTGTCACACTGGCCAACCTTCAGCCATCTGGTACCCCCTGGTGAGCCAGGAGCGATGGTAAATGATATAGAGCAGCTTGGTGACCTCTTCTGCCAGCTCCCTCAGCACCCTAGGATGGAACCCATCTGGTCCCATAGACTTGTGAGCATGCTTCCTCCTGGATTACTGGGGGGTATTCTGCTCCCTGTCCCCTTCTACCAGCTCAGGAAGCCACTTGTCCTGAGGACAAGCTGTCTGATGTTGAAAACATCAGCCTTGTTGGCCTTCTGATTCTTACCCATAGGCACTCAGCCGTACCATCATATAAGAGAATCTGGAACACCAGTTGTAACTCCTGCACTGCCTTCTCATGGTGGCTAGTGCAGGGGAAAAGGTTGGTGTAGGGGTCTGTGCTGGCAGACTGGCAGAGTTTCACCAGGTTCCAGACTGGGAAAGCAAAGGCTGTTGGCATTGCCCAGGTCTCCTCAGAGTGCCATGGGGAAGGGGCAGACAAAATGGAAATCGGTGAGGGAATGGGTGAGAAAGCTGTGACCACCTCCCTGGGCTTCCAGCATCCAGAGCTGCTGCTGCTTCTGGGTAAGTGGAATTGAGAGAAGTGGTCAAATTAATTTATCTGAAGCAGGAAAAACAGGGACAGTGATTTCTGGACTTTTTTCAGAATATGTGGCCTCAACAGATCCTTATCTTTAGCCAGTTGAAAAGAGAATTATTTCTGAAGTCCTGAGACACTTTCCCACATGACTTTAAAACGCACAAAATCCTAGTTATCAAACTGAGAGGGGTTGTGAGGTAGAAATAGGATAAAGGGGAGGGTAAAACTGTCCATATTTCCTCATTTTGACATCTTTGACAATGCATCCCAGAAAGCCAGGGTCCACTGTGAGGAGACCCATCTCCCTAAGAAAAACACATTTCAGACTTCTCTGAGGGTGAAGTCCCTGTTGGAAGTAGTGCCAAACCGAGGCTGCGTGATTGCTGAAAGATGATCCCAGCCTAGCTGATGTTAGTTTAGTTCTAATAAATTAACTAAGTAAATGTAATTTAAGTAAATGTAATTAACAGTTGGTCACCTAGGATTTACTTGAAAGAGGTGAGAGATTTTTCAAACCTGCCCTTTAGTTTGGGTATGTAACAGGTCAGAGTGAATTTGGTTGTGAAGTGTGTGCAAGACCATTGTCACAATGTTTCTGATGTACTGGATAGTGGGATTACTTTTGACCTTTTTTTGACCTATTTTTTTGAAAGACTGTTTCCCTACCTCCACATTACATTCAGACCCCAGCTGTACTGTAATTCATTTATACAACAGCTGCACAATTCTTGTGTCTCAGCACAAACCTGCATAACTAGGCAGCTTGTTATTCCCCTGGGATGGAGAAATCTCTGAAAGAATGTGCATCTAACAATAGAAAGACAAGAATGGGCAGCATGAAAGCAGGAAGAAGATGGATTGCAGAAGTTGCCTATGAGATGTTGCAAAAATAAGATACTTACGAGGGAGCAAAGATTTTTGTGTGGCAGCTGTGGGGGTCTGTTGAGCAGAAAAAGCAGAAAGGATTCACTTGTGTTCAACACTTTCTGTTCCAGGTTGTCATGTTGGCAATGTACAACTTGTCTCTGGAAGGAACAGGCCGTCAGGGGTACTTCAGATGGAAAGAAGACATTTGTGCTTTTATTGAGAAACACTGGACTTTCTTATTAGGGAACAGGTAAAGGCATGATATTTCCCTGAGGGTCTGGTTGGTGAGCCAAAGGAATTAAAACCTGTTATACAGATGGACAAGAATCCTGGCTAATTTGGTGACATCTCTGTTGAGCCTTACAAGTGATAAAAAGGGAGGATTTAATATGGAGAATCTCAATGCAGGCATGAGTGGTACACTTGAGAAAGAATCAGCATTTCTAACTGGGGAAAAACAACCCCAGGAATGTCACACAGAAGCAATACAAAGGCATGTATTTTGGATTATTTCTTATCTTCCTTTAGGCAGCAGATGAACCTGCAAAGATGGAGTTTTTCTAAACACTCACAATGGATGGGCTGATCGTAGTATTACCAAACTTTAGGGACAAAAAAGTCCAGCAAAGTGCCATGTTCCTTGGCTATAAAGCTTGCAAGGACCAAGTTCTTCAACAAGAACCGAGCCTCACCTTTTAGACTGTTTTGGATCTTAATGAAATGGCTTTTGCATAGTAGGTGTTGAACAATTGGAACGTTTTCCAGTGTGTGTAAAGACACTGTCAGAGTAGGAACCCCTCTCGTAAAGGGCAGCCTTCCTTTCCCAGGTGAACAGCACATTTTTTCTGAGCATGCTGAAGCTGTCAAACCCAAGCCTCACTGTTAATGCATTTGTTGTGGAGGCAGGGAAGGAAATGAGCAATCCTTGGAAGTTGTAGATTTGACTGACTTCCTTCACAGCTTCTTTTCTTCCCCAGGGATTTCTCTGTTGTAAGATCTGGCCTGTCTTCCTAACCAGATTTGGTCTTTGGCTTTGCCTTCAGTGCCTGTCTGTGCCTCCTTGTGCTGTTCTCAGAAATGTTAGCATTTGTCCTCTCTGGAAGCCACAGGGACCCTGACAGGAGGGCAGCTGATGGCCCATTGTCCCTCATTCAGGGACCTGCTGCCTCCCAGGGTTTGCTGCTGCCTTTTGAGACTTGCCCCAGGAACTGGGCACTCCTTGCTCTGATTAAAATCAGAGTGTGATTCCTGGCCCCAGACACAGCCTTCCCACTTGCCTGGACAAGCCACTGATGGAACAGAGACAGCTGAATCATGCGTGTAGCGGTACAAGCCGTGCAATGCTCTTCTTCCTTGGCATATTGAAGTGCAGCTTATCCAGATTTACCATAACACTCCAGACTTTGAGCTGGGACAGCTGGGTTTGATCCCCCCACCTTGAGGTTCAGTACCCCAAGGTGTGTAAGTGCAGCACTTGGGCAGCAGTGAACAGTAACTCAGCCAAGCCTAGGCAAGTACAGAAGTTTCTGCCAGTGGGGGGGTACAAAGGCAAGAAGGAATCCTGAGATTCTGTGCACCATGAACCTGATTCTCCAGAGCCTGAGTACCTCAGTTAGTGGCTACAAGGACAATTCTTCAGTATTTCGTCTCACCTCTTCCCTATGTGACATCTTCGTTATGTGACCATAACGTGTGACCAGTTCCTAAAGAAACAAAAAGTGCTCAGATGCCCAGTAAGAGCGCACTGCCCAGCAGAGGGAAAGGCTTAAATGCAGCTCCCTGCCTCCAAGGAGCCAAAAAAGTGCTTCAGGAGTAGTTCAGTGTGTGTGCATCAGTGCCACTAGCAGAAACACTCTGTCCAGGATGGAAGCACAGCTGGTGAGTGGGGACCTAACCCTTGTTTTCCTCTTTCCCACCACAGGAAAAAGACCTCAACATGGTGGAGCACAGTTGCTGGCTGTCTCTCTGTGGGGAGCCCCTTGTTTTTCCGCTCGGGGGCACAGGAATTTGGAGAACCGGGATGGTGGAAGCTGGTGCATAACAAACCCCCAACACTGAAACCTGAAGGAGAGAAGCTGTCAGCATCTGCACTGAAGGCAAAAGGTAACTCTGTCCCCAGTAGTATATTTCTTGCTGGGCCAGAGCTGGGAAACGTGAGAAAAGTTCAGTTAAAATAATGTGTTGTGTGCGTGGACAGTTCCTTAGTTTTGTTCTGCTGTAATGGTTGACTGAAGAGAACTGTGGTGCACGTACTGTAGTGTGAGAAGCCTGTTATATTTTATTAACCTTTTTGTATTGTGCTGATTTAAAGGGTTCTGAGGCTTGTGCAGAGTGGTTTGGGTTGGGTTTTTTTAGCTGAAATCCACAATTTTTCCACTTCTCTTTACCTTGGGGAATGTCTTTTATCTTTTGTCTCTAGATGCAAATTCTCCTCTGTGTAGAGGAACAAAATTTGGGCTTTAATGAGGCTTTAGTCATACATTGGCTTAATGCTACATGTCCCAGAGTGAATTTCTTGTACACACTGAAAACCCGTCTTTTAAGCTTTGTAGTCGGTGTGTTTTTGACTCTGTAGTGGGTATCCAGTGACTGCAGGAGCTCAGTGTCCATCAGAATAAGCAAACTCCTTCTTTAGCAGCTTCCAAGCCACCCCTGGATCCCATCATTACCGTGGAAGGCCTTCGGAAGCGGGTGAGCCGCAATCCCGTGGAGTCAGCCATGGAGCTGAAGGAGAAGAGGTCTCGCACTCAGGAAGCCAAGGACATTCGGAGAGCCCAGAAGGAGGCGGCCGGGTTCCTGGACCGGAGCACCTCCTCCACTCCCGTGAAGTTCAGTAGCCGCTGCCGCCGGCCTGATATCGTCCTGGAGAAAGGAGAGGTCATTGACTTCTCCTCCCTGAGCTCATCCGACCGCACGCCTCTGACCAGCCCCTCTCCGTCCCCGTCCCTGGACTTCTCTGCTCCCGGCACTCCTGCCTCACATTCGGCCACTCCCAGCCTGCTCTCGGAAGCAGATCTCATCCCAGATGTCATGCCACCACAGGCGCTGTTCCATGGTAAGAGCCACTATGGGTTTCGTTTAGTGATGAACCCTGTGTAGTTTTCTAGGAAGATGTTATAAAAAAGAAGCTCCCGATGAGCTGCAGGATCCTTTCAAAATGAGATGGAAAGTAACTGGTAATATTCCGTTGTCTTAGTTGAGTGTGAGAATTGACTGGTTTTCCACAGTTGTATCACCAGCTTCTAAGGACAGAAGAAACCCCCATTATCATTTACTGAGGGATCCTGAATAAGCAGTGGGTAGATTTCACACAGCAACTGCTGGACCACTCAGCATAAAGATTTCACTGCAACACAGATTACACTGTTAGATAGCAACTCTAGTTTTGTCTCAAATGTTTTTCATGGGAGAAATTTTATTCCCATGGTAATGTCCCAGTATTTTATAAGTTTGAATGTGCTGATCAATGGATCCTAAATTTCAGCAAGATTGCAAAGCAGCGATGCAGGCTGAATGCTGTTAGTTCCTTAAGGAGCCAGACTTCTGGGTGACAGGAAGAGTAGTGAGGTTCTGTAGAGGACAGAACCTCTCCAGGGTATGCTAGCTGAAGATACAGCTCACCAGCTTGAGCTTTTGATCCCCAGTCTTTGGGAATTTTCAGCAGCTTAACATTCCTCAAAGAACATGAGCTTGCAGCTCAGGAGGGGCTCTGTTTCCAGATGCCACAACTACAAGACACTTCAGGAGCAGGATTGATTCTGTGTACTGAAATTGGACTCTTTACAGCATCTCCTGTCCAAAATCAGGAGATCCAGGAGTACATAGAAAATGAAGTGTGTTAGGTAAACCCACATTATTGTTCCTTAGCAGAAAAATGCTGTGACAGCCACCTTTGAAATGGGGCTTTGATGCTTAAATTATTTTTTTCCCCCGGATTATTTTGATGTGTTCCACAGATGATGAGGAGATGGAAGGAGATGGAGTCATAGACCCAGGAATAGAGTATGTGCCCCCTCCCAGTGGGACAGCTGGTGCTAGCACCATGATAGCAAGCAGGAAAAAAATGAAGACAGCTGAGCAAATCAAGCAAGAGGTGGAGAGTGAAGAAGAAAAAACAGAACGGATGGAAGGTGACAGTGAAGATCCTGAAGAGTCAAACACACCGTTGCAGGTGAGAGGACGAGACAAGGGGAAGCCACAGCTGGAGAAGGATGCTAAACCCAGAGTTCCAAAGCACACCTCAGTTAGCATCTATGAGGAAAAGCTGCTGCTGAAGAGACTGGAAGCCTGTCCCAATGCTTTGAGCATGACCCCAGAGGCCCGGAGGCTGAGGCGCAAGCTGCTGGTCAGGCAGGCCAAGAGGGAAAGAGGACTCCCACTCTTTGACTTGGACCAGGTTGTGAATGCTGCACTGCTCCTGGTTGATGGGATTTATGGAGCCAAAGAAGGTGGTGTCTCCAGGTCCCCAGTAGGGCAAGCAACATACAGAACTACTAGCCAGGACTTCAGGATCTTGGACAGATACCAGGTGGGTGTTCCCAAATGTAAGTTAGCTTTTGGCACAGATTATTTTAAAGCTTTTGCTGCAGACAGCAGTGTTACATTGAGGTTATCTGACTCCTAAAGTGAAAAGGATTATGTGAACAAGACTCATTTTGGCTTGGGGCTGTGTCCCCACCAATGCTCTCCTAAGTCCCTTTCTTCTTGGGACGTGCTGATGCAGCACTGCTGTCTATCAGTGTCAGCACCACAAATGTCGATGTATTTGCACTCCAGCCCTGCTCAAATGCTGATGGTGGAGGCCTGGATGTACCCAAACAGGCAGGTGCTCTTTCATGTGTGTAGGAGGGAGAAGATTTGCAGCACTTTCAGGTTTGGGCACCAAATTTGGGAGTGCACAGCTGAGTGCAGAGGTGGGACCATTGTGGTCCAGTCCATCCTGTCACATGGAAAGGCCCTTATTCTTCCTCCATGTTATTCCCTTGTTAATCACTGACTGATCTTCCTGCAATTGTTCTGCATTTTTTTGTGCATCCAGACAATGCTGCCGGCCACGAAGGGATATCGCCAGCAGACAACCAAGTTTCTGTATCGCCTGGTAGGCTCAGAAGACCTGCTGACAGACCACAGTATTGTCAGCCCTTACACCTCCCGTGTCCTTAAACCCTACATCAGGTACAGAGGGTCTGAGCTTGCTCTTGGCTTGTGCACCGCCAGCCCACGGAGAGGACACCTTTCTTGGGCAGTGCTCCTCACTCCTCCTCAAAGTACAACCCAGTGCACCATGGTAACCCTGAAGGGATAGTGTTTGGTTTAGCTGAGTAGTGAAACGGATTGCATTGGGAAGGGGAATCTCCAAGAGGGGGCAAGGGCAGAGAGGGCATTGCTGTAGCCATTCAATGCAGGTTGCACCTGCTCTTGGGTCAGAACCGTGTTTTCCTCACTCGTGCTGTAAGGAGAGACTGGCTGGACATGCAGCGGGTGTGGGAAGTGTCCTGGCCTCTGGCACAAGGGTGTTTTTGCTGAGCTGGGGGCTGTTTTCCCACATGAATGGAAGACTGTTCTTTTTTTTCTTAAGTTGAGCATGTCAGAAAATATTTCATGGTCAGTACCCATTTAGCTGCAGTGGCAGTTCTTGTTGCTCACTTGGTTTTTGTGTTTCCTTCTCATGTTCCTGGCAGACGTGATTATGAGACAAAGCCCCCAAAACTCAGGCTGCTGGCAGAAATCCGGGCGAATCCACACAGGAATGATCTCAACTGGAAGGCTGAGCCAGAAGCACCCATTGATTACTGCTACGTTCGTCCTAATCACATCCCCACTATAAACTCCATGTGCCACGAATTCTTCTGGCCTGGTAAGATTCCTCCAGTGCTTGGGTTTCTATGAAGGAAGTGGTTTTGCTCAGGAAGAAAATCTTCTTGGGCCAGATTTTTCTTCAGTTGGTGTCTGGGTCGGTTCTTAGATACCCATTATCTGATGTTACAGGAATGCATTTGAGGTGGAGACGTGGGTATGGTGTCTTTGTCTCTTGAGATCATGTAGGACTGGGCAATTAGGCCTTAATTAGCACAGCATTTACAAAAATAGGTGCCAGTAGGAGTAGTCTGGTAGTTTAGTAGTTAACTAAACTTAAGCATCCAGTGCAATGTTTTGCAGAATCAAGGGTTGACATAAACAGTTTTATACCAGAGATTACTGTTCAATACCTTCGTGAGAAGGTTTCTTCCTAGCAGCCATAAGCTGGATATGTTGGAGTGAAAGTTGGGAAGTCATATGAGGAGTGGCTGAGGTCACTTGGTCTGTTCAGCCTGGAGGAGAGGAGACTGAGGGGAGACCTCATCATGGTCTACAGCTTCCTGAGGAGGGGAAGCCAGAGAGGCAGGCACTGATCTCTTCTCTGTGGCAACAGGACTCAACAGACCCGAGAGAACAGCTCTGAAGCTGTGTTAGGGGAGGTTTAGGTTGGATATTAGGAGGTTTTTCACCCAGAGCGTGGTTGGGCACTGGAACAGGCTCCCCAGGGCAGTGTCACAGCACCAGCCTGATAGAGCTCCAGAAAATGCTCTCACGTACATGGTGTGACTCTTGGGGTTGTCCTGTGCAGGGCCAGGAGTTGGACTCAATGATCCTTGAAAGTCTCTTCAAACTCAGCTCATTCTGTGATTCTATGAATTGCTTTTACAACTGCAGGCTCTGCTGTGATGTCCTTTATCTCCTCAAGCCTCAGTATTTACAAGGTATGAGAAAGGTTAGGTTTGAATTTTTCTGTGTCATTTCTGGAACTGCAGGCTCTTAGGGGACAGTGGCTGCCCTTTCTGGGGGCAGTTATAAGGCTGCACTCTTTAGTTCTTCTGAAATAATAATAGGGATGTTCATCTGCTGCATGCATCAGCTTCTGAGCAGCAAACAGCACAGCAGACTAATTTAGAAAAGCCCAGTACAAACAGTCCACACCTTTATTCCAGGTAACTGTTTGTGTTTTGATTTGCAGATAGTGATTCAGCAGGGTTGTAGTTCAGCAGTGCCCATATGCCGCAGTCAGGATGGGAGCTCTTTGTGCTACTCATTATGCAGATTGCACAGATGTGGGGGAAATAACCTGGCACACCTTTCCTTTCACAAGCTGTTTCAGAGCTCGTGAGAGACACTTGCAATCCCAGCAGAGGCTGAACCGCTCTGTCATAGTCTCTCCTCCCTGATAATGCATTTGAAGTTCTGGCCAAGTTGGGTTGCACCTTCATTAAGTTCTTCAGGACTCACCCTGGTTTTTTTTAACATAAGGAGCAGGGCTGTGTTCCACCCAATTGTGAACTGTTCATCATTGAATCAGAAGCTGACACTCCCATCAGTCTCCAAACATGAATCCAAATCTCTTCCATGGTGAAAAATTTCTGAGGCTGGGATATGATTATTGCACCTTGGTTTTAGAAGGAGGGGGAAGTGAGGAGGTGATGCTTTGGGAGGTAAAGCCTGGATGCAAAGGGTTGAGCTGGTACAACTTGGGGTGGTGGGCAGGGATATGCAGCTGGGTGAGCATCATTAAAACAGCACTTAGTTCTTCTATCCCTCCAAATCCTTCCTTTCAGAGCTGTTCTTCCCTCTCCAAGGCAGAACCACATTTGCAGGTAGTGACTGCAGATGCGCTGATGGAAGAGAGATTCCCCGGTGTTGTTGATTACAGTGCCTTGTGCCTTGGTGCCCTAACGGGAAACCTCTCCCTAGCGGGAAACATCCCCAGGGGTGAACCATCCTGAGCTAAGCATCTTCCTACAGGAAAAACTGCACCACTGCAGAGACGCCAGCGTGCCCGGGGCAATGAGTGCTCCTGTCCAGACACGCTGCAAGGCACTCCACAGGCAACGGCAGCCTTGGCTTAATTAACCCAGCTCCCTATTGCCAATCGATTCCTCCCACGTCTGCTCCACCCAGCGTACTCTCGAGCAAGAAAATAACTCACCCACTTCTTCGTGCCTGATGCCTTATGCAGTCTTGCATCTCATCAACAGTGATTACTGGAAAACACACTCTGCTATTTTGTTGCCTCATGTTCCAAATACATTGTGTGGTGGTTTGAGCCAAATTTCAGGGAAACGTTCAAAAAAGAATGTCTCCTCCTCAAAGGAGACAGGTTACAGCCACCCCTCCCCCACCAGGTTCGGGAAAAAAAAAGATTTTTCCTCGGAGGAATGTGAAAAAGAGAACAAAAACTATTTATTTAACAAACACACAGGAAAATAATAATAATAATGCTAAATAACAAAAAACCTCTCGTTGTGAGAGAAAACCTGAAAGATTTAGAGTCCTTCTGTAGGTGTGGTCTCTCTCCTTCTCCTCGGAGCTGGGTCGGCGCGGGGGCCCCCCTCCAGGCCGGTGGAAGGTCCCTCTGTTCTGATGTTCTGGTGTTCTGAACAAGTCCAGAAGAGGAGGAAAAAAGAAACCAAAGTCCCGGAAAAAAACCACTCTCTGTCTCTCTCCAAAGAAGCAGAGCCGAAAAAAACAAAACTGGCTGAAAAAAGCAAGAAGAGTTCTCTCCTCTGCTCCTCTCCTCCTCAGCAGCAAGAAGCTAATCTCTGTGTCCTTGAAGTACAGACTGTTTGAAAAGTTCGCTCAGTTTTTTTTCTCTCTGTCTTGCACTCAGTTTTAAAGGCATAGAAAGGCACAGGAATCATGTCTGGGCATAGAACGGTGATAGGGGATACACAGCATAAAGTCACCCCAAGACAATTGCAATTGCCAACTTGAGGCTGAAGCAAACGTTTCTGGCACATCTCCTCTGTGTCTTGCATCTCATTGGGGTCTGTCCACACAAATTGCCAAGCAGTCAGTCTTCACTGCCTCAAACTGCACTGCTTGGTGCTGACAGGCTTTGTGGATGCTCTAGGACTGCAGCAGCAGGGTGAAGAGGCAAGGGAACAAATTCCCAGCCTCTTTTTGTGTCTACCTCTGACTCACAGAAGCACCACTGCCTGAGAGGCTACTTTGTCCCCCAGATTAGAGAAGCTGCGTGCTAAAAGCAAGTGTTTGACAGCGTTGGAAGCTCTGTGGTCAGGTTCACAGTGCAGCTCCCCAACCAGCTGCGTGTGCACAAGAGACAGCAGTAAGAGCAAGGTGGAGGAAAAAGATAGGAAGCATAGGCAGGTAATGCTACCAAAGCTAAAGTCCAATTTCATGTGCACTGCTTCTGAACAGAGTTAAGTTTCAGTTTCATCCTTGAGTCATTTGAAAGGAAATCAGCTTTGTTAGTTTTTCCATGCAAGCCTCCCTGCTAATGAAGCAGATCTTGTTTTGTCTGTTTTCTTGTAGCATCTCCTTTCCCCTTGCATACTTACCTGTCAGGGGAGACACCAGGATCAGGCAGCTGGTTTTCCCAAGGCAGGGTTCATCCCCTGCACTGCCTGTCCTGACGCCTTGGATTTCCCAAAATGTGGGAAATTTGCATCATTTGTAGTGACAGAGGACTGCTCTAGCAGGGGCCTTGGACTATTCCATGATTCTGTGATCTCTTGCTATCAGAGATTTGAATTAAAGGTAAAAAGAAAGGATTATTTCTAGAAAGCCTTAAGCCCCTGGATTTCCCTGACACTTTTCTTTTGGTTTGCAATGCTTCCAACTGCTGTTTCTCTCTTTCTCCATAGGAATAGATTTGTCAGAGTGCCTGCAGTATCCAGACTTCAGTGTTGTCGTCCTTTACAAGAAAGTAATCATTGCCTTTGGCTTTATGGTGCCAGATGTGAAGTACAACGAAGCTTACATCTCTTTTCTGTTGGTGCACCCTGAGTGGAGAAGAGCTGGGATTGCAACCTTCATGATTTACCATCTTATCCAGGTAATGAAATCATCCTGTGAATCTGCCAAAGAACCAGCTCTGCCTTCTTCCTTGTGTGCACACATGCAGATACTAGAGAGCAGGAACACTGTGTGTGAATGTTTATTGGAGGAAGTAGCTTCTGCTTTGGAAGTTAAAATGTATTTAGGTAAACAACCATCCTGGTCACGTCCTCAGAATCAGTGGGATGCTGCACACTTCCAACTGATGTTGGAATGAGATGTCTTGGGATTTACTCTGTGTAGTTCAGTGGTCAATAGTTTGTGTAAGAGGAATACTGTAAATGGGGGGTTTAAAGGAGAGAGTGAGGTAAGAGTGGGGAGGGTCAGTTAGAATTATTGCAGCTTTCTTGGCTACTCCTGGAGGTTTATTCCACGCATTAAGTCACTTACTGATCTCAATCACTCACTTTCACTTTTATACTCTGGTTCAACTACAGCTGACTTAATGATAAAGAGAAACTGTTTGCAACCTCATTGTTTGTCTAAATTGGCTTATACTGGGCCTTGTTCCACAGGAACACTTGGGAAAATTAATCTCAGCTAACTAAATGGGTGGTATTAATGGAGTTAAACTTCATTAAATCTCTGAATGAATACTTTTATTCAAGTGGCCTTAATTCCATTGACTTTCTTGAATTAAATTGCAGGAAAGGCAGCTTAAGTAAGTAAGGATGCAGGTATATGTCCTTTACAGAGCCCAACTTCGCCTCCTCAGGACCTAGAGTTTTACCACTCCCTGAACTCTCTTGGCAGAGCTGCCAATGGGAAACATTGCTTAATTTGCTGTAGTCAAGATGAGCTGCACTAACAAAAACTCACCACTGAAACTGTTTTTTCCTCTTCTTTGGCTGAAGCAAGGTAGGGAGTGCTGGCAGAACCTTGGGGAAAGTGATCCATGCTTCGGAAAAGCACTTTCCGCTCCTGGGCCGCCCGGGGGTAACTCTGCTACCTGCACAGCTCTCTGCAGTGTTGACACAGGCCTCTAATCAATATTCTTTAAACTCACCCCTTGCATTTCCCAGGCAGCTCTGTGTGAAGTGTTGAAGGAAATTGCCCTCAGCTCAGTCTGTTGATGTGAGATGTCAACACCCAGTGGGAACAGGCGCCAAGGTTTGCCGGGATCCAGCAGGTGGACTCTCAGAGACTTTTCTCTGTGGCAGAGCGGGGATGCTGGAGTTGGCAGCTCAGCCATAGAGACTCCTCACACCTTTTTGTAGCATGTATCACATCAGTTAACCTAATCCTGCTTGCAGGTAGACTAACATGAAATTCCATGTTGAGGAAAGCCAAGCAGATTTGAGAGATTTGAGGCTGATTAGGCACGCTAGCAATAAGAGATCAGCACTGTATGTTTGGCTCACATTTGATTTATTTTGCAGTTGCTGACTTTCTGACAGTGGTAGAAGGGGTTTAGTCCTGTGGAGCCAATGGTGGTTGTGACCTTCTGTTCCTCAGTCTCCAGGTTGTAGGTGCTGCTTTGCAGCCTGCTTGGGCTTGGGGTCTCCTGTCTGTAGCTTGAGACACTTTGATGCACTGTTTGTGTAAGGCTAGGTCTCTAACTTTGGGATTAGTGTGCTGAGTTTGGGACTGAATTTTTGGGAACAATATAACTTAACAGGAAAATGTTTTGATGCAAATGCTGGTGGCTGGTTTGCTGTCAGAATTTACCCTCTTGTGCATCTGGCCCAGAGGAGCAAACTGCATTTTCTTAATTATCTCATTCCAATTTTCTTTTCCCCAAAACAGCTTCCAATTATGTCTTTTTTTCTTTCCCTCCTTAGATCCCTCTGAGAGTTTTCCCCTTGAATGTTCTATTCTGGAGAGTTCCTAGAGGGCATTACTGTTCCCACTTAGAGTTACAATATACTCAATATACATGGAATGCTATTAAAACACTTGATGAAAGCAGAAAATAAATTATTTCAGCATCTTTATCAGAGTGTTACTGGTTAGAATAATTTAGGATCTTCAAGGTAACTTCAGCCATGCTATTATTTGCTGTTTGAACTGAATTTCCTGCCTTCTCAGGAGGCGAGTGCTGTGCCCTGAAGGATGGGAGAGGAGCTGGGTGGGATAGGCAGGAATTCCAGCGTGACAGCGCAGAGGTGCTCAGGCAGTCCCAGAGAGCTCAGCTCTGTTTGCTGACAGGGAGGAGTGCACAGCCTGATCCTCTGGCATGTTTTGTCTTTTCTTCAGGCCATTGCATTTGAGATTAGTGCTGTACACCGATATTATTTTTAATTAACAATTACTTTAGTAATTGACAATGGAAAGATGACAAATTATAATCCCAAACCTGCTTTCATTGTCAGAGAATCCACGTTTCCCAGAAACAAAGGCTTGGAGGAGCAGCAGCAGCGTTCCCTTTGCTGTTGCTATGTGTTGTAACTCCTGTGTCGGGGCCTGTGACTTTTCTCACATTTCCTCAGTACCTTGGATCCCTGAGCTGATGAATCTCCTCACCTCCGCATTCCCCCAGAGGCTGTCTCGTTCTCTTGCAGTGATCTCTCTTTTTTCCTCCCCCCCCCTTCCCTTGGCAGACCTGCATGGGCAAGGACGTCACCCTTCACGTCTCTGCAAGCAACCCTGCTATGCTGCTCTACCAGAAGTTTGGATTTAAGACCGAGGAGTACATTTTGGATTTTTATGACAAGTATTACCCCTTGGACAGCAAGGAGTGCAAGCACGCCTTCTTCCTCAGGCTGCGGCGCTGAGGTGCCGGAGGTGTCTGGGGAGCTGGGAAAAGCCCAATCCATCTCAAAAACTCCCCCAGCTTTCAGTGGAGGATGTTGGCTGCCACAGGAGAGCTGGAACATGCTGGTGTGTTTATCCCTAGGACTTTGGATGTCAGCACTGCAATGCTGTGTGTGGAAAATGCAATCCAAGAGGATTGATTCCTATCCTCCAAAGGGGAGACGCCTGGAAATGCCAATTGGGATACACTGAAACCACTGGAAAACTGAAATTCCTTATGGGGAATTTTCCTGCCACTGTTACTCTGGAGAGCCTCATTAGCAAACAAACAAAAACACCAGACAAAAAAATGTTTCTCACTTCAGAGGGGCCCCATGGATTTCGAGTTTTGAAACCTGTCCAAAAAATGTTGCAGGTTTTTTGTCTCTGTTTTTGTTTATGAGCAAAAATTAACACCTAAACTTAAACCATTCAGTGTTTCTGTGGTTTGATTGCTTTGTTAGGAACTGTGTCTTGAGTCTGTGAAGGGAAATAAGGTATTGGTGCCTGTAGCTGGATGTTGACTTTAGGAAAGTTCTACCCATGCCAGATCAGTAGTCCTGGAACCATGTTTCAGGAGTACTGAAGAGCATGTGGATTCGTGTGATCCAAGTACAAGGCTCAGAGGAGACACCTCTGTTTTGCTCCTTCCCTGCTGCTTTCCCTTTTCCTCCTTGCCCCGTGCTCAGTGTGGAGTTCTCGTAAAGTGCAGTGTTTTGTGTTCAGGAACGGTGTCAGGTGGGTTTGTGTCTAGGCAGGGTAGGGCACCACAGCTGCCAAATCGGCTCTTTGGAATCTTTCCACCTCGCTGCCAGTTGCTGGTCTGCAGATCAGCCCTTTGGGCACACCTCTAACCACAGAGCAGCCTCACAGGCTCCAGCAGCCACCTCCTCCTGCTACAGGCGCTCTGGCTGGAAGAAACCCAGAGCAAAAGTCAGTGGGGATGTTTGAAATGCAGGCTCTGATTTGTAGAAGCAATCTTCTTGCAGCTTGGAGGGAGGAAAGGGCAGAGGTGGGCCAGATCCAGTTCTTGAAAGCACCTAGGCTCTACGTATCAGTAAAGAGGAGAGCAAAGAATAAATAGAAGTACCCAAGAATTAAAAAATACAACCCCAAAGGGTTTCTCTGGTAGTGGCTCTTGTCCTTTTCCACAGTGTAGCAGCTTCTCTCCTCCGTGACTTTCAGTGCAGATGCACAGAAAGCTGCACTGACCAAAGGTCAGTCTGTGCATTTTAACTATGGATCACATCTACTGCGATGGTCCTTTCACATCAAGCCCACAGAGAGCTACCCACCAAATGTGACTTCTTTGTCCTTAATCTACTGTGTGTACCTGTTGGCTACCTAACTATAGCAGAAGTTGCCTTAGTGGAGTCTTCATTTTGGTAACAGAAGAGAAAGGGATACAAAATATGTTTTTGTGTGGCCAGTGTCCATCATCACAAACACAAAACCAGTGGTAGTGAGAGGGGAAACCAAGCCCAGCCAAGGGTTGTGTGCCTGAATGTCCATGCACATTTCTGCCTGTTCCATGACTATGTGAAAATTTTCAATGTTTTTAATGTTATGAGTTAGCTGGAGTTTGAAAGCAAAGAAATATATGTCTTTATGATTGGAATTAAAGCCCGTTCCTTGGAAAAGCCTGCCTGTAGTCATATTGTTTGTTACGGTGTCTTTCCATCTTATTTCATTGGAATGTAGCAAACTCCAGCATGGCCTTAGGAGGATATGCGTGGGCAGCTGACCAAGAACAAGACAAGAGTCCTCATTTGCCTACTGGACATCCCCACAGAGGCCACACGGGTGCAGGCCTTAGCAGGCTCCTCCTTTCCAGACAGAATTAGGAGATACTAAATAGTCTGAAGATGACCAGTTCTGCATTGTGTTCTCAAAGGTGACCATTAAGATTTTGAGGACTGTCTTGCTCTGTGGCTTTGTCCCTCAGAGACTGCCAAGTGACGATGGTATTGTAACAGCCCTGGGACATCTGCTGTGCTGCAGACAGCTTTTTTTATCCAGGTGCTTCATTTAACCCCAGATCCTCAAAAGCAGTGAAGTGATTAAATGCCTTTGAGCCTTCGCATCTCAGCTGTTTTCCTTCTTCAGGAAGACTGGTAAAAACGAGCTCGGTAAAGCTTACAGAGGGTGGGGATGAGTGTTGCTGTTCTCCTTGTTTCTTGCTAATCTGCCTCTAGTTCTGGGAAGATTAGCCATTTAACAGCTCTACCTATTATATCCTAGCTTTCCCTCAAGAGAAACATTTCCAACCCGTAATGTTGAAGTGTAAATGTCTTTTAAGCGTAGCAGTTTAGGGCCACTGCTTGAATGGCCGTGGCTTTGCAAGGGGTGAGGCTCTTCCAAGGCACACAGAAGCAAGCAGACAAACCGCGCTCCCAGCCCTCTGCTTCCCTCTGGCGCCTCGGGAACCCGGGTGCTGCGTTAGCTGAGCTGTGGTTGAGGAGCCAACACCGCCCTGCTCCACGGCACGATTCCTCCACGCTTCCCTGAGCCGGGCGGCGACTGTATCAGTGAGAGGAGGTGCCAAACACAGCTTAACAAAGCAAAGCTTTCCTGGAAAATAAAGGTGGAACCTCAACCTCAACCTTTCCTAATAGGGCAGCAAAGCCCAAGTGTTTCCCTGAGCTTTGATTCGTTGCGACCAGGAAGCGCTCTACTACAGCCATTAAAAAAAAAAAAAGTCGAACTGGCCAAGTTGTCCTCCATCCCCTTTGGATTTGTGCTGGAGGCTTTAAAAAAAGAAAAAGGCATCCTTTTGTGTGGCGGCTCGGGCTCCCCTGGCCCTGCGCGGGCGCTGTGAGGGCGCTGTGAGGGCGGCGGGCCCGCCCCGCTCCCGCCCTGCCCCGCGCGCGCCGCCGTTTGAACGGGGCCATGGAGGGGCTGGCGGCGCTGCCCGAGGTGTGGCGCCTCTACTTCGCCTCCGTCCGCGCCGCCACCTTCCGCAACTGGCCCTTCACCGAGGGCTGCNCGTGCACTGCCCCAGCGAGAACAGCCCCGACGTGGCGCAGTGCTTCTTCTGCCTCAAGGAGCTGGAGGGCTGGGAGCCCGACGACGACCCCCTGTGAGTACCGGGGGGATCCCTCGGCCCCCGCCCCGATCGGCGCCGCCCCGGCCCGGGGGAGCCGCTGGTGGCAGCCGAGGGGCTCGG
>VZRQ01000584.1:400517-451640 GCA_013397975.1 Machaerirhynchus nigripectus
GTTTCGCTGTGAGCTGCAGTCTTCTCTTATTTTCTCTTTCTTTTCTCCTCTTTTCAGGGAGGAACACAAAAAGCACTCTGCGGACTGTGGTTTTCTTTCTCTTCAGAAAGAACCTGCTAACCTGACGGTGCAGGAATTCCTGAAGCTGGACAAAATGCGAATGAGAAAGGCACTTGTACGTACACGGCTTCTAGTCTTGGGATTGTTCAGCTGGCCTCGTTCCTTACCACAAGGCTTTGTGCAGAGTGCTTTGTTGCGTCCAGGCTCGGGCTGGATCAGCTGCTGTGCCCTTTCCTGGTTCTCAGCCGTGCTTTATGCGAGATGTATCCCGCTTTCCCCTCGAAGCTGAACGATACTCAATTTAGTGGCAGACAGTAACATACTGTTTTTACTCTTTGCAGAAAAAAGAGGTTTCTCAGAAGATGACCAAGGTTGAAGATAAAGCCAAGATCCAGCGCTGTGGTATAAAGAATCTGGCCTAGACTGCTGCAGCATCATAGTTGCTAGTGACATCTGTCTTGTCCACCTGCTGTGGCACTGCCCCAGTGACTGAATGGCCGTGTTTGCTGAGGCTGCTTCCAGACTGGCTGTTCCTGAGAACCAGACGGAATTCTGCTTCACTCCTCCAAGTCTCTCTGGGAAGTACCTGGGGTTTGATGCATTGCATACATAATCTTTCCCTGCAGGGATTCTCCTAATCTTCCTGCTGGTTTAATTAAGGATTGTTACTGTGGGTTTACTTGTTTTCCTTTTTTTTTTTTTTTTATTTGGTAAATCTATCTGTTTTACAGATATTGCTGTCTTGTAGAGATACTGGTAGCTCTGGTGCTGAAACTTATATTTCTGATAGGAGTTGACATGAATTTTCATTTTTGTACTGAATATACCAATGCTTTTAGATACTTTCGGACATAGAAAGGGGAAGGAGTTTTAAAAATACTTCTGAGATTTAGGATTGTGGCTAATAACGCTGAGTTATACCACACCTTAGTGTACCCGGTATTCTTGTAAACTTCTCTTTGTAGTTGGCTGCTGCCTCGTGTTGATGCATTTATAAATAAAAGCTGAAGGCAGAACAACAAAATAGTTTTACTCGAATTTGTGGAAGACAAGAATCTGACCTTTACTGCAGTGGGCTGCACTGAATGCAGTTTTAACATCAAAAAGGAAAATTTGCAAAATGAAGTGCAATCAGAGAAGTTGTGCTCTGAACTGCTGGAAAGGAATGGGGGAATCTTGGAGAAAATACTTCACTGTTACAGGGCCCAAGCTGATCACACAGCCATGGGTTCTGCAGACAGAACTGGACACAGATCAGGTGCTTCCAAAGTCAAAGAACCTTCAGCTTTATTTGGGGAAAAAGTTTGTTGTAATACACACTGATGAGAACAGTGTTCCTGTGTCTCTTAAGTTCAGTGTTCTCTATCCAGACTTACTTGGAACAGTGACATAACCTTATTATCTCCTGCTGCAGCAGCCAAATCCAGCGCTGAGTGCCCTGCTGCGTTCTTCTTTTGCACACTTGCATTGCAGCTGTAAATACAGAACACATAGGTTTAAACTGCTTCAATTCATTTTAAGTTACTGCACTTAGTGAAGTGGCTTGTAGGTGAATGTTGATGTGGGATAACTTTGGAATTTCTGGATGCTCCTTCCCGCAGGGACACGGGGCAGGCTCTGGCCCTCCAGTGGTGCCAGGCAGGTCTGTGCAGGCAGGCTGGGGGCCCAGCCACAGTACCTACCCTAACAGGGCTCGGATGCACTCCTCTCCCTCCAGTCCCAGCAGAACTGCCTCATGGAGAGCTGTGTTGTTGTGCCTGCACGGGAGGAAAGAGCAATGTACTTATGACCTAAGGAAACTCAGCAAATCAAACTAAGGAAGATGAATAGGAGGATACAGAATACCCTAGAAGTGTGGTAGGCTTTGGTGGGATTTATCACTAAGTTGAAGTGGATGGGGCAAGGAACAGAATAGAACAGCAGCTTTTGTAAAAAGTTACGAGAAATCCTCAAAGCTGGCAACTGGAAGGAGTGTGGATACTGTCACTGAAAGGAGCTCCTCCACTACAGATTCGTGGAGGAGAGGTGGGGTTTAGTTCTCTCTAAAATTGGAACATATGTGATTTTTTTTTGGTAAAACTTGAAAAGAGGCAAGGCAGAGGATCAGAGCTCACTTACGGCCCTGACTGCTGGTCAATGTCGGCCCCTTTCTGCACCAGAGGGGAGATGGCTCCTGTGTGCTTGTTCAGGACAGCAACTGTGAGGGCAGGGCGCTCCTCCTCGCTCAGGGAGTTGGGGTCAGCTCCCTGGAACAGAGCAGAGGGAAAGGGAGCTGGTAAAACCATACAGATTCTTCACTTTCCACCCTTCTTTTGTGTTATGCCAGTTTAAGCTGGCAAATGGGCTTCATGCTCAAGACAGAGAGAGGTTCTAAGTGTGTTGTTTCACTTTCTTTTGAAAATGTGTGTCATCTCCTAGCTCAAAGCCAGACTAAATGTGTGTAACAGTAGCCAAATGAGATCTCACAGCAGAAACATGGAGATTATACTTGCCTTTGCTGTACAGAGGACTGTAAAACTAACACATTTTTCTTTCTGCTTGGCCTTGACAAACCCAGAGAAGACTGCCTTATGCACTGACCAAATAGAAGGTCGGGGAGAACATCTGTAAATGTAAAACAGGCCCTGTCTTCTCTAAAATGCTCTTTCAATCAGACTGGTATTGCAAGGCTGTTGCCTCCTAATCATCAAGCTGAAGTTGCATTCCAGGCTAGTATTCATGCAGTAAACAGCCAAAGAGTTGAAAAAGGAAACTTCAGCAAGCGTAACTTACATCACTGAGCAATTGCTCTATGAAGGAGATTCTTCCTTTCCCAGTTCGACCCAGTTCATCCAGTAGCTGTCTGGACTCTGGCTGTGGAGACACACAACAGCCAGTAACATTTCACACAGCGAAAATACGAGTGGGTGGGCCAGATTCTGCCTTGGAGTGAAAGTGAAAAATGCACACAGTGCCATGAATCTGATGTATCTGAGCCTCATTGCTACTAATCCCTGACTTCTTTGGGAATGGCTTTCTGAATCTGAGTAAGTGTTGGGTAACCCGGGCTAATTCTCACTACTGAGGTCTTCAATCAGCAAGTGTGTCTGCAAATGATTCACTTTGCATCAATGCAGCTCTCCAGGGCTGTACAAAGATCTGCTCAGCACAGTAAAATTAAACATGGATTCATGTTTGGGATTCAAGTTTGAAATTTCCAGAACCTGTGGAAGTATTTTGCTTTACAAATATGTATGTTTTGCCTCAGAGAAATTAATTTACTAAATCTTAGAACAACAAACAAACAATAAAACCTAAACCCTTTTCCTTTTATTTCTTCCCAGCTTTCAACCTCCTTTTCTCATTTTGAAAGCTCAGTCACTTGACCAAGCATTTTTATCTCTGGACTCATACCACAGAGCTCTGTATCTTCTCCCACCTATTGAGTTGGCTGACTCATCCAAGCTTAGATTATAGATTAATTTCCCTTTTGAAATTTTCCATGTCATTACTGACAATCCCTTTAGTAGACAGTTCTTTCAGGAAATTTGGTCTCCAGTGGAGGTAAATCCTTGCTTCTTGAATTAAACTAGGCCTCTATGGAGTCAAATGTTGTAAAGTCAAGGAAAGATGACAATGCCTCCATCTGATGTTGCTTCTGGAAAAAATCTGTAAGAGAATCAACTCTGCAACAGTCCTTAGGTCTAAAGCAGTGTCAGAATTGAATGGGTTCAAAATGAGAAAAAAATCCAATTAAACTCTTAGTAGAAAAACAAATGAGTTATTTTCAGTTCTGAACTAAATGTCAGTTATCAATGTTCAGGTTTTATATTAAGTTGGACTTTTATCCCCTGCCCCCAAGTCGGGGTTAAAACCTTTCTATTTTAACCACTGGATGCCCTCTTTCATGTTAGTGCTGCTCTATGAATCTTCTGTATTTGCATAAGATACATACGGAGAGCTTATGTTCCTGTCCCGTTACTGTTCTTGACTTGGTTCTCTTTATTTTGCCTCTTGAATAGAAAAGATTATGATCACCTCTGCCTACCAGAAAGGAAAACAAGTGTTAATTCAAAGCAAAGTCAGTATCCTAACTAGAACTTGGAGGAGAGATCTGGAAATAATTTATCCACAATCAAAGCATTATTTAGCAGTTTTCTGCATGAGAGAGTGATGAAATACTTGTTGCAGATCATACTGGTTTTAACAAAAGGTTTACACAGCTCCCAGTGCAGTGGCTGCCTCTTGCCAAGTCTCAGACTGGAAGCACAAAATGGATGAAACTCACAAGTGAATTAAGTATGTCAAATGATGCTGTAGAAATTTCTGAATTCTGATGCTGACTTTACAACTGGTTGATTTAATGGAAGCCTAAGTCCAATATGAGATGCCCAAAATGCTGAGCTATTACTGACACCAGTGGGAGATTGCAGTTAACCAACATCTCTGTGAACTAGGTCTAGGATGAATGTATTTCATAATTTCTTATCTTTGCCAAATACGCCAGAGCTGGCAGTCCCTGGCAGAGCTGAGAAGGAGAGATAATATTGATATTTATGGTTCCTATTGTAAAAGAATATGTGAAACATCTAAAGTTTTACTGCTATAATAAAAACACTGCTGTGAGCTGTGGCTGCAGCTCACTGGTCTCCTCAGCTATCCAGGGATGAAGTATTCCCAGGAGTTTTTCAGACAGTCTGTACATTGCTTAAATCTCCACTCAGACACATTTTGAGACTTAAAAGATCAACTTAAATAGGCACAAAATGTTTGCCTGTCTCAGCTTCCAAGCACTACTTCTGTATTCCTGACTGCTCTATTTATGGTTTACTGTAAAGACAGGGGAAAAAAGTCTCACCAAAATTAGTCTGACTGCCATCCTGTCCATCTGTGACCTCTGTTACAGCATTCGGGTAATCACTGCTGAACTTCACTGCTCTGTTAGGATGAATATTCTGTAGAATTATCAAATGCAGGCAGTTATTATCAAGTAATGCTGCTGTAAACTTAGTGGCACAAAACTGTTGCATATGAGAAAATAGATAGGGTTTTAATATCAGTGTCAAATTACCACAAGATATTATCATATGTAATTAAACTCTGTTTTGAGGCAAAACTACACAGTGTTTTTTTCTAGACCTTGTGTTAGGTATTTCTTTTGATTTATGAAAAAAGTGACATAAACTTGCTTAATGAAATCAAGATTCTCATCCAGTGTTTCTACCACTTGAGAAATTTCACTTCTGAAATGGTGTGATACAGCTTTTCATGCCCCACATGGCAAGGTAAGCTTTCCAAGATTCCTCACAAGAGATCTGGTCCGAATTTTGGATTTTTGAAATGGTAGATTTTCATCTTTGAAAAGCTGGAAATGTGTATGTTGTGGTTTTTGGAACATGGTAATTCTTGAGATAGAGATTGCAGATTTTGAATAGAGTTAACGGGAGCTCTGACAAAAGTTATCTCCAAACTATTGAAAATTACTAAACTTATTCCTTAAGGACACAATTTTCAGACTGAAGAAAAGCAGTATCTGAGATCAAAAGCTAAGGGGTGCTAGAATTATCAAACAACATCAGCTGAAAGAAGAAAGCTAATACTAATAAGAAACTAACAAAATGTGAGATGACAGCAACATAACCATGAAGTCTGGCTTAATCAGATAAGGATACCTGTTCATCCAGCTCCCACAGAAAAAGGAAAAGATTCTTTTCTCTGAAGCGGTAAGTTAACACCCTCTGAACAAAAGCATTTCTTGTTTAGACCTGAATTTAAAATATATCATTACACTGCTCTAGTGACAGCTTTAGACTAGCTGCCTCTCAGTAGGCCCCATCCCCTGAACTGACCTTGTTAATAGCAGCAAAATTCAATGTAATAGTGACATCATAGTCATCTTCAGAGATGGTAGCATAATTAATCTAGAGGGAAAGAGCAGCCATTAGTATGTCTTACCAAAAAAACCCCACAGAACTACTTCTAGGAATAAATCTTGCTGATGGTGTTTCTTGTGCAGCCAATACACAAAATCAGACGTGTGGCCTCTGCCTGCTTGTGATACTGGATCAACACTTCCCATGTCAGTGAGAAAGGGGCAGGTGTTTACTGAGTAACTGGAAATTTTGCAACAACCGAAACACCAAGTGAATCCAAAACTGTAATGAGGCTACATTTCATGGACGTACAGTCATTCTCCACTGATACTTTGTAGCTGCATAAAAGGCTCTGTTCTTGGGACTCCCAGATCCAGGAGACCTGGTGGCTGCCTTAGTCACACCAGTCTGGGGAAGCACAGTCTGTGTTAAAACTTCGGTACCTTTGTGTATCAATTCCTTGAGACAGTACTGCTGACAACAAGTCTATGGGAGTCCTACAAATATGAGTGCACAGGGGGTTATAAAGAAGTGGAATGAAGCTTGTATTGCAGCTGGTTGAGAATTTTGAGGCAAGGTTGATTATATTTCTAATCCACATGAAAAACTGAAAAAGCAGCATTAATACCAGATAGTTGGCATCTGCTTTGAACCATTTTGTTACTTTTGGGGGCACTGGTTCTAAGACAATAAACTGACAAAAGGCCAAGAAGCAGCAGGAATAGCCTTCCCTAGGCAATTTTATATTTTTCAGGCCTATCCTTTTGAATCGTCTAGCAGAGGAAACAAGTTGCAGTGGACTGTACCTCAACTCTGTTTAGCAGATATTCTCCTACATTTATAGTTGCACTACAGCTTTTGAAGATCCTGATGGACAGTAGATCTCAGTGGATATAGAAATCAGGTGCAAAGTATCTACTGGAGTATCTACTACTTAGGAAGGAGTCCTAGAAGGTTTCCACCTTACTACGTAAAAGCAGCTGAGCAAAGGCTTTCTCACTCCCCTTACAGCTCTTAGGTGAGAGAATAGGAATTGCCATTGGAAAGAAAGCAGAAAAAGTCTTCAGGAAAAGACTGAGCAAAAAATGGAACAACAAAACAAGACAAATTACACACAAAAACAGGTCAACATCTAAAGAAAAGTGAGACATTTATTTTTCCAGTGTTTATGTAGCAGCCACAATAATCTCATGACCCTCCATGGGAAGATATTACTCACAAGCTCCTTCCTACCTTTCCCATTTGAGGTTCTCCAATCAGTGTTCTGAATTCAAGGTTGTTCTGCGCATAGCTTCTAAGATGAGCACAAACATGATCCAGCTGTTTTCTCCAGTAACCTGTTCACAGAGAGTTAAGCAGGAGAAAAATCCTTAAAATGTGATTAACATTCCTTCTAGTCAAGTGATGGAAGGTTTAAAAGATAGCACAGCTTCACTGAGATTAAAAAAAAAATTCTGTAGAAAATTCATCTAATCAAGAAAATGAGAAGGAAGTTATACCCTAAAAAGCCAGGTGAAACACTGTTTTACCCATAGGTTATATATAATTCATCCTTAGGGCCCTCTATTCACAACAAAGCCATGTCTTGGAATGATCCTTGGGAATCAAAACTGGTCCTCTGTGAAGGGAAAATCTCACACTATTCCAGATCATAAGAAAAGAAAAAAGTAATATATTACAATTAAGCAATTGTGTGTTATTGAACTGATTTTTAATTGATTTGGGATAACTGACAGGGAACAATAAACCAAATCTGAAAATGCAAACACTCAGGATACACAGCATTTTGGTCTGTGTAAATTATCCTCCAAATAAATTCCTTTCAATTATATATGTGAGAGCATATTAAAAGCTTAAGCATTCCTGCTCTTCTGCCTGTCAGGATCTCTTGGAGAGAGAGAGTCAGCATTACTTTATGCTGATAGCATGAAACATGAGGGGCTGAATGAGCCTGGATTAAAAACTCATCTTAAGCCATTTAGAGCTTTTGCACCTCCTGTCCAGGTACTTCTGGAGCTACGTTCTCTTTTCATCAGAAAAAGTAACAAAAGGACTTGTTCTTATTTTAACTGTCTGTTTTCAATCTTAATATTCTTTTTTAGCATCCTTATGGTAAGTACAGAGCATGATTCATTTTGTTGTAAATAAACTGTGTAGGCTTGATAATCTCATTTAACTTACACAATGAAGCTGCTCTGACCTTATCCTTTCCTTCATGTTAAGTGAAGCTTAAAACAGTGAAAAGAGACCAAGCCAGAAGGAAAGTGCTGCTCTGGCTTTTACAAGGCAAAGCAAGGGCATAAGGAGTTTCATGCTTGGAAGACTCAAGGTTGAACTGGTATGACAAACTAAACCAGCAAATCTTACCTGTTAAGCAGCTTTAAATGAACAGAAAAAGAGGGATCCACAGAACAACATAAATTGTTCCCTGCTGTGATCTCATATGGCAAAACTAATACAAGTTGAAAGTAGTATTTAAAACATCTAAAATAGACTACTTAGTGAATGATCTCTCCATAGAAGTCAGTATTATTTGCAATAAAGTGGTTCATAACTAGCCCAGATCCCCAGATTTTACTTTAAAAAATCCAGATGGTCAGGAACATATTCTTGCATGGTTGATGTTTTATGAGATTTCAAAGGATTTCTGGTAGCACTGATGGAATACTTGAATCCATGCTGCCAACAGCAGATTACACCCATATCACACTGATTTAACCTTTGCTACAGTAGAAAAGGGAAGTCTTCTTTGTAAAGTTTACCTGGTGAATGTCTTGGCTCCTGTTCAAAGCAGACTGAAAGTACAGCAAAAAAAGAAACCCAGTACACACCAGAGGATTAGTGGTTTGGAACTGCTGTTGTTTGCCCCTTTCTTAACTGTTTAGTATTTTTTTTTCAATTTTTGCACATGAAAAGAAGGTTAGTTAATAGTTGGTGTGGTCAAGAAATAATAACCTCCACCATCTTATTTAATCACTTGTATTTAAAAACTTTAATATCAAATGTCTGATCCTATTTTGATTGAAGAAATAATGGTCATATTTGGCATATATAAACAAGATTTTCCTGGGTGATAGTGCATGTTCTTGTTGATAGAGATAGTTTCAAGCCATGTACACAACTCAGCATGAACTGACTGTAAGAGATGTTTATTGAGTTATGGAATGAAATAATGTTCCTCAGTCCTTGGCAGGATCTAATGGGCAATACGTTACACAGTGCAACTTCAACAAAGTGAACTTCAACTCTGCTAAGTGGATAAAAATGAAAAGAATTCAAAAGCAGTTCAGAATTTCTTCCCTACCTTTCCCAGTGACAGCAGTTCTCACTCACAAGTCAAGAGCTGTACTTCTGACAGAGATACACAAATATTCATTGTTACTTTACTTTTTTCTTGGCACTGTTAGGGGCCAATCCTTTCTTATCTCTGACTAAATTAAGCTCCCTGACATGTTGAGTCAAGTGTTGTATTTCCTACAGTGGTGCCTAAGAGAACATGTCACATTTCAGAGGAAGGGAGGAGGCAAACAGATTTCCCCAGTGATTATTTAAAAATCAGAGTCCATCTGAATACAGATACACAGGGTGAAAAGAGGAATTTCTAACATTCATTAGCAACTTTTACTACCCAATAGAAAATGAATTCTGATAACAGCGTGAGGGGTTGACTATCTGATTGCAGAAGAGAGCTAGATGGGAAAGTGGATCTAGAAGGGTAACTGCCCCTCCAAACCAGGGTTTGGTGCTGTAATGATTTAAAATTAACTCATCCTATGGATTGCCCAACTGGACTGCCCTGTGAGACTGAAGACAATTTTGCCCACTAAGCCATTTATTAGATCTCTTATTAATACTGATGGACTGTCTTCAGGGGTTTGGGATCCAGAAAGCTGAAGATTTCTCAGGATAGTAAAACTAAAACCTCAAAATGTCAAGCATTTAATGACGGCAAACAGTCCAGTGGTTCCACAAAGAACAAAGTGACCACAAAACTCACTTGGAAAGAAAGTTGTTTGTAGTACTCATACTGCTCCTGCTGTAGCCTGTGATTGGAAAGACTCTTCAGTGAGTGATGTTTTCATAATCCTATTAAGAATCCCTTCCTCTAGTTTAGTTTTCTTTGCTTCTGAAGCTTCTATAATTTATTCCACAACAGCACCCCAAACAAGTCCCTGATGTAGAAAAGCTTCATCATATTTTCAAGAGCTCTGATCCCCTGTGTCTCAGAGTTTTGTTTATCAATATCCCTGCAGGTGCCATCACAGTTCTACCTGAAGTTCACATTGCAGGGGCTGGGGAGGGTGCTGGGAACTGGGAGCTGTTCAGTGGTTTCCAACTCAGTTAGAGGACACCTGCCTGAAGTCTTGTGGAATCTGAAGAAATCAAACTACTACCAAATTAGTATGGTTGCACAGGGCCCAGTAGCCACAATTTTGATATTGCTGATAACTTTCTTTTAGCTATTGGTGGAGATCAGCGATTGAATTCTAAGGCAGTGCATTTACAAGTGACTGGTGGAAAGACAGACTTGTAAATCAGTGTCCTACTGATGCCACATTCCATAGACTATAACATTTTCAAGAAAAAGCAAGGTCATAAATTGTTTAGAAATCATAAAATCAGAACTTCGAACCTTTTCCAGGACTAATGGCTGTCAGGAGAGGCTTATGATCACTCATCTTTTCCATCTTTTCTTTTTGTGAAATCAGCTCAAGCTCCTTCTTTTCCAGCAGTTTGCTGGATGGGTAAAATAGTCCAATGGTTTGGGTTCCTTTATCTTCTCTTTCTGTTAGTTCTGTCCTTGATTTGGGCAAGGAAACAGGACAAGGTTGCCAGGCAACTTGAGCCTGTAATCGGTTTGCCTGTGGGGGGTGCAGAAGAAGGGAAAATGTAAGTAATATAGATATAAATTCGATGGCTTACAAACATAACTTAACCAGAATAGCACACCAAATTGTAAGGGAATGAAAAAGCTAGCAGGAAGAATCATTGACAATTTTTTATTTTAATTACCAGTCTGTAACAACAATGTAACTTACCACAAATATTCAAGCAAAATCCAAATTCTTCACGATTGCCAGGAGACATGTATGCTTTTGTAGGGCAAAAGCTGGCCTTGCTAAGTATTGGGCTCTTCCTTAAAACTGATTTTTAAAAACACTACTACATTTGCATGAAAGAATATCAGCAGGCCACAGATAATTCACAACCAATAACATAGAAGTACTTGAAGACTTTTGGACTTTAAAGACTTAAGGACTTTTGAACGGCTGATTGTTTCTCACTTTGCCATTTAGAAAGAGGCTGGATCAAGGCCTTGGGCTGAGGCTGCTGTTCAGCAGAAAGCAGAACCAAGGGGTTTGCCAGCATTGTCCCAAGGAAATGCATGGAGTTGTGCTGATCCACATCCACAACAGAGCAGCCTCTCAGCTGTGTTCACACCTGGCTTTGCAACACTGTGTGTCCTACCTGAGAAGATCCCAGTGAGTCCCCACGATCCATGGGACTGGCAGGAGAGCTCTGCCTGGATAGGGGCTCTATGTAGACACCACAGGACACGCAGAAGCGAGCATAGGGCTGGTTGCTGGTACCACACTTGGAACAGGAAAAGTAGGATGGAGGAGGTCCAGGCTGGAAAGTTCAATGCAACATTTGTCACTAGAGAAGCATAGGATGAGTGACTCAGGAATCTAAGAGCAGAGGAATGAATTAAAAGGAAGTAAAGTACCACCCTGAGTCCCCTCGTACAGTACAGGACTAATGGTTATTTATGCATATTGGGGAGTGTTTTAAATTTTATGTGCATTCAGCTCACAGAAAATAAATTCTCCTCAAGTGTGATTCTTAGGTAGAAGCACTGTACAAGGGGAAGTTGTTTACATTGATTGTAACTCTACTGGGCAGTAGTTAAGTACTCGTCTTTACTGAAGTTAAGGAGGCCTTCAGTCAAAACAATTGCATGCATCATCTCGTATCTGGTAATTGCACGTATAGGTGATTATAGCCCAGAGTTGTTATGGGAAAACTTGCATTAGGTTAGCCTATACTTTAACCTTTGATGGGTAAATTACTTCGCCTGAGCACAGGGCTGCTGCATCTCAGCTGATGCAATGCTCTGGTGCTTGTTGACCCGTGATCATTTGTTTGCAACTCTAAACCCTTGGGTCACTGAGTGATGTGGGGTCAGGATGTCTTGTAAGCCTTTCATTTTTCCATACACAATCCTATATGCTCTAAGCAGGTATCTTGATAATAACACTGTTTACTGACTGACAAGAGTTTTGCAAAGAGAGATTTGACATTGCTGCAGAGAAGCAGCAGCAGGTTTGTCCCCACAGACAGCTGGAGCACGTGCCTTGGCCCCACACCAGGCACAGAAGCGGGCGTCGCTCTGGTTCACGCCGTTGCATTTTGAGCACAGAGCCGTCTTCCTTTGCTGGCCCTGGTGAGGTGGGCAGGAGTCTCCTCCAAACACGGGCTAATAAAACAAAATAAGCATTAGGGAGAAAATGCTTTTCATGAAGAAAAGTTCACAAGCCTAATAAGGGGAAAGAGGAAAGCAAGCTGCTCTGACAATGTAAAGTAATATTCAGCCTAAATGAATTATTGCAGCTTAGAATGAGCAACAGAGTGACTTGGATCCAACCTGTAATTTTGTTTTTCATTACAAAACCATGGTAAACTGTAGCATCAATTAATTTAAAAATATTTTTAGTAGAACCAGCAGCAAAAAATAAAAACCTTATCAATGGTTTTAAACTGAATATTTATTAATAGGGCCCTACGTATACATACAGATGAAATTAAGATAGAGGCTTCTCTGTTGATAAACTCTCATTTTCAAATCCAACACACAATTTTCTTTGTACCTCTCTTTTTAGTAGTATGGCAGGGAGAATGTGTTCAGGTAAGGAGTTTCCTCACAGTTTGGAATTTGCTGCATGAATTTTTTTTTGCACTCTTTTGCCTTGTGCAAATGATATATTACCCAACTTTTCTACAATTAAATTATATGAGTAAGCAAAAGAAAACAGGTTTTTCATCTGAAACTCCTAGAGCTTAAGTATAGATCCCAGTTGGGACAAATAGGACATAAAGATGTTTTGTTAGGTTTTGCCTCAAGGCTTATGCAGTTTATTTTCTCTACAAGTCAGGAATATGGATAAGGGACAGAACCCAAGGAAAAATATTTCGATTATACCACAACAAAATAGCCCTGTTTTCATCTGTGGCCTGCATTGCAATTTGAACAATGTAATTTGGGGGTTCAGTTGGAAGATAAAACTTACAAAAGCAAACGTTTAAATACGTTCTAAATCTAGATTATTGAATAGCTATTTATAGTAATATTAGCATTATTACTATTAATTATACCAAAGTACTATTGTTATCACTAATTAATCACTATTATTAGTGAAATTTCTGATTACTATTAATAATTCTTAATAAGTATTTAACCTTCTCAGCTAATGCAGGTCTCACATTCAAGTCACATGCCTAACTACATATGCAGCTACATGTTATCTATACACATACCTGCATTCAGTGAAGCAGCTAAACATACATTTATCTTAGGGAAGCAGAAAATCCTACTGAAACTCACTTTGAAATGACACTTATGTGGCTATACAAGAGGCTTTTGCCTCTAGCTACAGACAGTTTTAGAACTCAGGATGTTACCCACTATAATCAGGAGATTTTAACTTGCAAACCATTATTATTCTATCATTTTTGTATTTATCACAACCTGGAGAGGTGAAATGTACCAGACATTTTTCATACAAGACTTTTCAGAACTGAAAGTAAAATTCTTCTAAGGAACCAAGCTAAATATGGAGTTGAAACAGAGAAGTTTTAGGGGTAATATTTCAGTGCTTTTCTCACCTCTGTGTAGTCACAGCCAAATACAAGCATGCTAGCTGTATGCATGTAGGAGAAGCAGCAAATGAAGATAAGAAAAATAAAGTAAAAGTGGAGATAAGAAAAATAATGTAAAAGCGTATTCTATTTTCAGAAAATAACTAAAATCAGTGTGACTGATGTTCCTGATGTATATACTCAGCTTTTCTGTTGCAACTGAAAGTAATCTGGACGCAAACAAGACTCCCTTGGAGTCAAGACTACTCGTTTTCTAAGAGCCTTCTGAACTTTTTCAATGGCATTCACAATCCTGACTTCCACGTCAGAAACTTGAAGGTATATGAGACACGTTTAGCTGGACATTTGTGGTGGAACTTCTGTGGGAAGCCTGGGCTTAAATATGACATGGGGGAGAGAATCTCTGCTTTGGTAACACAGGGACACGACTTCAGTTTTCCAAAGATAAAGGACGTTCTGCTTTGGTTTGATTCACTCAGTGTGACTGAAGTCTTACCATCTGTACTTCAGGCAGTTTGCTCTCACAAGTTGCACAGTATTTATGGTGAAGAGGATTTCCTGTGCCACACACCTGACAAATGACTTTGCCCTTTTAAACAGAGAGAGAATACATTTCACATAGTATCTGAAAACTGTGAACAAGAAGACAAAGACTTTCTCTTACTAAGTGCTGTGGTTATTCAGCCCTGCAGATAGAAGAGATCCTTCAAGTCTGGGCTGTTTCACACTTTAGTTAGGCCATGTTGCCTGGTCATCACAAATCTATATAACTTGGTGACTATTTTTTTTAGAACTATGGTATAGTTTCCTCAGGAGATTAAGTATCAGTATCTCCAGACCTTTATATGCCCTAGTGTCAGTTTGTTTAGTCACCACACTCACACAAAACAGCCCAGTATCTGCAAGGTAAATTATTAATAATAATATAATACCATAATACCATGAGGTGCCTTAAAAGACCTCTACAAGGTCTTGGCACAGCCACTATAAACAACTGAGTTTCTACCAGAGATAAGAATAATGAGTCTGCTATTTTGATGTTGCCACCAAATAGTTCAGGTCTGCCTCTGCACCTACATCAGGGCAGCCATAAAACATCACATTTGGGACAATATCTATAACCCACTGGTGGTGGGTTCACCCTGGCTGGAGGCCAGGTGCCCACCAAAGCTGTTCTATCACTCCCCTCCTCGGCTGGACAGAGAAGGGAAAATATAATGAAACGCTCATGAATTCAAGGGCAGGGAGAGATCACTCACTGATTACTGTCAGGGGAAAAATAGACTCGTCTTGGGCAATGTCATTGAATTTATTACCCATCAAATCAGAGTAGGAAAATGAGAAATAAAACCAAATCTCAAAAAACACCTTCCTCCCACCCCTCCCTCCTTCCTGGGCTTAACTTTTCTCCTGATTCTCTATCTCCTGCCCTCCTTAGAAGCACAGGGAAATGGGGGTTATGGTCAGCTCATCACACATTGCCTCTGCTGCTGCTTCCTTCTCAAGGGAAGTATGTCCATGTCTTTCTTGTACTGGGCAACCTTTAATCCTTTTTTCCATTCAAACTCTTTTTAATCCTACTAACTCTTAAAGCTGTCCATAATGTAATTATGCAAAGCCAGACTGGATCAAAATATTTGTAATGAAGTCACCTGTTAGAAAAATGCATGCCAGGAATTAAATCACTATTTTATTCTATTTATTCTCAATTACCTTTATGCAGATGGTGTTTTGGGGCTGCAGCTGTGGAGCTATTGGTGACTCACAGATAATGCAAGTGGGTGTATTCATTGGCACAAGATGTCTGCATTCAAGGCATGGTGCCATCTGAAAGAAAAGCCACATCACAGTTATGTTAAGGACCATAATGAGATCATTAAGGTTATCATGAGATTTCAATATTTTCCTAGCTAGAGTCTACTTCAGCAGCAAGGTCACTGGAAACATAGCAACTGACAGCAATTGATGCTGATATTGATCCTTAAAGATCATAGTATCATATTGAGAAAATATGAAGACATCTGGACAGACAATGCCAAAAAAGGTACTGAGGTAATATGCAATAAAATTAAAACGCTACTATAAAATATGTACAGGTAGTTGAAATTCCCCTAATTATGGACCTAATCTAAAGAGGTGGTGAATCTCGGTCATTACTTAAACTACAGCATTGCCCCAGACCAGACAACTTTCTGGTGATACAGGAAGGGAAACACACCATTGACTGGTTAGACCAGATTATTATCTCTGGGGAAGAGCCTAGGGAGGACAGTTACAGGCACCACTGCAAAAACTTGGTGCCCTTACATACGCCCACACATGCCACCATTTAAGGTTTCAGGACTGGTACTGTTTCCTGACACAGGCAAATAAAACAATTTACTTCTTCATTGTTTTTCTTATTAGAACACATGGCACTTGAAGAAATCTATGGTTAATTTTGCCCATGGTTAATGGTTTATGGTTAATCTATGGTTAATTTGGAGAATTTCATCGGGTCCAGTGCTAAAGGTATTGAGCAGAACAAAGCAACTAGAACAGAACTTCCAAATGAAAGTGGGACTGAGTAACAGGTTTGCCAGCATTGAGTGTATAACTTGCAGAGGCTGTTGTTCTCTCCAAGGATGATGTGTGGATTGCTGTGATGTTTTGCTGACCTGTGTTCCTTCGGGGAGTGGGAAGCGCTGGACTGGCACAGGAGGGATCAGAGATCCACATTTCTGGCAGAAGTGAGCCAAGGGGTCAGACAGGCGAGGGGCAGAACAGTGTGCACATCTGAAAATAAGAGCAAACTGGCTGAGCTTGTTTTAGTATTGCACTGCTGCATAATAGTGAATAATCTGGAACTTGCTGTGACAGGACTTAGGCCACTGATTTCTCAGTTGTGATTTCCCAGCTGTGGTGGGACACCAGACCATGCCCCAACATCCATAATAAGAGGTTCTGAACTCTAAACAGCTTTGCAAGGTAGAAAGCTCTCTGGCTGCTGTGGAGTTTCATACTTTCCTCCTCATCACGAGAGGTAAACAGGTCTCCTGACAGGCAGTCTGTGTCAGGCCTCACTGCTGCACCTCGGGGAGCCACTGATGTAGGTCAGAACCTTTTCAATACTGATAAGCATTAGTGTTCTGTGAGACTACTCTGGTGAGCAGTGTTCACCTACAGCACTGAGGGTGTACTATAATTTGAAAAGACAGTTTATCCCCTGATCCTGTGGGTGTTAGGAGTTTTTATCAGGGCTGATAAGACAGTTGATAACTGACAGTTGAAAACTACATTTAAGAGAAAGAATTTTTAAAGTCCTACCTAGATTATACTCTCCAATTATGAGCCAGTATCTGTCTTTGCCTTCCTAATTTTTACAGAGGCCCACAGGATTATCAGCTTGGTTGCAAAAGGCTCAGATGATTTCCAAAGGACAAATATGTTAAAAGGAGAAGTCACTTACTTACTTAAGGAAATCTGTTTCGCTCTGGATCCTTGACACTTGTCTGCTTGCTAAGCTTTTCTGGCTAGTCACTGCAGAGGAACTTGCAAACTGAAATAAAGGTAGTTCTTTAGGCTTTAGTAAGGAAATGTTTGCAAAATGCATATTTAGATAGCAAAATCAGCTACAGATGTAATTCGAAACAAACTGCACTGAAACGTACTGCTTTGAGGAGTACCTACTATCCTTGATTCCCCCATTAGCTGCATTAAGGACACATGGCTTCTTCCAATAAAAATAAATCAACGCCTTGCCATTTACTTCCACTACAGCATTACTGAATACTGAGTTTTAAATATTAACTTGCCAACAAACAGCAGTAAATATTTGCTAACTGCGGATTCAGGAATGTATTAGAAGAGAATTAGTAGGAATACAGTCACTGCTCATTTCTTTTGCCTGGTTTTGTCCATGCTGATAACTGTGTCCTGCTTTGGGCATTCTTGTTCTAGTGCATCATTACCATTACATTTAAATCAGGACTGTAGAATTCAGACAAAAGGCATTAATAGCTGACAGAGGTCACAAATCTTCACCTCGTCCTTTTTTTTTAGACCCATGTCCTGATGACAGCCTTGTACAGTTTTCTTCAGCTTACCCCTCTGCTCACCTGCAATGACTCCATTGGTTGTTCTGAGGTGGATTCCTCTCTGTACTCTGTGGTTCCCAAATGACTGGCAAGGAGCTGTTGTCCTTGAGGGGATCTGTGAGAAGGCTTTCTGTCTGTTTCCAAGATTAAAATTACAATTCTGTTATTCCACTGTCACCCACTTCATGCAGTATATATACATATATATATATATCTGAACACGAACGTTACATACTCTCGCTAAACATATTTAAAAACGTATTTGGCATCTGCATTTCGGGTTCAAATAAGCTGCACGGAATTACAGGAAATTAAAGAAGAAGAAACCCCACACCTCTCTGACAGAGCTTACTTTTGTGTTTTAATTTATTTACAGTTTTCTTCCTTCCTGCGTGCTCAAAAAACCCCAGCTCCTACAATTAAATTAATAGGTAAACATTAATACAGTTCCCCGCTCTTAAACAGTCCCATTGCTGTTGCCATGGAATAAGAGGCTTTATCTACAGAGAAAATCTAGGTCAAGCTTTCATTTCTGCTTTGTGTATTTATTTTGGAATCTTACTGCAAGCAAACATCAGTAAAGAAACTCTGTAAAGGATTTGCAATCCCATCAATTTAACAGCATTTTCTGGCACAAAGGGAAATACAGACCGGGCCTTCTTGTATTGCTGCAAAGTGAATGACATTTTAATATGTTTTTGAGAAATAATGTGAAATCTATGGAGGGTAAGTGTTGTTCTCTATTTGCAGTGGTGAGCAATCGAAAGTGGAATTTCCAGAGGATGTTCTGTCTTCTGAAATGGTTTTAAAATTACCCACATTTTACAAGTGATACAAGAGAAAAACTCTACACTATTTTCTGCTAGAACAGAAGACTGTCTCAGTTTTATGAAGTAATACTGTACCTTGAAGGTCTTGGGGTGTTTGATCCCAGGCAGGCTTGATTTCCACATTCAGTCTATTCTTCTTAGGTTTTGTAGTAAACATTCCACCTTCCTTATTCTAAAAAGTAAGTCCATTTTAATTCCAAATAAAATTTTTGCTTTTGCTCTAATCATCTCTTGCTATAGGTGTTTGTTAAAATTTTAGAAGTATATGCTCAAGCTATTTATTTTCAATGCAAGCATTTGAAAAGCTTAAATTATAAATGTATTTTAAATATTTGACCTCAGTTAGTCATAAAATACCATTGGGGGAAGAAAACAACCTGTCCCCTCAAAATTTTAATATTACAAAAAGGACCAAAGCAGCAAAGATGGGCAAAGAGAAAAAAAAAAAATGTGAGTAAAACTGGCAGTCAAAGCTTAATCTCTAAATAATATTATATATACAACATTTTATATTCACACAAGGGCTTACAATTGCTAAAACTTACCTGTGTGGCCATATCTTTTAGGAAATTCTTGTCATCATCTTCAACAGGGAAAAGGATGTTTGGTTGCTGGTACTCTACCACAAACACCTTTGTCATAACTGAACTCTCCCTGTAGTCGCTGAAAATCAATATTCACAAAGCTATGAACCTGCCACAGACCTGTGTGCTGCAACAAGTGAATCACTGATGGATGTGGCTCTTTAGGTGGAACATCCCTTCCAAGCTTGCCAGTCATTATTTCAGTAGAATCCTGAGCAATATTCATTTGATAAATCAACTGTCATTCTCTAATACCTATTAAATTACAACAGTAGCATTGAAATTGCTGTAAATGTCCAAACCACTTTGTCATGATTTATTGTCATTGTAGAGAATCTCTGAAAATGTCTTAAAAAACCAGACTGAAAACAATTGTTAATATAGGTAGTGATAGCAAGAAAATCAGCACAGGCCTAGGTTTTGTGTGTTATATAATGTTGTTATATTCCAGTGCAGACACAAGCACACTCTGGCTGCAGGTGCAGCCAACAGGGAACAGCAAGCACAAATCTCTAAGTGGAGGGGAAGTTTCTGCTCCCTTGGAAATAAAAGATAATGCAACACAGTACAGACAGAGAATTTATGTGTTCTCTCTGTCTCCAAGCATGAAGTTAGTGGACGAAGTCAGTGGCTGTGCAGCAAAATCCAGTTTTCTTTCTATGTATTGTACATTTGCTTCACCCAACATTGCACTTAAGCCGTGAGGTTCAGCATTCTGTGATCCTTTGGGAGGAACTAAGCAAACTCCTGGGAAGACCAACTTCTATAAATCCACTGAACCACTGGATGACCCCAGAAAACACCACTGTGGTTCCTCTGCTGTTTCTGATGATCACACTCCAAAGGATGAGCTCTCAGTGCAGTACCTCAGCTTCTCACCCACAGCCTCCAGGACCACCGGACACCCACAGTCCAGGAGATAACATCCAAGAGGTAATCCAACCACTCAAACACTTGATGGATAGAAAGCATCCTGAGAAAGCCATGTCAGTGCAATTAATGAGGACCATTTAGATTGCAAACTGCCAGGGGAAAGGCTCATCTCTCACTTGCAAGGTATGGAACGCTTTAAACAACAGGGCTACAAGCTATGACAGGGGTACCTCTCCCTTCCAAAAACGGGACTAAAATAAAACAGGATACTCACTTTGTAACTGCCAGGGCCTTTACCATTATTTTCCCCACTGGTAATAAGATAGGACCTTTATACTCCAAAGTGTTACACGCCCCACGGCCAGGTTTCCTAATGAGTTCTGGTTTACTTCCATCTAAAGTGTAATAAATAGAGGCCCCGGGTGTATCTGAAAGAAACAGAGAAAGTAGTTCCTCAGACTGCAGGCAACCTTGGAAAAACAAAGCACTCACTACTGTGCTTGATTCTTCTCACATGAAGAAAATAAAGCAGTTTCATAAGTGACTGAATGTTTGGGACCAAAACTGTTTCTCCCATGAAATATCAGTTACTCAGCAAAAGCAATTTCATTTTAAGCAGTATTTCTGACAGCAAAGTAGCTGTGCAATGGTTTTGCACGAGAACATTGCAGCAGCTTGTCCATTCCAATGACAGAAAGGGTATTTTCTGCCATAGTGAAAGGTGACAATTCAAAAATTGTAATGACAACGTCGGGAGTGAGCCTGGCACAGGATTCTTTCAAGCACTGTTTTTGCAGTCAAAGCAAACTGCAACAGCTTAAAAGTTTGCCCTTGGAAGCAAGTAAGACTGCTAAAACATGTAACTTTTATGTCAGTAATATTGTTTGAATGCATAAAATTACATTCAAGTACATTTGGTGCATCAAACGTTGGTTAATTTTATAAGTTCCTTAATGAAATGCACACTCCAAAAATCATAATTAAATGCAAAGAAAGCAGAGAGGCCAAACATTTTGAATGGACACATAAGTAAAGGTTTGACATGAAGTCAAAGCTCTTGTTCATACCTGATTTTATTTCTATGAGAGTATTTGTGTCTATTTCCCGCTGAGCTTTCCCTGGAGGTGGGATTCGAAGTGGAATGATCTGAGGAACTGAGACAGAGCCAGCTGTCATTTTTCTCAGCAGCGATCTTTAAAAGAGAAAAATAAAAAGGCAGACAATAATTTTTCTAAACAGAAGGATGCACTGAGAAGTACGGCCTCTTAGCATGACTCCTTGTCTTTACTTATTTCTCTTAAAAGAGAGAACACTAGACCTTTGAAACCATCCTGTGACTGTGATTCCGTGTGTTTGAGCTAGAACAGCTTTAGCACCATATGTCAGTGATATATGGTAGGAGTAAGGAACAGGAATCTCCACCCTGACCATGTCAATTGTGAAACCAGCCTCGTTGCATTACGGCCCCCGAAATAAATGCAGAATGTCCTGAAAAGGACTAAAGAAAAACAGCTATTGCTTAAGCTTGTGCCAGTTATCATGTGAATCAAGAATATATCCATAAAACAGGTGCCAAACCCAATTTATCCCGATTTATCCTGATGTACATAGTCACTATCATATAGTGTAATTCAAGAACGAAAAATTGCATTTGCATATGATGACACTTTAAAAAACAAAGAGATGTACTCCAGATCTCGGGAATTGATGCCCAGGGCCAGGAAACACGTCTATGCTACAAGGGTTTGGTTTTATAATCAACCCTCCAGTGCTGCGGAGACAACTCTTATGCTGCTCATCAGTGCAGGCAGTGAGGGTCACTCCCCACCCGCTCTGGGCAATCTGTCCCAGTGCTCAGTCACCCTCACAGTAAAGAAGTTCTTCCTCATGTGCAGGTGGAACTTCCTGTGCCCCAGTTTCTCTCTGTTGCCTCTTCTCCCATTTTTGGGCACCACCGAGCAGAGCCTGGTCCATCCTCTGACACACACCCACCAACCACGGGCGGATCAGATCTTTACCTGATCTGAGCGGGCTGACAGCTTTTCCCTCACGCCCCCACCTGCCCTTGGCACACCTGGACCAAAGGTACACGGGGCTCCGCTCCAGCCTCCTGGGATCGCATCCCTGGCGGGACGCACGCGGCCCCACCGGCACCCCCAGCGCGGCCAGGCCCCGCTGTCCGCCCCTTCGCGGCGCAGCCCCGCAGCTCCACCCGTGCTGTCCAGCCCCTGCTCGCCCCGCTCCATCCCTGCCGTCCAGCCCCCGCTCACCGCGCTGGATCCCGCTGTATCCCGCCCCTCTCGCTCCCGTTTCCAGGGACGCCGCCCGCCCTCCGCTCCCGGTGCCCATTGGCCGTTGCGTAGCAACCGACCCCGCCCGCCCCAGCGTCGCGCGTGTCTAACGTCATCTCGCCGCGCCGGAGCCCGCCGTGCTATGGCGGAGGTAAAGGTGAAGCCCGAAGTGCCCGACCCCATGGACATCGAGAGCAGGTGCTGGGGGTGCCCGGAGGCAGGCATGGAGGCTGCCGAGCGGCGGGGTGGGTGTGTGGGGGCCGGCAGGGAGGGCAGGGACGTGTTTTGGGGCGGGGGCAGCAGGTGTGGGGCGTGGTGGGGCCTTGTCGTTTAAGGCCTGAGAGGGGTGGGTCGACGCCCGAGTGTTGGTCAGGAAGTAGGTGCTGAAGGAGAGGGTTGTTAGAGACAGTGGGGGTTGGGTGTTTTTCTGGTCGTGGAGAGGGAAATGGTGCACAGGGTGTAGGTGCCGAGTTCGTCAAGAAGCAATTGATGGATGCTTTTCCCCTGAGCTGCTCTTGTCACTCTTTTCCATCCAGACTTCAGTGCTGTTTGGATTTGGTTTTGGATGCAACAGAACATGACTTTAAAGCTGCTTCTCTCCTCCTGCAGGATCNAAGGTGAAGCCCGAAGTGCCCGACCCCATGGACATCGAGAGCAGGTGCTGGGGGTGCCCGGAGGCAGGCATGGAGGCTGCCGAGCGGCGGGGTGGGTGTGTGGGGGCCGGCAGGGAGGGCAGGGACGTGTTTTGGGGCGGGGGCAGCAGGTGTGGGGCGTGGTGGGGCCTTGTCGTTTAAGGCCTGAGAGGGGTGGGTCGACGCCCGAGTGTTGGTCAGGAAGTAGGTGCTGAAGGAGAGGGTTGTTAGAGACAGTGGGGGTTGGGTGTTTTTCTGGTCGTGGAGAGGGAAATGGTGCACAGGGGGTAGGTGCCGAGTTCGTCAAGAAGCAATTGATGGATGCTTTTCCCCTGAGCTGCTCTTGTCACTCTTTTCCATCCAGACTTCAGTGCTGTTTGGATTTGGTTTTGGATGCAACAGAACATGACTTTAAAGCTGCTTCTCTCCTCCTGCAGGATCATTGAGCTGTGCCACCAGTTCCCCCATGGCATCACAGACCAGGTGATCCAGAATGACATGCCTCACATGGAAGCCCAGCAGAGAGCTGTGGCCATCAACAGGCTGCTGTCCATGGTAGGGACATCCCACCTTCCTCATCTTCCTCAGCACGTACATAACCACAGGGCCCATTAGTGATGGGGAATTAATTAGCTGTAGAGAAAAGGATGGATGTTAGCCCATGCTCTCATATGTGAAGGGCTTCTCTGAGCCCCTCACAAAATCCCAAGCTTGTGGATTGCTCTGATGGCACACAGGTGAAACGTGCCAAATCTGTAAGGACCAAGGCTGTAACTGTAGGAAAGGATCAGCTGGCAATGAAAGAGTGAATGTTAATGGATGGTGTTATACATACTTAACGCTCCTAGGCTTGTCTAATTGCTTGCCTCTTCAGACTAGGAAATAAGGATTTTGGCTGGCACAAGCATGCAGAGCAGAACAATCTTTTTGTGTGTGTGAGAGGTGCCAGTAATTTGCTTCTGAGAGTCATTGCCCATCACAGTTGGCAGCTTTCCAGTGATGGCCACATAGTAAAAAGTAGAACTTTGCTAGTGGAATTTGGAATTGTTCCAGAGCTCCACCGTGATTTCTGGGTTTCCATGCAAATGAGTGCTTTGGTGGAAACTGAGAGCAAAGTATACAAGAACTTGATGTCCCTTGTACCATGCAAAAGTCACGAGAAATAATAGGAATTATGTAGATGTTGTGGGAAGGGTCAGGAATTGTTTGTTATTTCAGATAGCTGAAGATAAGTGGATACTTTTCAGGGGAAAAAAATATCCTCAAAGCTGTTATTGTTTCCAGTGGCTAGAAATGTTAGTTTTCATTTTTATTTATTTAGTTGACATTAAATGAGGTTTTTATTTTAGAATTTTAGAATATTCTTCTAAAACACCTTCTGAAACCAGCTGTTTGAAGGCAAGTAAATGCATTGTGCCCATCTCTCCTAGGGGCAACTGGATCTTCTGAGGAGCAGTGCAGGTCTCCTGTACAGAATCAAAGATTCCCAAAATGCGAGGTAAGCCTGTGTTTGCTGGGAAATATATTTGGAACACAATTCTTGTTTGTAGTTGAAAACAAATCCAACTTCTTTTTAAATTTTGGACCTTTCAAAAATCCTGATGTCTGTCTTGTTTCACAGTAAAATGAAAGGCTCTGACAATCAAGAGAAGCTGGTTTACCAAATCATAGAGGATGCAGGCAACAAAGGTACTTTAAATTATGATTGTGCATGGTACTAACTGTTTACTTATGGGACCGTTCCTGTCCAAAGTCATAAATGCTTGCCTAGACAATACAAATACAAAATCTAGGAGTCCACATACCTGTTAGTTATACCTCAATCCATTCTGTCCATTCCTTCCCTTTTGATGGGAGTGGCAGGATCTCTCCTGTGGTAGGCAAGTGACTCAAGCAATGCTGTGATGTGACTTTTGGTTGGTGAGTATGTACAGAAACAGTTTCTTCTATTTATTTCTGTTCACTTAACTGTTTTTTAACAGGTATTTGGAGCAGGGACATTAGATACAAAAGTAACCTGCCTTTAACAGAGATCAACAAGATACTGAAAAACTTGGAAAGCAAGAAACTAATTAAAGCAGTTAAATCTGTGGCAGTGAGTATTTTGTGACTTTTTTTTTAATAATTTCAAATGTCTGCTGCATGTTTTGTATGCTTTTAACAGGGGACTGGGAGCAGAGAAACCTCATTTTGCCCCCAGGTTTCTCTTTGACTGCACACCAGTGTTTCACTCTCTGCCTTTAGTGTGCAGGTTTGAGGTGCAACAGATACTGGGTCCACAGATCAGCTTCTCTGCTGTCTGTACACATCCACACACCTACTGTCTGCAGATCCTGCCCTCTCTTGTTCTGCCTTTTACACAAAAGACTTCTCCTCTTTTGTTTTGTTTGTTACCTCTCTTTTCTACTGCTCTTTTCTCCTTTCTCCTCTCAAGTCTCCGCCCAAGTAAGCAATCTGCCCGTAATTACTTCTTCTCAGTTGGTCCCAGTGTTGCTGCCACAATTTGATTTTTCTGACACTGAAGCAACCTCAGCCTTTTATGTGGCACTATGGTTACCTAGCTGCAGGTGGCTCTGCAAGGTTCCTCTTCCCTGGATCTCCAGAAACTCCCTCCAGTTACCTGGTTCACACGGGGTCTGGTAAACCAGATGGAGATAGAGAAGTTGGACATAGAAAAGCAGTAGGTTTTTCATGTTCTTGTGAGAGATGCTGGCTTTGTCTAGTCTTCCAAAACTGTGTTATAAAATGATTAGGAATTGAAATGCGTTGATCTTCTCTTTATCTCTGTGTTACCTGAGGTCAAACAAGTTGAAGATAGCTTGAGCCAGGTGGGTTGCTGTGCCCCAGGTATAGGAGTAATAAAGCACCTCTTTTGCAGATTATCTGCTTAAATGTTCCTTCCTTATGAAGGCTTTCAGCTGTTGAGAGCTGCACCTTTTCCTCCAACAGGCATCCAAGAAGAAGGTCTATATGCTGTACAACCTGCAGCCCGACCGCTCAGTCACTGGTGGGGCCTGGTACAGCGACCAGGACTTTGAGTCTGAATTTGTGGAGGTGTTAAATCAACAGTGTTTTAAGTTCCTGCAGAGTAAGGTGAGTGCCAAAGTTGCCTTCCGTTGCTTTCATGCAAATAATGGTTTTCTTTATAAAACAGGTGCCAGGCAAGGCTTAAGTTGTCTGTAGATGGTGGCCATTATTGCAGCTAGATTGGCAAATCTGTAGTGGACTATTATTTTTGTCACAGCAAGTGTGATGGTATTGTATTTTAATGATGGATATTTTTATACCCTCGACAAGCCTTTCATCTCCAAGGTGCAATGACAGACTGTCCTAGGTGACCCAAAATTGTGTGTTCCTTATCTTCTGTATGCCAGCCTGCCCAAGATTATTACTGTCCCTAAGACCCAGCAACCTGGGAAAGAGGAACTTGTGTGTTTTATCCTGGAAGGGGAGGTGCAGGGTCCCTTTAAAAAACACGAAATGGACACAAGGGGAGCGCTTTTGTTCTCCCTGGGCTCCCGAGGGGGTTGCCTGGGGCAGGTCTCCAAGTGACAACCCGAGAAGCTGCATTTGCAATCCAAACCTGTTCCAGAGGGAATTTCACAATATCTTTTCCTGCTGCTGCTTGGAGGAGTCAGACCATCTCTCCATGAGTTTGCCGAGGAGGGGCGGACCTGCAACTTGCTGGGAAGTTTTTTCCAGCGTTTTCAGCAGCATTGGAGCCTTCTGGCCAAAAATAGTTTGTCCAGGTTTTGTTTTGTCCCTGTCCCATGCTGATTGTTGTTTGTGGGAGGAGGAAGTTCTGGAACCGTGGAGGCTGTTACCTTTTATCTGTTATCTTTTATCTGATACTTTTTCACTGATACCTTCTCCCATTTTGTCTCTACTGGTGAAAGGAGATTGGGTAAAACTAAAAGGGAGGTAACTCATTTTGGAGTCTCTGCCCTATATAATTGTCTTAAACTAAGACACAAACTAGGCAGCAAAGAGCACAGGACCAAGAAATCTAAGAAGAGTCACTGTGGTTTCTGCAGAGCTCCTCATTTCTGAGGCCATAAGGCAGCAGTCAATTAGTTCTGCCTAGAAGACAATTGCCCCTAGTCTAAAATGTCCCAATAAATAGGTCTGCAGATTGTAGCATTTGTCTTTTCCATTACAATATGTTTTAACTGGCTCTAGGTACAGCAGAAACTTTTTTTTTGGTCAACAAAATGCCAAAAACTGATATTCCTTCATATTAATCTGAATTACAGTGTAAATTTTATGTCATTTATTATAAAATTACATTTGTGCACTGCATTGTCTCACATACACCAGTCTTAAGGACATGGCTTTAAATGCTAAATGTGTCCCAGAAATGGAAAACAAGTTTTGTTTTTGAGTCTGCCTGAAACTGAACCACAAAGAAGGCTCTTGGTAGTGAGTGCTGACTGTAACTAACCTTTGCTTTTTCTCAGGCAGAGGCAGCTCGAGACAGCAAACAGAACCCCATGATACAGAGGAACAGCTCATTTGCCTCATCCCACGAGGTGTGGAAATACATCTGTGAACTGGGCATCAGTAAGGTCAGAACAGATTCATCTCACTACTGTTCAAATTGTCAGTGCCTGATTAGCTGTAGGAGCTGAGTACTGCAAACTTGCTGAAGGGCTCATAAGTGTCTTAGTACCCTACAGCTTCTGTAGTAGAGGTGAGCTTTGTGGCTTCATTGCATTTTGGGGAGGGTCATTGATACTGCCTCGGATTCCAGGATAGCTTGTGCATGTGGGTTTTCAAAGATGTATAAAAGAATCAGCATTCACATCCTTGTTAACACTCTCAGCTGGTTTATATTTCGTGGTTTCTCTTTAAGTTTACATATGTACTTCAAAGAGTTTTAGGGAAGGGAAAAAAATAGAAGAGGAAAAACACCCTGCAATTACTGGTCACCATCAGCAAGTATATCTTTAGCAGTCTTGTCTTTTTCTTCTTTTACAATCATTTTCCTGCAAAACTGGAACTATATCATGCTAGGATGATGGAGACATCTCAGGTGCGTAGGGAAGTTCTTTTTGGTGAACCAAGGCTAGTGCTAATCAAAAGTGCTCAGGAGGTAGGAGGTATTAGGATTTGGTTTTCTTTTTGCATCGCACAACTCCATAAAGTTCCCAATGAGACTGGTGTCCTTTTCTGGACTAGGTTAGAACTCTAAGGATTTGTTACTCATGGTGTTTGCTCATTTCCTCCCTGCAGGACTCACTGGCATGTATCTTTCCTAACATCTACTTCACAAATTGTTTCATAGGTAGAGTTGTCAATGGAAGACATTGAGACCATTTTGAATACGCTGATCTATGATGGCAAAGTGGAGATGACCATTATTGCTGCCAAGGAGGGGACAGTGGGCAGTGTGGATGGGCAGATGAAGCTGTACAGAGCTGTTAGTCCTCTCATCCAGCCCACTGGATTAGTCAGGACGCCCTGTGGACTCTGCCCTGTGAGTAACTAATTCTGTGTATCATTAGTGGGCACATGCAGCTCCTGAACACAGTCCTGCAATGGCCAGATGGCACATTGCAGGTCCTGCCCACGAGTCAGCCTCGTGGCTTTCTAAGCCAGCTCTGCTTAAAGCTGCCCGTGATGTGCCAGCTGTGCTTAAAGCTGTGGTGTAACAGGCAGGTTCTGTAGTCGGTCTAAAAACCTCCTCTGCCAGGTGTTTCTCTCCTCCAGCCTGTCTCTTTAGTGGACTGTATGTGAAAGGATGCTGTCAAGTATAGCCTGTTCCAAAGTGTGTTATATTTCTGATCCCAGGTTTGCTTGTGTTTTAACAAGCTAACTTATTTCTGTCTAGCTTTTGGTCTCTCCTCCTGTGAACTGGTTTGTAGGTAAAACTTGCCAGCATGTCCCTTTGTGGTGGGATCTGTTTTGCTCTTGTCCCTCAGAGCTGCTGTAAGGCTTCCTATATTTTAGCCTCTGTTAGACTAATGCTGATCTACTGGGGAAGGAGCAGAAAACATGGAGCACACAGCAAGCATGATCCAACTGAAATTAATTACTCTGCTGACACAGGGCTTTCTTTTTTGCAGGTTTTTGATGATTGTCACGAAGGTGGTGAGATTTCTCCATCAAACTGTATTTATATGACAGAATGGTTGGAGTTTTAGAGTGAAAGAAAACTGTAATCTGGATTCTTGCTTCACAGCCAAGGTGACAAACAGCTTGCTTTTTTTAAAAGCGGACTTGTAAATTTGTAAGCAACTTCAGGACATGGAGTGACAAACCAGCAATGTATCAGTTGTGTGAACTATACACAGTGGAGCAGACTGGAAGTGGAGTCAGAGCTGAAGGTAAAGGGTGAAGTGGAAATGTAGATCCATTGTTGAACCAAAATTGGAGGTGGCAGCTAAGGTGGTTAATGTTAAAACAGATTTCTAAGCAACAGTTCAAAATAAAGTGCAAACAACGTTGAGACATTTTTGTCTTAACATTTATCAGTCCCTCACAGCTGATCAAAAAAACTTGCTAACAAGTGGTACCAAGAATGAGATCTCAAACTTTGCTTTCAGACTAATGCTGCTGATGGATGCTTAAGTTCTAAAGCTGACACTATTCTCCCATGATAGCTTCCATCTATTTGAGGAGTAAGAATCTGATGTGGGAAAGATTCTGAATCTGTCAAACAGAATTCACTGGTTCTTTATTATCTTTCTTACCTGCTAATTTATCATTAAAGCCCTGATTTTTCTTATGTACATCTGTGCTTCATTTCCTGTATTGCTGCCTGGTGATGCATCCGTTGTATGTATTCCTTCATCATCAAATTTCTAGTGGTGTGTTCTGTAGCTACATCACATACATGTATATCTCCACTGAAATTTTGAGTAGAGGTATTCTGGGAAGATCTGTTTTCCACAATAGAAAGGGTTCCTATGGCCTGATGATACAGAGAAGTTTTTTATAAATTTTATAGATTATCTGAATACCAGCAAACTTGTGTTTCTCTTGAGTGTGACTCTCTGTGTGACTCCTTTTTCATAAATATGAATACTGTGCATATGTGGTCCAGCCAGCTCTTCCAGCATCCAGAGTAGCAGAGGACTGGAATGACACACTAGCAGGCAGGGCTAGACCAGACAGTCTGGTCCCTGTACCACTTGCTGCCTGTGGCTTCAGCTGGCCCTGTCCAGGCTGGATCTCTCCACAGTTAGTCAGTATCTTCATAACAGTGTCCCAGCACTGCGGAACAATCAGGGTCAAGTACAACACTGGGCCTGTGTTGCATCTGGCTGTTTTCAAATGTGCCTGGCTGAAAATAAGCCCTTCTGGACACTGTGTTGGGAGGGTGATGGGAAGGCACCTTTGTGGCTGAGTTAGCAGCATCCTGGGTAACCTGACAGAGGGTTAATGTAGATTTTGGAACAGTTTACCTCATGAGGGTAAGAGACTTTACATCAGCATTTTCAATGCTGTCCAGGAGTTTGCACTTTCTAAAAGCAGTCTGGATCACATATAAAAGTGTTCAAATCTTGCTTGATTCCCATTTCCCCTCTTACGGCATGGATGGAGGACAGAGGCTAAAGGGGGTAAGTGCTGTACAAAGAATAAAAAGCCCCCACAGTTCTTGTCCCCTGCAGGGAGGGTATGGATGCAGAGGCAAAGGCTCCTTGTGTGGGAGCAGTTAGGTGTGTACTGGAGCAAACAATGAGTACTGATAAGCTGGCAAGTCCATGGAAGGACTTTGTGTCAGTGAGATGAGCAGCCCCAGCAGGCTCTCCTTTTGCTGCAGCAGCCCCAGCAGGCTCTCCTTTTGCTGCAGCGTTGTCTCCAGGTGAAAGGGGCGCATATCTCTACACAGGCAGAAGAGCTCTTACAAAAGAGACGTGGGGGTGAAATGATTGGAGCTTTGTTCTTCCTCTGCCCCCTTTAACCACTCAGCACAGTGAAGCCCAGGGGAAAATGCTGCTCTCTTCCCTGGAGGGAGCCTTGGATCAGACATCCGTTATTCGACCAAAGGTAATTTCACTGAGGTGTGGGGCTGGGGTTGCCTTTGTCTTCCTGTCTTCAAAGGGGACCTGACACAATGGGGTCCTGAGTCCTGCTGCTGCTGAGATAACACAATGTTTGTGCTCCACTGCAGCTAGAAGATAACTTCCAGGGAAACAACATGACTTTATCATGCAGGTATGTCACTTTATGCTCTATAACCACATTCATTGGCAATAACAAAAAGGAGAGAAAGCTCCTCCTCAAGGAAGAGCTTTAGGAAGTAGAAAAGTGGTTTATTAAGCTCTTTAAATTTTGGCATTGGGTTTATCTGGCTTTGATGACCTTTGTGGTATCTGAAACTTCTTAGGGTTGAGGCTGTAATGAGACTTGTCAGATTTGGAAAAAAGGGCCTATAAGGGAAAAGTAATTTCAATTTCCTATCTGTAAGATAGGAATCTGTCTGATCTAGTTCTTTATGAATCAGAGAAACTATCTTTCTGTCACTCTGGTTCTTCATGAACCTGGTTAATCTATCAGCCTGAAATTCTTATCTGAAAAGGGAATAAATGCTAAAAGGTAGTATTGATAGTCTTGGTTTTGTCAATCTTCTCCCTGGTGAAGCTGTCCCTATTCCAAACTGGTGTGAAATGCTTTGAGGAAGGTACAATAGTAGCTCCAGTACTCAATATGGAAACACATATGTAGGAAGCTGAGTTATCCCTTAAAACTTGGATGACAAATTGGAAGCATGATCTGCTCATTTATTTACGCAGGCATCATACAAGAGGTCAGAGTTCAGGTGCTGCAGGACCATGAGATCCCTCCTGAGCTGGAGAGAGCTCATCCTTGCTTTCATGAGCCCTGATCCTGCTGTCAACCCATGCCCCTTTTGAGTGGTTCCCTCACTAGTAGTAGCCAACTGCCCACAGGCAGGTTGGAGGGTGGGCACACTCAGATGCCATTTTGACACGGAATCAAGTGAAAAATTGCTTTTTAATTCCTAGAGAAGCATTGACTGTGGTAGCTGGCTGCATTGTGAACTGACAGTGTACAGCTGGCAGATACTGCCTGGCATGTGTAGTAGCCTTTACACTCCAAAGTTTAAAACATTAGGATGAATGGCAAACTTGAAGCTTTGGTATTGAAAGCATTTACCCCGTGGCTGAGAGCCTGTCTAGTTTTTTCCTTGGTTTGGCTGGTTGGTTGGGGTTTTTTTTATTTTTACTTTGATGGTAACTGACCCTTTGGAGGTGTGATGGGTAATTGTTCCTCTGGTGCTGTTAGAGCACCATCTCCTGTCTCTTCCCGGGATGGCTCCTCCTAGGGCTCCAACAGCGAAAAAGCTCGGTCTTAAGCCACATTGGTTTCTTTTTTGCCTCCACGTGGAGAGCAGATTTGGGGAAGAAACTGTAGTGAGTGGAGACAGTGGGGTCTCCTGTTGCTGCTAAACCCTTGATGCTTTGAAACAGGCTACAGACACCTCAAACAGAGCTGTCCTCTGCCACACACAAACCAACTTTCCCTCCTCTTGCTCCGCTTGGCTGGAACTTCTTGTCATTTCACCTGTGAGAAATGCATGGCCAGGCCCTCCTCAGCCACGCTAAGCCCAGCTTAGCTTGCAGTCTGGAGGAGACTAAAAGGTATTGTGACAAGCTCTGCGGATGGTGTCCAAGTTGTTGAAAATGTTCACTTCCAACATGAGAAAGTTGGTCATTGCACTTTGCTCACTCTTTGGGAGACCTTCTGGGGAGTGGGGAGGACAGGGAAGCTCAAAGCTCTCTTCTCTTTCAGCTGTTAAACACAAATGTAAAATGTGCGCAGCTGTAAAATGACAAGTTGGGGCTTGCGTAGGCAGCCTGTGGTGTTTTCCTTTCTCCCGCTTTTTGAGCAAGCTTGTGATTCTTCCAGGAAATGCTTTTGGGAAAGCTTCTACTTGGGTTATTTGGCCCACAAACACAGGGCTTTAAGATCATGCTCCTCTTCCAAACTGCTTTGATTTAACCCAGCAGACAGGTAAACACCACACAGGTGTTCCCTTACTTCCTCCCCAGTGCGATAGGGGAGAGAACTGGAATAAATGGTAAAGGGTAAAGCTTATAGATTTGGATAGACAGTTTTAACAGGGCAGAAGAGAAAGGGAAAATAATGGTAAAAGATTACATAGAACAAGTGATGGACAGTGCAATTGCTCCTCCTCTGCTGACCATTGCCCAAGGAGTGCCCAAGCAGTGGGCTGGAAACCAGCAGCCAACTGTCCCTAGTTTTATTGTTCAGCAGGACACCATATGGTCAGGAATAAGGAATATCCCTTGAGCCACTTGGGGTCAGTTGTCCTGTCTATGTCCCCTTCCAGATTCCTAGGCACCCCCAGCCTCCTGGCTGGCAGAGCAGCATGAGAACCTGGAAAGTCCTTGACTTAGCATAAGAACTGCTCAGCAAGAACTAAAACATCAGGGTGTTATCAACATCTTCCTAATCCTAAATCAAAAATGCAGCACTGAACCAGCTCTGAGGGAGGGAAATTAACTCTGAAAGTTGAAAGCAGGACACAAATTCACAGTAGTCACTCAGTATTTTGGTTAATCTAATGCCTTCAGGGGGGTGCTATATGGCCTTGAAGCCCTGGGTCCTAGTAAGGCTCTTTGCTGTTGAGATGTGGCAATGGGAGGAAGATGGAAATTGAAGGGCAAACAGGCCACTTCAGAAGAGCAGATTTGCTTTGCCTCCTACTTGGAGAGCCAGGCCTGGGTCTTAGAATGCTAGCAGTAGTAGTAATTTGAATTCTATGCACTTTAGCATACACACAGTATTATGCTTCTACTTTTTTATTCCCTCTGTATTTGGGATGTCAGGAAGCTGGGAAGGCAAAACCAACGTTTATCTCACAAAGCATTTCATTTTGCTTTGTTTTGGACCTGGAACAGTACTCTGCACATTCCAAACACAGATTTCTGTTGCATTTAAAAGAAAGAAAACAGGAAAAAAAAAACAAACCCCAAAGCTTGACAGTGCATGGGTGAGTGAACTTCATCACAGGGCATTTATTTCCTTTAAGCAGAGGTGGAGCGGTGCCCACACGGAAGCCGGGGGAATATTTATAAGCTGACCACTGCGTGAATTTACTGCAAACACCCAAACTATTAGAAGCAGACTGAGGTATTTCACTGCAATGCCTTTGCCCCTCGAATACATGTGAAAATCTGAGATGGATTCAGGTCCGTGCATTCAGGTAGGACAAATCTCACTTGTGTGGATTCACACAAAGCTGCAGGGGAGGATTCCTGTCTTGGGCTCACTGGGAAAAGTCTTTGCCTCCTTGGCTTTGGAAGAGACTCTGGGAGGCAACAAAAGATGGAAGCAATGCAAGAGGAAATGTATTTGCTTAGTTTCAAGGCAGAGACAAGTTCCTGGGGCAAGTCAGGTGTGCCAAACCTCCACGTTATATCCAAAGGCTCCCTGAAAATTGTGTCCATCCCCAGACCTCTCCTCTCCAGAGGGTCTGGGCCCTGCAGGGATCTTCCCAGTAGGCTGGGGTACAGATTTCCTGGCAGAGTGATGAACCACTGTGGCCTCAAGCAGACGTGGGCATAAAGCTGGTTCAGGGAACAGAGAGGGAGTAAAATGCGATGGATTGTCCCTGACTTGCCTCTGGGCTGTGCTGTTGCATGACTTTGCCCAGCGTGTGTTGCTGAGCCAGCGTGCCCTCGGCCCGACAGAGGAGTTGGGAACTGAGACAAAGGTGAGACTGTGTGGGGCTCGCAGTTTATTTCTTTAAAAAGTGTCTCTGTGTTATTAGTGGAGTGTTACTGATAACCTCTTACCGTGAAGTTCTATGCTGCCTGCTGAACACGACAGCACGCTCCCAAGCAGCCCAGCCCCCTGAGGGCAGAGCTGCTTCCCTCATGCCGTGCCAGAGCAGGAAGGCGGCACCGCACCCCACACTTCGCAGGGACGCCCCGTCCGTCCGTCGGTCCGTCCGTCGCCATTCAAACGCGGAACCTGCCGCCCTTAGCCACGACGGCCTCCCTGACGCCGCCGTCCCGCCATATTTGGTAGGGGCACGCCTCTCCCCTCCTTCAGAGTGGCGGTGCAGGGTGCCCTTAGCCAAGATGGCGGCGGAGCCTCGGCGGGGGCGGGGTGGGTGTGCCGCCGTCGCCATCTTGACTGCGGGCAGCCCGTACCGCTGAGGTGGCCTTGCCGGGCGCGCGGGGCGTGCCGGGAGGGAGCGGCGCGAGCGGCGCGGGCAGGTGGGAGCGGCGGGGCTCCGAGGGGATGGGGGAGGTCTGTGTCCCCTGAGGGGAGGCGGCGGCGGAGGGGAGGGTCAGTGACGGCCCCTGTGAGGGGGAAGGGGTCGGGGGCGTCCCCTCCGAGGGGTGTTGGGGGGCCAGTGGAGTCCCCTACAGGAAGGTCTGGAGGGGGTGGTCAGTGGTGTTCCCTGAAGGAGTGTTGAGCGTGGTCAGTGGTGTCCCCTGCCGCGGTGCTTGCATGGGGGTCAGCAGTGTCCGACAGAGCAGCACAGGGGCTCGGAGGTGTTCCCTTTGCCCGAGGTGGGGATCGGCAGTGTCCCCCAGGGCAGGGCTGCGGTCAGTCGTGTCCGCTGTGGAGGGTCAGCAGTGCCGCCTGTAGCAGTGCAGCGGGTCAGCGCTTTGCCCTGTGACCGTGCTGGGGGGCAAAGGTGGCACCTATGGCTGCACGGGGGATCTGTGGTGTCCCCTAAAGCCTTGCCAAGTGCAGCAGCTGAGTGATGACACCTCCTCTCCTGCTGTCCTGGCCCCAAAGTAGGGCCACAGCCCATGGCAAACCCAGCATGGCAAACGGCGCTCTGCCTGGGGCAGGGAAGTGGTGCTGGAGGAACATGGAATAAATCTGCCCTGTGGCTGTGCTGCATACCTGAGATGTCAAATGCTAGTCTTGCTGTTCTGATGTGCAGGTTCTTTTACAGGCAGACTGAGCTCTGACGTTGATCCTGACAGACCTATTTGTGGTGGGGATGTGTTGTGAATCCTTCTGTTTGTCCATCCAGAGAGGGGAGTGGAAACATAGGGCAATTCTCCCTAAGCTTGATTTACATCCTTAATAGCAAGGAAGAAGAAAACGTCAGTGAATTTGGAGTTCTGCAGGAAAATGTTACACTAAAACTTGCCCTTCTCTGAGGGGAGGTGATGCTTCTGATTTCTCCTGAATATCCCACCTGCAGTGAGGACCAGGAGTAAGGTAATCCTGGAACATCTGCAGCTGTTGGTGAATATCTTGAGTTTCCTTGTCTGAAGCAGACAAGGTGGAGCTGCTGCTTTTGGCTCTGTGAGTTGCTGCTAGTGCTGTGTGGTGTTTGTGGTCTGGATTTAACAAATGAGTTTTTCGGTAGGCTTGTCCTTGCCTTTCTCAGAGAAATCAAAGGTAGTGAAAAAGCTCTTGTTTGTGTCTTATTTTGAAGAGTTCAATAAGGCAACACAGATAATGACTCATCTGTTGTTTTGGGGATATTCCTCCTTGATGTCTTCTGAAGTCTGCTGGGCTCTCAATTCCTTCCTTACTGGCAGTGGGACAATGATGCCATGCAGAGTTGGTGTCCAAAAGATCTTTTTTGATATTTTGTCATGGACTCCTTTCCCTTTGTAAGCAGGTCAGGCTGGCAGCCTGGTGACATTTGTGATTGTTTTGGTCTCAGGCTTGGCCTCATTTTCTCCCTGCAGTGTTTCAGCTGAAGGCTCCAGGATGTGTTGCAAATCTGCCCTGTTTTCCCTTACTGACCCAGTCAGGCAGGATTGCCCTGAGGCCAGCATGAGTTGGGTTTTGAGATGTTAAATATAAATCATAAGAAAAAAAACCCCTTGCATTCTGACTTTGAATGTCAGCTTTCCTTGTTTCTTTGTTGGATTCGGTGGTGTTTTAATTGGCTGTAATGTTGATGAGAGCACTGGACAGAAGAGATTAATGGAGTCACATGGTTTGTTTGATAATGGGATTAATTCATTGTACTGTATTGGCTTTGTCCTGCAGTGTCTCATGCCCCCACCTGTAGCTGACCTGCTGAGCTCCTTTGCAGGCCTGTTGTCCACACCAGTGGCTGCTGCCTGAACGTGCCTTCTTCTGTCCTTCCAGAGCTTCTGCAGGGCCATGGCGACGTACCTGGAGTTCATCCAGCAGAATGAGGAGCGTGACGGAGTGCGCTTCAGCTGGAACGTGTGGCCCTCCAGCAGGCTGGAGGCCACAAGGATGGTCGTGCCCCTGGCCTGTCTCCTGACCCCGCTGAAGGAGCGTCTGGACCTGCCCCCCGTGCAGTACGAACCAGTGCTTTGCAGCAGGCCGACCTGCAAGGCTGTGCTCAACCCACTCTGGTAGGAATTGCTTGGCTGGGGATGTTAGGAGAGTGTGGATAGCACCTAATTTTCATCTGAACTTCACTACTTCCTTATTCTCCTTCTTCTCTGCCCAGTGCCTGGCAGCCTCTTTCATTTAGACGTGGTGGGCTTGTTAAAATCTATACATCAGCATGCCTGTTACGAGAGCTGGCAAGAGCAAAGGGGACAGGAGGGTCTTTGGGGAGAGAGAGAGCCCTCTCTCTCTGACTTGTTAAGTCAGAGGGTCCTCTCACCATCCCAGAGAATTTTGTGGTGAATGAGGAAACTCAAAATGAACAAAGATGCCCATTATACTGGTATTGTGCTCTGGACTGTGATGTTCACTTGTTTTCCTGCTTCCTACACATCCTGCTGCTTGTGGGGCAGTTCCAGTATGAGCATAATGAAGTAATTTTAGAGGAATATCTCGGTCCCAAAATCATGTGATGATCATGTGTACTTGGAGTATGGTGCTAGGGTGAGAAAAAGCAGGGAATGCCAGCAAGAGGAAGAGAAATGAGATCAAAGCCATGGAATGAGAATGTGGCAAGGCATCCCGCTCTAGCAGGATGTTGTAACGGGCTGAAGAGAGTAAACTCTGTGGGACAGGGAACAGCCTGTTTGTTCCGTGTTTGCACAAGATCTGGGTGGATGGCTCCTGCTGCTCGGAGACTGGAGCACTTGTGTGCTACAGCTGCACAAACAATAAGACAATGAGATAAGCCTAAGTGTACTGAAAGAATGATTAGACCCAAGTCTGTGTCTGCCAAGGGCTAAGCTTCAGAGAGCTGTCAGTGGTCCCTCATGCTGACAAGCCTGGAAATGGCAGGGCTGGATGAGCTAATGAACTTCCTGGTAACAGAGCAAGAGCAATCCCTAAAACACTTGCTGTTCAAGCTGGAGTGTCTGTTTCTTCCTCAGTGCTGTGAACCAGCATAGATTAATGAATTAATTGTGAAGCTATGCTGTAAATTTTTCCTGAAGTCATGCCAATGCCTCGTCTTTCCCTTGCAGCCAAGTTGACTATCGGGCCAAGCTTTGGGCTTGTAACTTCTGTTTTCAGAGAAACCAGGTAAGTTGGAAAAAGCACTTCCAACATTTTATTGACGGCCTTCCCTGGATGTTAAGCATAAATTCCGCTTCTCTAGATCCCTTCCCTTGGCCTTCTTCTGTTGCTGAACCGGGGCCAGAGTACAGTCTACTTTACCTGACATCTTGTCAGTGATTTTACTGGCATTCAGAGCATAAGAAGGAGATAAAAATGCTATTTTGTTCATGTGTTTCAGTGTGTTTTTTGCATTTGATATTTATTATTCTTGCAGAATATGAAATTCCTTAGATTTGAGTAGACTTTTGCCATGAGAAACTATTGTATGGCTAAAAGAATTTCAACTAATACATTGTTGCTGCTGTAGTCCTACCTTTTATTTATACTGGATGGAGCAGCTGTCCATCCTGCTGGCCACTTGTTGTCTGTGCTTAAGAAAACAGCACTGTGGGTTTCTTGTCATGAATTAATCAGGTTGGTGCAGTGGCAGTAAATAAAGAGTTGAATAACCACATCATCAGCAGGGCAGGCTCTGTACTGCAGAGGAGAGCCCTACATTTTTGTCCTGCAACTTCCATGTCCTAATTTTTTGTTCTCTTTTTCAGTTCCCCCCAGCATATGCAGGCATTTCTGAAGTCAATCAACCAGCAGAGCTGATGCCTCAGTTTTCAACTATTGAATATATAGTGCAGGTAAAAGAACCACAGGCGAGTTCGAAGCCCCCAGAATCGCCTTGTTTGTGACAGATGATATATGTGTGAAAGTTTCTTAGGATAATGCAAATAAATAACATGTCTGCAAGGTGCTTAAGTAGGGGCCCATTCCTTGGCTGGAGGCTTTATAAAGTGTCATTTCTTCCCTCATCAGCGAGGTCCACAGACACCGTTGATCTTCCTGTATGTTGTGGACACGTGCTTGGAAGAGGAGGATTTGCAGGCCCTGAAGGAGTCCCTGCAGATGTCCCTGAGCCTGCTGCCTCCTGATGCCCTGGTGGGGCTCATCACTTTTGGCAGGATGGTCCAGGTTCACGAGCTGAGCTGCGAGGGGATTTCCAAGAGCTACGTGTTCCGGGGCACCAAGGACCTGACAGCCAAGCAAATACAGGTGTGCTCTGCCATTCCTCAGGCCAGGGGCTTGTACCTCTCAGCTGTGCTGGTCTCTCAAGCACAGGGCTCTTGGGGAGAAAGGATGGCTCAATGCTCTTAACTGTGAGCCTGTTGCCCTCCCAGTATCTGTCCTGTCTTTTTGCCTTTGTAAATTTCTTGGAAGCTTGTTCAAGGTTGAGTTTGTGTATCTCACAGAATCCATTCCTAATGGCTGTGCAAAGATGAATAATTTTACAGATGTAAATATATTTAATGCTGCAGTATTATAGGCCTCAGGGTATATTAAATAATAATATAAATAATACATTTAGTGTTTGAATAGTGTATCTTCTCTGCCTCTTCTCTATTGTTCTCTAGGATATGCTTGGGCTTTCAAGGCCAGCTGTCCCCATGCAACAGGGAAGACCTCTTCAGACCCCAGAGCAACCTGTTATTTCCAGCAGGTAAGCTTCACCAGCACAGCACACAGCAGGGCAGATGTTTTATGCCCCTTTATGTCTTAGGTCACTCTTACAATCATGGGTTTCCCAAGAGGGGAAAGAAGATTGAATAGTATTGTCTTGTCACAGTTGTTTGCCTCTTTTGAGTACAGTTTTCCTCAGCTCCTCTTTTTCAGTGGCACCTCTCATGCATTTCAGCAAACTAACTCACCTTTGAACTTCTTTCCTCTTCTTTATGTGACTTTGCCTTCTTGTCAGTTCCTGATGTCTTGCTTTGATCAAATTTTTTATTTTGCATAGGCTTGTTATCTTGAAAAGTTTGGATGTGAGAAGGCAACCTGCTGCATGTCTCTGATTCTTCTCTGTCTCTTCTGATTACTGTCTCAGTGCAATTTATATGTGTCAGGAACAAAGAGGCACTTTTTTTCCTTCTCTGAACTTAGAAGCAGGAAAACGTTTCATTTGAATTTTTGCAGGTTCCTACAGCCTGTGCATAAGATTGACATGAATTTAACAGATCTGCTTGGAGAGCTGCAAAGGGACCCATGGCCAGTGACCCAGGGAAAGAGACCTTTACGTTCTACTGGAGTGGCTCTTTCAATTGCAGTTGGCTTATTGGAGGTACTTTTAATGCTGTTGTTTGAGATGAGCAGGTCAAAGTAAGCATGGGGCAGTGCTTGCTGAGATGAGTGCAGGTGTTGGTGCAGCTGGGTTCCAGTGGGTGCAGAGGTACAATTTGTCTCTACTGACACTTGAGCTGTGTTAGCACCAGCTGATGTAGCGTGGGCTGGAAGGTTCCATCTGAAGGGTAAAATTTGCAGGTGTTTAAAGGTCTCAGTTTCTTGTGTGTGTTACCACACGAGGTGATACTACACACTGGATTTATCTGGGTGCCATCTAAGATACAAGTAAAGAGAACAGAAACTACCTGCTTCCTGTTTTGAAGACATGAAGCTTGACATGGTTTGAGTTTAAACTCACAGAGTGCTGTGACTGTCAGGAAATACATCACTATTTATCGAGGTGGCCTCTAGCAGGGACAGGTCCCCACTGACATTGCAGAAGCACATGCAGACCCTCTCTAAAGAAAGCATTGTTGCCATTTAATCAGTTTCCTTTTTTTTTCCCCTCCTCCCCCTCTCTGATACAAGTCTTTCTTTTTATTTTAGGGCACATTTCCAAACACAGGGGCCAGAATAATGCTGTTCACAGGCGGGCCACCAACACAAGGGCCAGGCATGGTGGTGGGAGATGAACTGAAAACACCCATCCGTTCCTGGCATGACATAGAGAAGGATAATGCAAGGTTCATGAAGAAGGCCACCAAAGTAGGTGCTGGTGCATGCTGGGTGTGTTTAAAAGCTAAAACTGAATATTGTGTCAGAACACTACATGTGTTTCATGGTTGTCCCTTGAAATGCCTGAGCTTTGTGTATGTTAAATTATGAGAATGGTCAAGGGAAAGGGTAAAAAAGACTTCCTCTTAGTTCTCCATCATGGTCTTGTGCCTTCTCGGAGAAGAAAATATTTCAGTGTGGTTTCTTAGCTGATGGTGGGTGGAGAGTTTGTTCATCCACATCATTGTATCTCCTTCTGGGGAGGAAAAAGCCTGTCTTCCAAGGATTGGTCATTTCCAGAAAGCCTCCTTTGTCTTCTTGACGTATAAAACAACCATTAAAATAGTAAAAATGTCAGATATTAAATGTCCCTGTCAGCTTAGATAAAGCAGGATGACACATCTTCTCTTAACTATCACCTGGAAATCTTTGGCTTCCCACTAAGTCATCACAGACTAGATGATCGCATGTCATTAATGCACTGTCTGTATTTGAGACAATAAACTCAGGCTCATCCAAATGCATCCCCGCTCCCCAGAAGGGAGCAGAGTGCTGCAGCCAACATCTGTTTGGTTACCACAGCACTGGTGATTGCCCCATCTGTACCTTGTGTTGGCCTGAGATGGGGAGCAGCAGAAATCCTGCACATTGCAGCCTCCTAACCCCCGTGTGTGTTCCCAGCACTACGAGACTCTGGCCAACCGCTCTGCGGCCAATGGGCACTGCATCGACATCTACGCCTGTGCCCTGGACCAGACGGGGCTGCTGGAGATGAAGTGCTGTGCAAACCTCACTGGGTACGTTCACAGCAGGGCAGCACACAGCTGGCACCTGCTTTTTGGGGTTTTTTTGGAGGGGGAGAATGGTTCAGAAAGCAGTTAAGTGTGCTGTCAGGGCAGGAGGGTTTTTATCATTCTGTCCTAAACTGTGGTTTGAATTTGCCAGGAATTGTATGGCAAGCCTCAACCTGATCCCAGTCCACATTTCTGGAGTCTCAAAGCAGCATGTGAATTAGCACTGCTGTTAGGAAACTCGATGGTGGGTAGAAGCTTTCCTTGTGTGGGCCAGATTTTCTCTGCTTAACAGCTCGCTTATGCCTTCTCCAGGGATTCTTGACTTCCCTGGGTCCAGTTTTAAGTGACATCTCTAGGGGGTAAATGTGTGTGTTCCGTATTGCTGAAAATAGTCTCTGTGAGGAAGGCTGTGTGCTGAACTAGGCCTTTTGGGGACTTGGCATGTCTTACTGCAAGTGCAAGGTGTTTGTAAATGATCCCTCATGCTCAGCAGGGAGAAGAGAGACTGTTTGACCCTGTGGTTGTGTTACTGAGCTGCATCTGGTCAGGCCTGGGTTTGCCAGAGCACTTAGGGGAGGCCCAGCACAGCCCCACATGCCCTCCTCGTGCTGCCACCCCTGGTGCAGTGTGGGTGGTTCCAGCCCTGCTCAGGGAAAGCAGGCTGAGCAAAGAACTTGCTAGGGCTGAAACATGAATGTTTTGAAGGCAGCTAAAGCAATGGCAAAAAATGGAGTTGAGAAAGCAGACTGGCAAAGATGGAGCACTAACCTGTGTGGCTTTGTAGGAGGCACCCATGAATCTGCGCTCCCTGGTGTGAATCCTGCCTGTGCAAAGGCATGCTATAAAGCAGTAACTGCATGTGTTTGCATGTGTCAGAGGTGCAGGGATGTATACCTTGTACTTCTAGTTCCCAGTTACTTCAGTTCCCCTGTGTACCATTCTTTCTTTCCCAGGGGACACATGGTGATGGGAGACTCCTTCAACACTTCACTCTTCAAGCAGACCTTCCAGCGGGTATTCAGCAAAGGCTACAATGGGGAATTTCGGATGGCTTTTGGTGCAAATCTGGATGTGAAGGTGAGAGATTAGTTTGGCTGGGTGACAGGAATGGGGAAATACAAATGCTGTTCATTCGAAAGTCAGTTTCAGTCTCTGGGGTGTTTGTGGGGTAGGAAGACCTACATGTTTGAGGTCAGATATAGTGCTTCTTTGGGAGAAGCACTGTGCTGGAGGGCTTTTTTTTTGGAAGCTTAGTAAGTTTGTGGGTTTTGTTGGGGGTTTTTTTTGCTGTTGTTGTTGTTTGGGTTTTTTGGTTTGTTTGTTTATTTTGTTTTATTTTAAAGCAGCCTCTCCTCACTCAACAAGGAACATTTCATGCTGTCTGATAAATACGTCTTCATTGTTAAAATGTGGCTCTGTAGATTGTCTTACCTTCACTAATTGTAGCAGTAGATGGTCTGGGAAAATACCATCTTATTAAAACTGAGCAACTGATTTAGACTGTGTGTATTCTATTTGACTGACTTCATTAAAAAAACCCTTTTTTTTTTTTGGTACCTTGTTCAAGACCTCCAGGGAGCTGAAAATTGCAGGAGCCATTGGACCATGTATATCCCTGAATGCTAAAGGGCCATGCGTCTCTGAAAACGTAAGTTTCTGACATGGAAAAATCTTTAATAAAGAATTAAATAAACAATGGAAAGTTTCTGTCTAGACCTAATGCTGAGCTAGAAAGTCTGAGTTTTCAAGGAAACATCCCTAGGAAATAACAGCCTTTCCTAGACTAAATTCTTGCTTACTAAGCTTTCTTTTAACTGTGTGGCCTTCAGTAACTTCATTCACACCCAAAAGATAAGGAATCTAGAAGGCCTCCCATTACTTGTACCTCTAATCAGAATTTAACATGGGCTTGCCTTTCCTGCAGCTAGAGGAAAATTGCTGCTTTCTTTTTGATTCTGTGCAGGAACTTGGAATCGGAGGGACATCTCAGTGGAAAATCTGTAGTCTGGATCCCAGTACAACTCTGGCCATTTACTTTGAAGTGGTAAATCAGGTCAGTCCTACCTTCTCTTTTTTTTTTTAATAATCTTTTTTTACACATCAAACTACTTGTTATGTGGTCAGAAAATGCAGTGGCATCCCCTGTGTTGCAGGTGGATGGTTGCAAAGCAACCAAGTGTTTTATGATGAGGAACTAATCTCAGAAATTGTTTGCGCGTGTCTCTTTCTTTTATGTGCTGTGGGGGCTTGTGACAGTTGGGAAGAGTTGTGGAAAAGCCATCATGTTTTGAAGGCTGACCTTGTTTCATTTGCAGCATAATGCCCCCATCCCTCAGGGAGGCAGAGGGGCAGTGCAGTTCGTCACTCAGTATCAACACTCCAGCACACAGAGGCGCATTCGTGTCACCACCATAGCCAGAAAGTGAGTATGCCGTGCCAGTGCTCTGGCAGAGTGGCAGCAGCTCCAGCTCCAGTCTGTGCTGGAATTCCTGGCTTTTTGTTGCATACACTGGCACACGTGGATGCATTTGGCACTAACCCTTTGCTAACCCTGCAGCTGGGCAGATGCGCAGACTCAGCTCCAGCACATCGAGGCTGCGTTTGACCAGGAGGCTGCTGCCGTGCTCATGGCACGGCTGGGAGTGTACAGGGCTGAGTCTGAGGAGGGACCTGATGTCCTACGTTGGCTGGACAGGCAGCTGATCAGGCTGGTAAGAGCAACACACTGAGCTTGGGGGCATTCTTGATTTCGGTAAATATGGAAGTGACAACAGCAATCTTTTTTCAGATTGACTTGCTTTGTTTGTGTTCTGGTCATGGTCACATAGCTGTAGCATGGGATAACTCAGAACCCGGTGTGATCAGCAAATTTGGGGTGGGGTAGGTGAACATCCCATCAAGCTCAAAGGGTTAAACCGGAGATTGAATAAGGGATAATGAAACACAGAATAATGCAGCTGGGAAGGTCTCTAGTTCAACCCTCCTGCTTCAAGTAGGGCCAGCTTTGAAGTTAGAGCAGGTTGCTCCAAGTCTTGTTCAGCTGAGTTTTGAAGATCTCCAAAGATGGGATTTCTCTCGCTTCTCTCAACAGTCTATTCCAACGTCTGATCACAGGCACTGATATTTTTTTCTCCCCTGCCTCTATTCCTCAATCAGAATTTCCATTTCCCCAGTTACCAGTCAGGTAGACAGCAAGTTGACTCCCTTATCCCACTCTTCACCAGGCTCAACAAATCCAGCTTCTTCAGCCTCACTTTCTTCATAAGATGCTCCAACCCCTGACTAACTTAGTGGCTTCTGCTACACCCAGTCCAGTATATCCATGTCTGTTTTGCACTGGAGAGCCCAAAACTGGACACAGCGTTCAGATGTGGGCCAAGTTCAGGGTAGTAATCTGAGTTAATTCTGCAACTTCCTACTGTCTCTTGCTTTGAATTTCACAAGCCCAAATTGTCTAAATCACTGTTGGCCTTGTCCCAAACGCCCATGTTAGTTGGTACTAACACAATATGGCACATCAGACCCTAAAAAACTAGGGCCAGTCAAATAGAGATTTGAGCACAAGCACAAACAGGAACATGCTGTGTATTGAAATGACTGGGATCATTTAGAGTTTAATTGCTAAAACCATTGATGCTTATTTTCAGTGAAACAGTTGGTGAAATGCTGGTCTGCTGTTGTTCTGCAAGAAGTAATTGCTGCAGAAGTGCTTCATAGTGTACAAAACAGTTTAGGTGTAATGTAGTAGCCTTGAATTAATGGAAAAAAATGGGTAGTGCTGTAGAAGCACCAATTATTTCATTCTTGGATAACCTCAAATCTAGATTTTATTAATATATACATCAAAATAGATTGAATCTTCGTTCTCATTCCAGTAAGACAAAGAAACCACCGACTTAAAGAAAAATAGCCTGTAAATGTTGTAGTACTTGTTCTTGTTAGGTTCATGCCTTGATTGTTTAAAAATTAACAAAAGAACACCCTGCTAGAAAAAAGGTGTTAATTCTAAAAAAAGAAAAAAATAGAAAAAAGAGATAATTAAAGTATCCATTTTGCTTCCAACAGTGTCAGAAATTTGGACAATACAACAAAGATGATCCCAACTCCTTTAGGCTGTCAGAATCATTTTCTTTGTATCCTCAGGTAAGAATGTCACTTCCCACAGCCATGGGAAAAGTGTGCAGGGGTGAGTGGGAATGATGATAAAACATCTTGTACTATTTATCAGATTCAGCGGGGGAGGAACAGGTCCTTTTTTAATTTAATGGACTGGTCCTGTAGTTCAGTGCTGCAAGAGACTGATAAGGGAAGAAGTCTGAGGAGTTATTAAGGGGTAGACTTTTTTCCAAAGAAGTTGCTGTTCAAAAATATTGGACTTAGGTCCAGAAGTTTTGGCAACTTTGGCTGACATTTCTTGTCTCACTCCTCTTTCTGGTGCAGTTCATCTTCCACCTGCGCCGCTCCCCATTCCTGCAGGTCTTCAATAACAGTCCAGATGAATCTTCCTATTACCGGCACCACTTTGCCAGGCAGGATCTGACCCAGTCCCTCATTATGATCCAGCCCATCCTTTATGCTTATTCTTTCCATGGGCCTCCTGAGGTGAGTCTGTGTTTTCCAGGAGTGAGGTGAATCAACCCAAAATAGTGAGTATTCAGTCGGAGTAACACTATTTCAACCAAAAGGCCCCTATAGATTTTAAGAAAATTATTAAAGGACAAGGTACTTTTGTTCAAGATCCTATCAAATTACATTTGGATGGACGTAGAAATTGCTCTCTGGCTTTGGGGTGCCTGACTTGATTCTTTATTTTCCCCAGCCAGTGCTTTTGGACAGCAGCAGTATTCTTCCTGACAGAATCCTGCTGATGGATACTTTCTTCCAGATAGTTATCTACCTTGGTGAGGTATGGTGAAACGTGTTCTCTTTCTCTGTACTCCTTCCCTCCTGCCATGCATGCAGATAGCTTTGCTGTTAGTGTGAAATAAGCTTCTTGCAAAGCCCACACAGCACAGTGACCGGGTACATACATGCTGCCTGCTGGAGTACTACTCTAGCCACTGTCAGAGTAAAAATAATGCTGGAATCACTGATGATGTGTTCTGCACCGAATAGCAGCTGTTGTGTTAGCTTGGCCATGGTGGTCCCTTAGCCTGCCTGGAAAACGCCAGAGAAACTTGGAATGAAGCAGGTCAGAGTTACAAGATGATACGTATTTTAACAGAGTTGCAAGTATTTTCAGGGACGTGACAAGACTTCGCTTGCAGGGTTTTCACACTTTATATACTCCTGCTCTTAAAGAAATAGTTGGGCAATTTTCCAGTTCTGCTTTTAAATACTGGATGTTTTTGGAAGCTGCTGCTGTATTTCTTACATCATGACTAAGGGAAGTGCTTAGATACTGGCCCTTTCTAAAAGTCTTCTGGAGTTACCTTAAAGAGTTTCTATCTTCTGTTGCACAGCAAGACACTCAGCAACTGGGTAAAATTCAGACAAGGGAAGAGCTGAGTATCTGACCTGTGTATGTATAGAGCAATTGCTACATACATATGGTAAATGCAGTAGGTACCTGGAAAATACTGTAAAGCCAAGTCAGATTCAAAATGTCAGTGATTTATAAAAGCTTCATTTCTGTGTTGGCACGGGCTGAAACATACTAAAGATTCAACAAATTGCTCTTGCACTGCACAAATTGCTGCCAGCTTTTGTGTTGGGTGCCTGTGCTTAAATTCAGGGACAGAAAGTAATGTTGTAGCCAGAATAGCGAAGGTGTGTGTTTGCCCCCTAAGCAGAAGTACCTGTAGCATTCTGCTGCCTTAAGACATGCAGGGTAAAAAGGGGAGGCTTGCAGACATCTCTGCTCCATTTTAATTTCTTCCCTGTCCCATCAATAGACTATTGCACAGTGGCAGAAAGCTGGATACCAAGACATGCCTGAATATGAAAACTTCAAGCACCTCCTGCAAGCCCCTCTGGATGATGCTCAGGAAATCTTGCAGACCAGATTCCCAATGCCACGTTACATCCACACGGAGCATGGGGGCAGTCAGGTAAGGAAGTTTCTGGAGGAACTCTCCCTGTTGTTGCCAAGGGCAAATGTCTCATTCTGCTTTTCTGAAGGGATGGTTCTGTAAGTCAAACACAATTTAGCTCTTCAAAGTACAGAGCTTGCATGTTTTCTCATCAGCTTTTACTACAACTCTGTCTTTTAATTAGCTGGTCGCTCGCTGCGTATGCTTTTGAAATCTGAGGGTGGGAAAAAATGGAAAAGCTGACTTAAATATGTTTTTATTCCCCAGTAAAAAGGTGGGAAAGAAATGATTTGGTTATGTGCCCATAGGTAGCTTGCTAGGACAGTAATGCTGAATGACTGACCATCTCTTTCTTCGTTATCAAACACTGAATGAGGGTATAAAATAGCTGTTATTTTCACTCTTTCTGGAATTGCAGTTGTGCTGTGCTTGTTTGTAGCAGTGAAGAGGCAGGAACTGATGCTCCAAACCAAAGATCTGGTGTTGATTTTTGCTGTGACTCTGTTACACTGGCCTTGCACTGAGGCCTTTTCTGAAGAGCAGATGTGGCATGGGGAGAACAGTGCTGGTGTGCCATGGATTCCTGTCCCATGGAATCAGAGCTGCCCTGCCAGGAGAGCACAGCCTGCTGTGACAGAGCACTCCGTGCCCCTTGGAGACAAGTTTTCTCTAGATCAGGGCTATTTTGGGACTTGAAACCTGCTTAAGTTAAAATTAGTACCTTGCTTGCAAAAGCCAGGAGCATTGCTGGTCATGGATCTAAGGTGGGATGAAGCCTGAGGGAGCAGACACATCTCTCATTTTACCAAACTCCTCCTCTTTTTTCTTTATAGGCCCGGTTCCTCCTGTCTAAAGTGAATCCTTCTCAGACCCACAACAACCTCTATGCCTGGGGCCAGGTAAGCCATGGAAGAGCTGCTCATGTTTGGGAATGCTGTCAAATACACATGTACATGTTTATGTGTGCAGTAGCCATCCTGTCTCATCATGTGGCCACAAACGGTGTTGCATTTGTCCTTGATTCTTTACCGTAATTGTTGATAAGACAAACAGCACTGGGAGGGGGAGCACTGGCTAATCAGAATGCAGTTTTCAAGCCTGGATGTCATGTATTTCCAGTATTCTGGAAAAAGTAACTAGCATATGGATACATACAGATCTAATTTAGCTGAGAGTCTTTTTATATCCTCTTTGCTTACCTTGTTTGTGTAGAGCTTTGGGCAGCAAGATTCCTAGTGGTTTAGGAAGAAGAGACTTCCCTGCAGCAGTTCAGATTGTACTAGAGGATCATGTCAGTGCTCTTGCCAAAGAGTAGCATCTGTCTTTTGCAGGAGAAAAAGGTGGTTGATTTAGCAGGCAGTTAGTTCAGAGTGCTGACATTTGATTTGTTTTCAGTTCATCCCCTGTGTTAACAACAGTATTTTAGTCTCCTTATTTATTTTTTCTGCAGGAATCAGGAGCTCCAATCCTGACAGATGATGTGAGTCTCCAGGTATTCATGGACCACCTAAAAAAGCTGGCAGTTTCAAGTGCATCGTGACTGATCAAACCGAGCAGCAGGAACAGACGATTTACATGGATTGTGTTGATGACAGAAGTGGAGCAATTTATCTACATTTCCTTTTCTCTCTTTTAAAGTAGGATTTTTAACTGTTACACGAAATAAACTTTCAGGGAGAGTTTTTTACTTCTCCCTTCTAATTTATTTGTATTCCTGTTTGTCTGTATTCTGTTTACTCTGCATTTTCCACGCATCATAACTAGAGCAGAAGGGTGTTTTAGCCAACAAGAGCTTTTGACAGCCTTTTAGCTTAACTTTTAATGTTCCTAAGAGGTGTCTCGGCAACCGGGGGGCTGTATTAATGAAAAATAAAACCGGGTAGGAGCACTGCTCCTTAGTGCTGTCCCCAAATCCCGCTGTTGGTGCCATGGGCGGGGCTTGGCTCCTTTTCCCCGTGGCGCCCCGGGTCGGCCCCGCCCCCCTGGCGTGCCCCGCCCCTCCGCGCGTGCCCTGTTGAGGGCGGGGCGTCGCAGGCGTCCGCGCGGGCGGCGATGAAGCCGGAGCGCGCGGCCGTGTGGAACGCGAGGGCCGCGCTGCTCTACTCGCTGGGCGGCTGGACCGCGCTGGGCGGCCTCATCTACTACAGCCGCCAGGAAAAAGCCAGAACCGGTACCGGGGACGGGGCCTGCGGTCACCTCCGGGAGGTGGGGAGGGAGTGACGCGACCGCGGCTTCGCTGAGGGAGGGCCCGGTCGGGCGCGCGTCGTGTCCGGGGTGGGGCTTGCTGAGGGGCGGGGCTTGCATGAGCGGGGAGCTCCGCCGCTGGCGGGCCCTGGGCTCTCCTGGCTGCTAGGGGAGGCCGCCGGGGTTCCCCTCAGCTCCGGTCCCGCCCCTTCCCCCGCCCGCTCCTCGGGGCCCTTTGGGCGGTGCGGCTGCCGGAGCGCCGCCTGCGTTCGGGCCGGCCGAGTGACCCGGGTGTTCGCCCGGCGCCCCTGACAGCCCCCTCGAAGGAAGATAAATTCCGTGTTGATGGGAGAAGCTCGTGCTTTATCTCAGGTCATAGGAACGGGGACTAGACTCTTCCCAACATGTTGCTTTTAATTGCACTGTGTGAACAATGGTTCAAAGCTGTGCTGGGGAAGGATTAGGCTGGACATTAGGAAGCATTTCTTTACCGAGAGGGTGGGCAGAGGGTGGAAGTAAGAGGCATTTGCATTAGGCTGCTTGGGCTAGCTTTAATGTGGGTAGCTTGGAAAGCCTGTTGTTACTGCTACTGTGGTACTGATTCTTGGCCAGTACCAGTGCAGGTATCTGACCTACCCAGGTAAATCGCTTTTTCTGGCTACACAGTTAACAGATCTTTGCTATCTATTCCTCAGAATGTGAGAAAAAAGCAAAAAAATAACGCCTGTGTAGCTGTTGTTGTGCCATGATGAAGGGATAAGACATTTTTATTACTATGCTCTTTTTTGTCTCCCCCCCCC
>VZRQ01000584.1:451672-662601 GCA_013397975.1 Machaerirhynchus nigripectus
TTCTGTTCCTCAGAGAATGAAAATGATCCTGAGGCAAACCAAGGGATCCGCAAGGAAGTACACACTAAGGAATATCCTTTTGGATTGACAGTGACAACAGAAGTAACATACAATGAGGTTCAGCCTCCTCTTACTCGACTGCTCAGGCGTGTGGTGTCATTCTTTGTTCCTAATGATGGCCCTCCTTCCGAAAAGTGAGCTGTCCAAAAGCTGTCAGAATGTTGCGCTGGAGAACCTCATCCCAGTGCCTGGCACCAGACTGCTGCTGGAAAATTGTCCCTTGCGTTGCTGAAACAGCAGCTCTGACCAGCTGGTGTGAAGTTGCTTTCCCAGCTGATGTGCAGGATGGATGACCCAGGATGTACCTGGGATGGCTCCTCGGCTGGGCAGCTCTGAAATGGACACTTTGGGAACGATTGGTGAATAGGAAGGAATGTAGTTTTGTGTTTTGGGTACAGAGTTCTTAATGATCCTTCAAATAAAAGCTCCCAAGAGATAGTCACAAGTGTGGAAATGTTTCTGTAAGCTAAAAACTTACTGAATGTTCTGCTCCAGGCTCTTGTGTCTTTAAGGGTTTTCCTGACCCTTACACGTGCTATGTCCCCTTGGAGGGTACTTTCCCTCAGCTCTGTGGCCATAAGTAATGCTTCCTCCACTCCCTCTGGACATGGCCTCCCTTCTGGGAGAGCTGACCCAAGGCCCTGCACCAGCAGAGCTTCCTATCTGTGGGGGCTTCCCTGCTTCTGTTGGGGCTCTCCCTACAACCCTTTTAGGGCACATCTTGCCCTTCCCCACACGGGTCAGGGTTTCCCATCTTGCTGTATGGAAAGCTGTCTCAAGCTCCTCTGCTCACACACGTCAGCTTCCAGATGCTTCCAATATCTGAAGGGGGCCCTGCAGGGATGCTGAAGAGGGACTCTTCATCAGAACTGTGGTGATAGCACAAGGGAGAATGGGTACAAATAAAAAGGGGAAATTTAGGTTGGATATTAGGAAGAAGTTTTTTACTGTGAGAGTGGTGAGGCACTGGAACAGGTTGCTCGGGGAGGTTGTGGATGCCCCAGCTGTGGAAGTGTTCAAGGCTAGGTTTTGCATAAGACCTTGAGCAACTTGGCCTAGTGTAAAGCGTCCCTGCCCACAGTAGAGTGTTGGAATGAGGTGATAAGGTCCTTTCCAGCCCGCACCATTCTGTGATTCTATAGGAGCTTTTACAACGCAAGCCCCAGCCAGCCCATGCACCTGCAGATCCACCTTTCCATATGGACACCTTTCCAGTCCTTACAGCCACCATCTCCTTTTCCAGCAGGCTCCTCCCAGCCACTAATTTTTATGGGCACCCCGCTGTATCCCTATAGCTGTTCCTATAGCAGATGCTGCTATGCTTACTTGAATATTCCCCTTTCTGTAGGCACCTCCCCAAAACCCTGTAGGCAGTAAGTCCCTGCATAGGAGGGCCAAACACCTGGACGCACCTGTCCCTTTCCTNCCGCCGCTGTCCCCGCTCGGCGCCGGCCGCGCTGCGCTGCGCTGCGCCATGAAGGCGATCGTGCAGCGGGTGGCCCAGGCCAGCGTCACAGGTCAGTGTGTCCCGGCCGCGGGGCTGCGGGGGGCCGGGGGCGGCTGTGTCTGTGTGTCTGTGTGTCTGTGAGGGCGCTCCCCTCCCCTTGTCCCCACGCGTGGGTTTGGCGTGTCTCCCCGTTCACTTGCGGCTCCTCCCGGGGGCCCGACCGCCAGCCCCCGTGGGGTGCGTGTGGCGGGTGTGTATGGAGCTCTCTGTGCAGCCTTGCCTGGTAGGCGTGGGCTGGCAGTCGCGCTGCCATCGCCTCCTCGAGCGCCTTTGTGTTGGCAGCACGGTCGCAGTCATCTTGCTTCGGTTGTGCTCACGGAATCACAAGAATATTCCGAGTTGGACCCACGAGGATCAATGAGTCCAGCTCTCAGCCTTGCACAGGACATCCCCAGCGATCACACCATGTGCCTGAGAGCATTGTCCAAACGCTTCTTGGGCTCTGTCAGGCTCGGTGCTGTGGCACCGCCTTGGTGCTGTGTTAGTGGGGCTGCCCTGGTCACGGCCGCACATTGCTGTGCGTGTGGTGGCAGTGCCATCCCAGTGTCCCTCTCCCGTGGCATGCATGCGTTGGCACTACAGTCACTGTCACCTCAGTGCATCGCAGGCATGTTGACAGCGCAGCCTGGCTCCCCTTTTTGCATTGCTTGTGTGTGTCAGTGCTGCTGTCCCAGCTGCCACGAGCCACTGCTCGTCTGGGTCTAGCCCTGGTGCCAATAGGAATGGTGTGCCCTGATGGAATATCCCTGCTATTGGTTTGGACCTTCTGTGCTCAAGGTGCTTAAAATCCCCAAGAAGCTTGCCCCTGAGGCAGTGAATGTCTGCTGTGGGAGTCCTGGGTGTGCAGCAGAGTGGCATTCAGGTTATCAAACAGCTTCTGCTTGTGCGGCAGCACTGGCGGAGCGTGTCTGTAAGGGCACAGCTTTTGTGCACAGCTGGGACTGTGGGCACAGCTGGTCAGACCCTGTCAGCTCTGGGGTTCTTGCTGACTTAGTTCCACTTTTCTGGGGGAGAATTTAAACTGTTGTTTCTGGCTGTTGAAGAGTTTGAGATACCACTCTGTGATGTCTCCCTCACATGCTGCTGTACTTAGCAGAATAGATTTCTGGGCTAGAGGACTCATGCCCTGATCCAGCCACTAGTGCACGGTCACTTTCAGCTTTCATTGGAGGCCTCATCTCCTTTCGTTTTATGGGATGTTTGGAGCTTTTTGTTCCAGTCGTGAGCCTGGATGCAGTTTAGCAGCTGGGTAACTGGTGCTTATTTCAGTTTTAATACTGCATTTATTCTTACTGCAGTAATCTCAGGGTCAACTATGTTAAGATAATTTAATTAAATTAAGATAATTTAAAACAATTCTTAGGAAAACACAACAGATCTATGATAGTTTGTATTTTATTGTAAATGTCATTAAAGGGGTTGTTTTCCCAGGTAGGAGGGCAGAATTTGCAGGTTGTTGAAAGTCATGTTTCAAAAAATCCATGAGGACTCCATCAGGTAAAAATCACCTGTTCACAAAAAATGCAAAGTATGAAGGGAATGGTGGAGTGGAGAAACTGAATGCACTTAATGGCATCAACCAGGTGGATAATTTTTCAAGAATTGGGGAGAGTTTTGCCACTTTTCTGGTTACCACAGCTGATGCAGTTGTAGTAAAAAATCTTTATACAGTGTTCTTAAATACTGGAGTAAGTACCCAAGCTCATAAAGAAGTGTTGATGTTGGAAAGCTTTTGAAATAATGCTTCCATGTCATCTTTCAAACCTACAAACTTACGACAGAGGAAACAGGATTTAGAATGCTGTTTTCTTTAGTGATTGGCCAGCTGTGCCATAAAACAAGACAGTGCATTTACCCTTATTTTTCTTTTCCCTCTCTCCTTTCTCCAGTGGGTGGTGAACAAATCAGTTCAATAGGACGAGGCCTCTGTGTGCTGCTGGGCATTTCTTTGGAAGATACACAAAGAGAGCTGGAGCACATGTAAGTCACTCCCTTCCTTTTGCCTTGTACTCTTCCATTTGTGCAGTGCTGATACCTGTGCAGTAGCCAAACAAATCAGCTATTCTTATTGGGAAATTCAGGTTTGCCTGTTAGTTCCTCTTCAGATTTTACCTTGAATACAGGTTTCTTAGAGTTTTCTCCTCATGTTCCATTGAGAAAAATCTGTTCCCATTTTCTGCTATGTGTTTTTTATCAAGAGTGGACTTTTTTAGGTTTCTGTCCTTTTTGACTCCAAAAAAAATCCATCCTTCAAGCATGGGATTGAACAGAAACCTCAGACTCTCCTTTTAGCTTGCACATGTGTTTTGTTCTTCCTAAAGTCAGGATAGTCTTGTCAGTTGCTTGTCTGTAAACAGGCATCAGTTTTGGCAGCCTGGAGGACTGGCTCTGGCCATCTGTTCTATGGCCACAGAATAGTGGAATTCAGCCAGCAAACACATGCCAAGAGAGAGCTCTCCAGGGGCTTCTTCTGTCTCTTTTGGACTGGTTATTGCTCTAGGGCTGACCTCAGTCCTTGCAAAGGCAAAGAAGAAATAGGGAGTGGAGCCGACTGATGTAAAGAAGGGGTTTTTATTCTCACAATTTTCATGGGTTTGCTTTACTGTTTGCCTCCCTCAATGTGTAACATCTGCTCTACCATTGCTTCCCATCCCTACCCTGGTGAATGTGGAAGCTGCTTCTGAATTTTGCAGGCAGGAGATGTGTAGCTACCGTGCTCTCAGCACCAGGTTGTTGGGATGGCTGACACAGGAAGGGCAGGAAGCCCTTCTGGGCAAAAGGAGTGAGAGAAATCAGCTTAATCATGCTTTTCAGGTCCTATTAAAGGAAACTTTAGTAATCCTGTAAATGAAACAATGAACACCTCTATGATGAAAACAGAGCAGTGATAATGATTTAAGCCTTCTGCTGGGGCCTTCCAGTGGGTGCTCTCAACAATCCACTTCATTCAGGAGTTAATTCTGTTTGCTGTTGACACACACAAATTGGCAAGGATGTTCTTGTGCCTTAGTGATGGCAAAGCCCTGAAGCTAGACCATAACAAAGTCTCAGCTTTGTCTTACACTGACTGCCTCACCTCTGGTGCAGTGCAAAATGCCTGCCTGATGACTGCAGTTGAAACACTTTGCACTTGATAGGCTCCCTTGGTGCTGCAGGTGTGGAGAAGCCAGAAGCAGAAACCAAAGACAGGAGAGTGGCTTGCATGCAGTCCTGTTATCAATCAAAGTCCTGTCATGGACTGGGTTGCAGCTGCCTGCTGCTTTTCAGGATCCACTTGTGAAGGTCCCCTTGTTGTCTTGAGCCAGTCAGTTCTGTCCCCTGGCCCAAAAAATTGGCCCAAAATTCAAACCACTTTGCTGCCAGCTGTAGTTCTGCCCTGTTCCTTGGATTCCTCCTCTCATCCTGATGAAAAAGTGTTGTCGTCATCTGGCTTGTGGGGCCTGGTTTGGGAGTAGTGCTAGGAAATGACAAAGCAGGAGGAGTATATGTGAATCATGACTGGAAACAGAAAACCCAGTTTTAAACACAGTTTAGGATGATCTCATTTCCTACTGAGTGTGATTTCCCCGTGTGGTGGGAGGATTAAAATTCCCAAAGCTGTTCACACGTTCAATAATGTTGTGACACATAAAAGCAGATAGTAAAGAGTGAGCTTTTTTACTTCCCGTGCCATCTTTATGTCACTGTGTAACATGCAGTTATTCTGTCCTGATAGCAGACTGTAAAATGATGGTGTGGATTAATCATCTGACCAGGGGCTCTGTTGGTTATGGCTCTGCCTAATGTGATGAGGTTCCCATGGCTGGGAATGAAGGTGCAGAGGGATATGTTGTTATGTGGAGGCAGACTGAATGTGCATCTGTTATCTCATCCCGTGTGGTACCTGTTGATCCTATGGGGGACAATTTAGGAATTACCTTCTCCTCCTCCTAGGGTTCGAAAGATCTTGAACTTGCGAGTCTTTGAAGATGAAAGTGGGAAGCACTGGTCCAAAAGCGTGATGGATAAACAGTATGAAGTGTTGTGTGTGAGCCAATTTACTCTCCAGTGCATCCTGAAGGGAAACAAGCCTGACTATCACATGGCAATGCCCACGGAGCAGGCGGAGTCTTTTTATAACAACTTCCTAGAACAGCTAAGAAAAGCCTACAAACCAGAGCTTATTAAAGGTAAGGACAAAAGGTTGATAAGGTCTTTTGTGTGACCAGTAGACACTTCTTGTGTGTGTTCCCTCCTGATTGTTGCTTTCTGTATTCTGTGGGTTTCTGTAGCTGAGGGGATGTTATGATATTTTCACTAGAGCCTGTCAGGGTGATCGCTCCGGTCTTCCTCTAGCCAAGCCATTTCCTGGCCTTCCTCTGGATGACATGTAGGTGTTCTTGTATTCCTTTTGGCTGCACAACATGAGCAGCCCAGAGAGGCTGCAGCCATGACAACAGACTCTGAGGTCAGGCTTCCTCAAAGGCTGGATGTTCTGTGCTGTGTAGTTAGATTTACCCAAGATACGCAATTTTTTCTGAGAAGTGTGTTTAGTCGGGGTCCAAGGTGTCACCAGTGTGTGATGGACAGCACAGTTCCATCTGTCACTTCCACATCCTGTTAAATGGAATTGTGACAGTGGGAAGTGTAATGTGCTACTTGAGAACAGCTTTTGATTTACACTCTCTTTCCTCAACTCTGTGTCATGTGTGGAACACTTTTCTCTATCAGAGAATGCCTGGCTTCCCTGTGCATTTGTGCTCTGTCCACATTCAGTCTTTTCTGTTTGGTTTCCTGAGTGCTTTCTGTCCATTTTCATATTCAGATTTGACTTTTTACTACACTTGACAGAAGACAAGTCTTTAGAAAAGACTATTTTTTAAATAGTGGCTGTTAATAGATAGTGGTTGGTCTTACTTTCCTTATGAGGAAGAAAGTGAAAAAAGACAGAAAACTGATAGCTGGGGAAAGATTTAGAGGCTAATTTTCATATTGACTCTAAGTTAGGGTAATTTTCCCAGTGCTTTCCAAGGAGGCACAGTGAAATGCACACAAAAAAGTCCATTTTTTTCAAGCTTTTCTAGCTTGATGTGTTCTTCCAATCAACATTTGTTCCTGATAAGGAATGCATTTCTGATACTCCTTCGATCAGTTTATGTTTTGACAGCAGCTTTTTGAATTCCTTCTCTCAGTGAATAGCACTTGTATACCTGAAATGAATATTAAGTGCCTGTATTTTGGCACTTTTTTGCCAGTGTTTTCTGCAAAAAGAGCTTTGACTTCTGCATTTTTTTTCTGTGCTGAAAACACAGATTTGGAAGCCCGAGAGTGCTATTGTGTCAGATAATACATGCATTTAAAACTGCTGGCAGCACTGAAACTACCTATTAGTTTATGATTTTGCTGTCTTGTTAAGCTGTGCCAGTTATGGTGTATTGCACCCAAGTCTGTTAAGAGTCTCTCAGGTCGAAGTTTCTGCTGTGCCAATTGCTTTGCCAGTGTTTTTTGCTTCTTTGCTGTCTGGAAAATCTGTACTCACATTCCCCCTACGTGCACATAGGCACACACACACTGGTTGTAGTTACTGGGAGATGAGAGTTTGATGCTCTGGATTGCTGTAGGTGCCCTTCCCTTTGATCTTACAAATTGCTTAATGCATTTTAGAGGAGTAATTTAATCACTGAAAGTGGAATTTGTGTAGCTGAGGCAAAGACAGATCAATAAAGGTCTTGTCCTATCTCCTAAGAGCCTTGTGTTTTCTGGTTCCTGTTTGTGTTCAGTAGAGAATTTGGCTGTTGGAAGTTGTAGGTGCTGGGCAGGCAGCTCTTCTCTGCTCCCTGGTCTACCTGGAGCTTGCCAGCCAGGAGCTCAGAATGGGAAGTGTTCCCCAAAGGGAAGCACAAACCATTCCTTCACACCAAGAGCAGTAGGACACTTGACAAACAAAACCTTGGAGAAGGTTCAGAGCCACGGTTCCTTGTTTAACACATGGACACCCATGTCTAGGAAATAAAGGGCTGCATCAGAAGTCCTTGTTTGTTGTTCTTCAGTGCTTTCTTACGTTCTTAAATATCTCAGTCTACTCTGAGGAGCAGAGCTGGTGACTGCAGGCCCGAGCACTCATGTTGTCCAAGCCAAAATCCAAATATCAGACCTACCAAGGCCCTCCTTATGAGTCAGGGCCTTTGCTCTCTGTCTTGAATGTGGATTTAGTCATCTGAGGCAGTAAAGGTTAACGTGGCAAGGAATGTGAAATGTCTTACTCCCTTAGTAGTAACATCTAAGTAAATATGAGAGGATTGTTCCACAAGGAAGAGTTTAATTCCGATTAAGGTTTGGTACAGGTTGAAAGCAGAATTATTCTCCCTGATTAATTCCCTTTGTGAGTGTTGTCACTTCAGAATAAGTGCTCTTATCTGGAGCAAGAGTATTTACATGAGGTTAATTAAGAATAACTTTCCAAGTAGACAGGCTTAGAAGTATAAAACCAGTGTGAAATTTCTAGGTCACAAGGGTTGAAATACGTACAAAAGTATTCTGCAAGTACAGGATACCTCTTTCTTGAGTCTTTATGGCTCAGATGGGGCTTCTCTGGCTCACGCTGGGTAAAGATCTTCCATCTGAGGAAGGCATGCATGCTGGGTTTTTAGAGGCAAGGAATTTGGAGAGATGGGTGTCCAGCAGAGTGAACTTGCCACTTTAATGATACTTCTAGGATCCTATTTTATTGCAGAAGATGTTGCAAGATGAATTGATCAGTCCAGAAGTCTTAAGAGTGGGGACAGATTTACTACACTGAAGAGCAGTAACTAGAAATTTAAATGTGTGAGGAGAATGGGAGGGAGCTGTTACAGAGAGATGTTCCTTGACAGTAGTTCTGGTGCCAAAACCAGATATAAAGGGCTTGTGAGGATGGGAGTGCTCTGGTAAAGGTGGGGGCTTATTTGCCCACTTTATCAGCCTCTGAAAAAAGGGACTTGTGGAGTTTACTTTTTTTAGGTCCATACACATGAATGGGAAATTGAAAATGCCATCCTTTTTTGTGAGTAAAGTACAGCAGAGGGATGGGATGGTTGTAGAGAGCAATTTGAATAGCTGTGCTCCCACTAATGAAATTTAAGATAACGTTCTTTGTTTATTATTTAGTTAAAGAAAGATGCATTAGTTTTGACTGGGTTTTGTGGTCACAGGGTATAGGTTACATCTGTGTAACTCTCAAAGACCAGCCTAGGTTACAAGCAGGAATGTAGAAATGGCTGTAGCAGTTTGGGACTGAGCTGCACCCCAGTGCCCCCTGCTCTAGAGTATTCAATGTCAAATGCTTCAGAGTAGGCTCCAGGTCTTCTCACCTTTTGCCTATATTTATAAAGTTTCTTCAAAACCTCACCTGGATCCTTTAAAATGTCACCTCCTGCCTGTGAGAACTATGGTGCCCGCCCTGAGCTCTGGACACCTTGATTACCTGTAGACTTGGTTTGTGCATGTGTCTCTACTTAGGTGTGTATTTATTCTCTCTGAATTTCAAACTACACACCTGGGTGCACATACAGTGTTTTTTTCTTAGTAGCTTTCTGCAGTTCAATAGTTGGCTGCCCTTTTATGTATTTTTTATTTCTTTTTGGTATCACACTTGGTAAAAACTTTGGTGTGTGTTATCCTTCCAAGGGCCCTGAGCACTTGTTGTTTCTTCCCTTTTCAGATGGCAAGTTTGGTGCCTACATGCAGGTCCACATCCAGAACGATGGTCCTGTAACAATAGAACTGGAGTCCCCAGCAGCCACTGTTGACCCTAAACAAGTAAGTGACCCATAAGGTCTGTCTGGAAAGGATGATGTGTATCCTCTGCAAACTTGTAGCATTCCTGTTGTGAAGCAGTACAGCTTGCCTTAGGCACAAGGACCTTGTCCTTCCTGTGCAGCCTCTGGGCAGTCAAATAATTGCATGGTTTTCTTCAGTTCCCTGGCCTGTTGATGGCTGCCTGCTGTCCTGGGAAAGGTTGTGTGTGTGTAATGCAAACCACCTTTTCACAGTTTCTTCCTCCTCCTCATTAAAGCTGTTGTTCAATCATGACTCATTAACAATGTTTTTAGTATGTCTGGACCACTCCCCTGCCTTCAGAGAAGGTTCTCTCCTTGTGGAGCTTTTACATGTAGGTGGGTGTCTGGAAGTGGAGAAGTGTCTCTCTGTCAGGAACAAGGGAATAGTGAATTTCAGCCCTGAGTTTAAGTCTGGAGTGGAGAGGAGAGTTAGCTCTGCTGAGGAACACCACAAGCTGTCCTGAAAACCAAATGCAGTGATGAGGCTTCCTCATCCTCTGAACACAACAGTGGCCAACTTTTCCAGGCGGAAAGAAAAGAGGGAGGGATTGTTGCTACCAACGGTGCTTCAGCAAGGCCACACCACCTTATTTGTATAATGCTTCACTCAACCTTGTTGATATTGTTACTGCATTTTATAAAAAGGGCATGAGGGAAGAACCAGGAACCTACAAGCCTATTAACCTAACCTCAGTGCCTGGAAAAATTATGAAGGAGATTGTGCTGCGTGCTGTTGAAAGGCATTTAAAGGGCAATGCACAGTCAACATGGACTCAAAAGGGAAAGTCCCGTCTAACTGATTTAATACTCTTCTACAATAAGGTCACCTGCCAAGTGAAGGAAGGGAAGGTGGTGGATTTAGTTTTTCTGGAGTTTAGTAAAGCTTTTGATACTGTCCCTCACAGCATCCTTCTCAACAAGTCCTCCAGCTATGAAATGAGCAGATACAAGTGCCCTGTGTTGCCTTAAACAGCTTGGGTATCTTGGTTTGAAATCAGTTTCATTTTTACCTTCAAATTCTGTTCTGTATTCTTGTGTGATGTTTTAGGCCCTGAAAGAACTACTTCTATTTCTGGTCTTTCTTTCTGTACCCACACAGTTTTAGCCCAAAGAGTTCTCAGGCCAAACCATGCATAATTAGCAGCAGCAGCTCTGATTTTGGAGTGAGATCTGCTGCCCTGTGTGCAGATGTAAAATAACCCATGAATTACTAAGGCATGCAGGATTCTTCAAGGTTTCATTTCTTTCTTGGGGAATATTATCTTGTTTAAGGGTTTTGCCTTCACAGTTCAAGGCTACCTGTGTTACCCATCTGACAACACCATCCTGGTGGCCACAACATGGGCTGAAGACGGGGAAGGGTGCTGGTTTTTAAACTTTCTCTGGCATTGTAAGGCCCCAAAACTTGCTCAACGAGTCTCCTAAAAGGGCTTATGTTTTCTTCATGTTCCCTGAGATAGACACAAGGGAGAAATTCCAACAGGATATTACCGAGAGGTCAAAACAACAAAAACTTTACTGACAACCTTCAAAAAATCAGCTTTGGTGAAAGTTTAGAGCAACATCCAATTAACACGAAACACTTCACAAATCATTGACTTAACCCATTCAACTTTGCAAACTCCAAAGCTGTCCGATTTTAAGTTGCTCAAAACTCAGAGAAGAGGGAATTAGAAGAAGAAAGAGACAGAAAAGATACAGAAAAGAACGAATATAGCTCCCACTCCTGGCCCCAGCAATGTACAGCTGATAGAAATTCCAAGAGGAGGTAGGGACAAGACATCCGTCATAGAAGATGTGATGAGGAAGAGCCAATTGAAATTGTTGTTCTTTTTCCTCTTCCTTGCCTGTTGCATTCTTTTTTTTGCTGTCAAAAATCTGTTTATTTGCTTGTAGCATTCCTAAAGCTTAGGAATAGTGTGATTTTTGTGTTCTTACTTTCAGCTTTTGCAAGAAGAGATCATGAACCATCCTGCAGTGTTTAATGTGAAGTTAGCAGGAAGAGATTAGACAAATAATTGTTGATGAATAGCTCTTTTATGTCATTGGATGTGACAGTGAAATATGTATTTTCTTCTGAGCAATTGTCTGTGTTTGTAATCTGAACTTTATAAGTCATTTGCAGTGCAATTAGTAAAAATACATTAGGATTAGTCAATCCAAATGTATTTTTTGTATTCTTTGTGCTAGAGGGATATAAATAAATCACTTCTCTTTTATACTTGGGGTGATCATGTTATCTTATGGTGATAATTCACTGTCTCTTCTAAATTTTTGAAAATCTGAGCCTTCAGCTTTTTTTTTCCTTTTTTGTTGTTTTGTTGATACATGTATTGGTGTTGTGAATCTAAGTTGCAAGTTTTATACAAATGCTCACATTTATGATTTCTTAGAAATAGACTTCTGAAATTGTTTTATTCCATGATGTGTTTTTTTCTTACTTTATGAATAGCTGACAAAACTTGAAAAACAGCAACAAAGAAAAGAGAAGACCAGAACCAAGGTGCCCTCTGAGTCAAGCAGAGAAAGAAATGCCCCCCGAAACAAGGATGACCCCAGTGCCAGCAGTGGAGCAGAAGGAGATGTGTCCTCAGAAAGAGAGCCTTAGCTCATCCAAGGCAGGTCTCAGGTTTGGCTTCTCCTCTCCTCTGTAAAGTTTGGCCCCCTGACTGTTTTACTGAATCAGCACATGCAGAGAGTGGCATTAGAAGTGCTGAAATGTGAAATTTTATAATCTTGCTGGTGGGTAACCTCTGCTCCCATCTGCAGTCTCACACCAGAATGTTGGGGTGGGTGAAAACCTCTTCCCAGCTGTGTGCTTGGCTGGAGTTGTGGGTCTGGCCCAGACATGACTGTTTCCGTGTTGACTCAGGAAATCTAGAAGTTTGATCTGATAATACAGCAGTGACTTAAGTCAGAATCCTGCCTCGTGTTCTTCAGATACACGGAGACACAGGGTTGTATTTCTGTCTGTCCTCACCTAGCAGGGAGCTCACTCTGCAACAGCCCAAATACCACAGTCCCCAGCAGTGGAGGTGGGAAACAGCTCAGAAGTTGGAGATAGGGCAGAACTGCATATTCCTTTCATGGATCTTACCTGCCCCTCCTCACTTTGTTCTTTCCCAGGATGAATTAGTAACAGGCTGTTTTACAGACCTTCACCATCTATTAAGGACATTAGGGCAGACATTGAGAGCCAGACTTGCCTCAGCAGCATATCTTCTCTCCCTTCAGGCATTCGACCTGCAGGACATGCCTAGACATCAGTGAATGGAATTAGACTGAATATAGACCTGAATCCTTTGTCATGGATTATCTGCCTGTGTAGATAGGGATTTATCATACTCTTCCAGTCAGTTTTAAGCCTTCAGGGCACAGTTGTCATTACCTTCCTTCCCCCTACCTGCCCCTGAAAAGCTACATTGCTGATTTTGACTTTTCAAATGTGTCCAAGCTCTCAAGAAAGTGTTATTATCCTCATCTGCATATTGAAGGCCTGAGCTGGCTGTGCAGTTTAATTATTAACAGCTTTGCAAAGTTAAGGCTTAACCTTTCTCTCATTTTCCTGTCCCTAGAGTTTAGTCTGGCTGTGATTTATACTAGTCAGCATCGTGCATTGCTCACAAAGTTACTTTTTTTTCTTTTTTAAATCCATGAATTTCCCAGGTGGTCAGATATTGGATGATCATTCCTGTTCTATACAAGGTTTCCCCCCCCGCTGTTTCTGGCTTGTGTGTTGAAATAAGAACATTTTAGAGGGTTTGCAGGCCTTCTGGAGTGCTTTGGTCAGTCCAATCTTTCCAATAACATTTGGATTTCTAAGCAGCTGAACATCTCTAAAATGTGGTATACAGATAACCTGGCATTAATTTTCATGCTGTGACAATAAATAAAGATACTTTTCCCTGTGGGATTTGAAGGAATCCTCCTGTATTTCTGCTCTACTTACAGTAATGTTCCTGTTTGTTTGCCTTCCACAGTTTCGTACACAAAAGCTACACTGGATTCTTGAAGAAAGACCCAACATTTGCCTCAGCAACACTCTTCAACAACTTTGGAAAAGGATGGAAAATGGGAAAGCAGAGCTAAGACATTAGAAACCTGTCATTCTGTATTGAACCAACCAAAGCAATGCTGTCAGATTCAGTTGTTAATGTGTAGTGTCAGTAGTGAAAAGGACTTGTGACATTTCTGTGTATGCGTTCTCACTCGACTGCTGAGTAAAGGGTGACTGTAGGCAGACTGTAGCAGAGCATTTCACTCTCAGTCCATAAGCTCCATTTAAAGAATAAATCAGGGTTTTTCCTTAAACTTACACTTGAATTCTGAAAATTCTCCGAGCAGGCTTGTGTATTGATTCTCACCCTGTGGTGTCATGTGCTACCTGTTTCCATTGCAGTGTGCAGATCTGTGCATCTTTTGGTAAAATGTTAGCTGCTGCCTAACATCAGGTTAGGCAGTCCAGTCTTTCTGCATGGATTAAGTTATTACAAGGAAAGATCAGCCTCTAGTTGTTTATCATGTGGAACACATCTGTCTTGTAAACTTTTTTAAAACCAGAAAAGACTTTATTAAACAAATGATGCCAGCTGAGTGCCTGTTGGTGTTTGTGTATTGCATTCCCTGAGTCAGTCCTGGGTGTAACCAAGGCGGGGACACAGAGCTGAAGTTGTAGGCCAAGAAACACCTACTGCTTCAACTCATCCACCTCTCCTGAGGAAGGTTGGAAGTCAGGCTTCTGACCTGAAATCTTTGTTGTTTCTAACACATCTAAGTCATTTATTTTGTGGTGGCCATCAAAATGCCACACAGCTGCTCCACCTACTGCATGCAGGGCTGCTGACAGACACTTCTGTCAGATCCATGGGAGGCAGAAGAGCACTTAGAAACTGCCAGCAAACAACAGGAGCTGAGAAGCAGCTGCAAAACTGCCAAGAAAGCTTTGGGGGAAATAAAAGACTGCGGATTGTTACACTTGGACTTCTTTCAGAGATGATAATACCTTTTATATTTGCGATTCCTCAGGTCTGCCTTGCCCTTCCAGTCTTCCCTGGGCACCTGCTGTGACTGCCACCAGAGCCAGGATGCCACTCCACAGCCCTCTCCCTGATGGTAGGGATAGCTCACTAGAGAGAGTAGTTAATCCAAATGCACATCACAGTTACAATGCTGCACACTGTGTAACCACTGTGGGATTTTTTTTAAACTTGTAGGCTGCTTGCATTGTAAAATATCAGTCAAACCAAGACAGGAGAGATTCAGAACTGCACCCTGACATGGCTTTTTAAAAAGCCATGAAGCTTAAGTAAAGATTTGGCAAGCTACACACCTGGCATTGGAGCAGGAATGGTGAGTGGGCAGGATAGGTGGAAGTGTTGCACTTAGCCTTGCCTCTAAGAATGACATAATTTTCCATCTGATCATTATATGCAATATAAGGAAAAGCTGTATGTTTGGGACAGATCCTTCCTGTTGTCCTGTGCCCAGAGGATTTTTAAGCATTTTTAATCATGATTTTTAAGCATCATGATTAGTTTCAAAAAATCCACCAACCAGCCAAGCCCACTTCGTTTAAAAGTACTCTTTAACAAAAGTTATTGCCCTACTCTACTGGCAGCAAAACTTGGGCAGGGCCACTTTTCCAAGTGCTGTTCCATGGCTTTGAAACTGAGTATCTAAACCATGGATTTTTCTGCTTGTAGGGAGCTGCAAGCAAAAACCAGGCTGAATTCCTGTTTCTGTTCCTTGGCTTCATATTTCTTAGGAAAAAATATTTTCGCAACAGAAGTCACCCCTAATGAGAATGTGCTGCTAATTGTTGTGGACTACTAAAAACCAGAAAACACAATTATTATAACCATAAAAACGTTTGCAGGTGTTTTTCAAATATCTCCTTTCAGATACCGGCTCTATGGGCTATGATAGTTTGAAAAATAGGGTTTTAAGAATGGAACAGTCAAAATAAGTGATGTTTCTACAAAGCTGTTTGGAAAAATTATTGGACTGTTTTATTTTGGGGTCTAAATACAATGAATCCAAGCCAGAATAACATGATTATTGATGTGAGTACCCAGTGGATAAGCTAATAGTTTAGAAGCTGGTGTGGAAAATTAATTAAAAATGTTCTGATTGACACAGATGCTCATTGATGGAGCACCCCCACTCTGACTAATGGAATTTCTTCCTTTCAGCACCTGTCCAGCAAAGGGCAGACAAACCTCCTCAAGCAGGTTTTCAGCTGGTGTGAGGTGTCTGCTCTTCCCTGGCTGCCAGTCCATCCTGAGCAGTCCCACAATGTTCTCAGAAATGCCCATTTTTGGTCAATTTTGCTCCTAAGTGGTTAGAAGTGCTTATCTGTGCTGCATGTAACTATGGACTCTGCAGACAGCAAAGGTTTGGTGAAAATTTAAACAGAGACTCCTAAACTCTTTGCATGTATCTGATGCAGTGGAAGTAAGATGGCAGAGCCCTGGCAGGAATCAGAGCAGATGCTGTGAAAATACAATGGAGGCTGGTCACCTTTCCATATTCTGGAGTAGACATTAATTCTCATACCAAGCTCAGTTTTACTGTAAGTAATTCTATTCCCAATGCTGTAACAGGAGAGCACCCTGTCTTCTCCCCAGTCCGTGGTTTGCTAGGCCAAATCCCAGTCCTTCCTATGAAAACTGGCCTCCTGTTCACCCCAGCATACATGGCTCAAAGCTGAGCTCTTTCAAAGGGATGAGGAGGCTGGCTGAAGCTTGGGGGGGTTTTGAATAGGGTCTCTGAAAATAAATCATGGGAATGCTGAGCTGTGGCTGACCTTGGATCCCTGCACTCAGCGTGGAAGGACTGATGGAGAAGGTATAAACCCATATAAAACCCCCTCTTCCCCTTGTAACCCCACCACATAATGCATTGGTGTGGGATATTTTAGGAAGCCACAGATGTAAATGGGGCTGAGGTCAGAGCAGCACAGCCCTGGTGGAGCAGGGGTACCAGGAGCTGGAGACAGCTCACAGCATGGTGGGGCCTCAATAGCTCTGCTTGCATCACATGTGGTATCAGTGACCTACTAATCTTTTTTGGGAATGGCAATTAACACCAAATACTTCAAAAGGCCAGGCTGGACCAGGGATTGGTCCAAATGTTTTATTTCTCCTTGCTGGTTTCTTTCAAAGAGCTCCTCTGACTTCGTAAATAGTTTAGTACTTGTAGCCAGCAGTATTGAATATGTTTTTGTTGTTTGTGAGTTTAACCTAATACCCACAATATTTTAGAGTTGCTCCTTGTATTTTCATGAAAAAAATTATTGTTGACGTCATGAATACATTGTAAATATATTGGTGTGTGGGGAATGTGGCTCAGTTGTGACTTAAGGAGAGATTTACACTTTGTGTAAGAGGCTATTCATGCAGAAGTGCTTTTTCCTCTTGTGTTTAGGTTCTTTGGGTGCTGGTGACCAGTGCCAGCTGAGGTGTGATGGTAATTTCTTTCCTATTACGAACTGGGACTCATTTTATATGGATGGTTGAAAAGCTTCTGGTTGTATGGAGCATGTATGTCTTTTTGCTAATCCTTCTGCACTAACACAACCATATGCAAAAGGTTGGAGTACCTGGGGCTGAACAGTTCATATGGTAGATGTTATTAACCTGTGAAAGCCTTCCATGGCATCTCTTCTAAAGCTTTGAGTGTATTGGTTTTGTAGTAATAAAAATGGCAAATCTTGACTCAGAGAGGGTAAGGTGTGATGTGGCTGGTGAAGCAGAACCAGAGATGTTTATTTCTTTGAGCCTATTTTCCTTTGTGCCACCTGGTGTCAGCAAAACCTAAGAAACTGAAAACCATTACAGTGGATTAAGGTGGTTTTCATTAAAGTCTCATTCCTTAAAGAAAAATTATCATTTTAGTGACAACTGACATTGCTGTTTCTTCAGAGCATAATTGGTAAAAGTATTTTCACTCTCCAGAGTTCAAAAACTGTGGATATAATAATTTTTTTTTGCACCTTAACCCAATGATCTGCATTACATTTGTGCAAACCCCTCAGCCCCGCAGAGAAGCTGTGAGGGGAAGCAGCAGCCCTTCGTTACTGCAGCTCACACAGCCCTGTGGTGGCATCAGCATTGTCTGGGCTGCCTTTTGGAAGCCTCAGGCTCTGAGCTGTTTTCGGTTTAGAGCATTTCTGTCAAGTTGCACGATGGCAATTCTGGCAGCACCAATAGCTGTGTTCTGGGTGTCAAGGCAGGAGGTGGATTTCCTGAGATGAGTCCAATGCTAACAATCACTCCTTCGGACTAACAAAATAATCTGCCTGTGGAAATAGGTGGGTGCCTTTTGAATGAAACGAGAGTATGGTCCTACTCACATATGTGTGCACAAGATCTCTTTTAGGGGAGGAGGTTGCCTTTGCTTGTGCAGTTTGAATCAGGCTACGAATACATCTTTCATTCTGGCATGAGTTTGTTTCTTTGAGCTGCTCTTGCTCCTCAGAAGCCAGACACTGTTTGTTGTACAATGGATTATTTGTATCTCATGATAGCTCCAAATAAGTTCTCTCTTACTGCTTTTCTTTGTTTGGGGTTAGGAGGACACAAGATAGGAATGTAAAGAGCAAATGCAGTTGTCAGTCCTAAAACACATTCACATTCTAAAAGCTGTTGTTTCAGGGTAATGCTTCAAAAGGGGAGTCAGATGGAATATTCCTCCCTATGGAGAGTTGGTTATTGTGTCGTGGTCTCACAGTGCCGAGGTTTGCTGTCCCTGAAGCAGGCACAAACAGCAATCAGCCAGGTAACATTCCCTGGTGTGCTTTAGGAAGTGGAGCAGCGTGGGCAGCAACCTTGTGGTGCCCAGCCAAGGAACTCCTGGCCAGTGTGGAAAATTTCCAAGAGGTTGATGAATGTCCTTAGAAAAGAAACCTCAGCAAACAACCCCCTGAACCTGCTAGAATAGTTTATGATGTGCTAATGAATAGTGAGGACTTGATGAAATGGGGCGGAAGGTGGAGCAGTGCAGATGTTTATTATGGATTAAAAGGAGTAACAATGAAAACTTTAAATTTTAGGAAATTTATTGGAATACAGCCAGCGGGCTTCATATGTTGAGGTATCCATTGCAACCGTGAAGTTGTTATGTGCCTGCTGCAAAACTGCCTCTTTGTTTCAGGGGAGAAGGGGGAGGTGAGAAACTCTTTTATTCCAGTTAGTTGAACATATGTATGTTTTTTACACATCTAACAAAACATTTTATGGATAAATTTCCAATTCCCCAACCATGTTTTGGGGGAATCCACGTTGTTCTTCTATAAAACTGATTAGAAATATTTCTGATGGTAGGACAAGTTGTTATTTTTCCATTATGCTCCAGTGTTGAAAGTGTGCTGAGCTAGCCAGAACGTTCCTGCAAATAATTACAGTGAAATATAATGTATTATTGATTAAAATCCGTAAAGAAAATTGATCAGAGTATTTAGATTCAGAGTAATATCTCATTCTTATATAAACTATTGTTGAGAAGTCCATGGAGTCATATGCAGCCACATGTGTATTAGAAAACCATCTTGAAGAGCAGCACAGTGCATTCTTGCAAGGATAAAAGTGCTGAGATTAAAACTGGAACTGATTATGTTCAACGTTGATTAGGAAAAAGGATTTCAAATTAGCCCAGAAGGTTTGGCTACAACCTCTTAACTTGAAATCTTGTTTGCTGTTGTCTGCTTTGGTGTTCAAACTGTGCTTTGTACTGCTGTGTTTTCACTTGTTTCTTTACCTGTGCCAGCTCCAGGAACCTCTCAGGGTGAATAGGATCTCAGGCTGGGAGAAGCTGTGCTGCTCCTGATGAGGGTACCAGTGTTGGTGATCCTCCAATCTGCACCAGACAAGGCAGAAAGATTTTGCACATCAGTGCCAGGTCAGTCAACTTTTTTTTTTTTTCAATTATTTCCTACCTGAAGTACATGTGTTTGTAAAGATAAACACAGAATGCATTTAATTCCTCTTTATGCCTCTTGCCTCCTAAGGAAGGTGCCAGACGCACTGCTTTTGAGTATATTTTATCTTGCCTTCCAGCATCCCTTCTTTCCCCATGATCAAGCTGATCAGCTCCTGCTCCTCTGTCCAGTGTAACTCCATGTTGAAAAGTGGACCCATCCCCCTGGGGCTCCTGCATAAGCCCGATTTCCAGCACAGCTTGCAAAGTGGGCTCTGTGTTGGTTTTGGAAATGTTTAGAAGCATGTAAAAACAGAATAAAAGATGCTGGGAAGGAAAAAAACCTGCTTGCCTGTGCAGGCATGCATCCTTTTGTGGTCCCAGCAGGGAAATGGGGAGTAAGGGAGAAGGGAAACAGGTAGAAGCTGGAGTTTTATCTGTGAGGTTTTTTCCTTGGAGCAAACCAAGTGGAGTAAAAGATGCCTCATGTATGAACTGGATGTTCCTGCACTGATGGCAGTGTGCCCAGCATTACCAAGTGAAAATGCCATAGGAGATTAATTAAATGCACTATAGTGGTGTTGGCATGCTGGTGTAAATAAAGTATAAAACACGCTGACCTGTAATCTGAAGAGCTCTGAAGTGGACTCTGTAGGCTGATCATCTGTTTATCTCTAAATGTACATGAGGCAGGAATTTGGGTATCGTTTGTTTGCACCTTTCTGGCCTGCTATGTTGGTGTAACACAATAATTTTTGGCCATCTCCAGTAACTGTATGTCTCTGAAATGTGGTGTTTGAGCTCTGAGGTTCATGCACTGTCCCCTCTGCTGCTCCTCTTAAGTCTATTTTGTACCCAGCTACAACCTTGCTTTGGACCTGCTGTAGGATGCTTCCTATGGAGGCCAAAAATCAGGGGGACTGGTGACTCCACAATACAGGAGGAATGAGGAATAACACAGACATCCTGACCTTCGTTCCACACAGTCCTGGACAGGTTCTGCTACTGGTCCCCCATTCAGAATGTACAGGAGGTGCTGAGGAAGACCTCTTGGGCCATGGCATTATTTGTATGATGATGGTTTTCACCTCCAGCTCGCCAGTCTGGTCATCAGATTCACTTAATTCAGTTTTCTTGCACCACCAGCATCTGGGTAAAGTGGAGGTTTAGTTCATGAGTGTGGGTTGACAGAGGATTAATTTAAATAAGCTGAAAATGATGTTCCTGATGGGGAAGTCCAGAGGCACTGGAGAAACTGCAGCAGCTCTTTGTATTCAGGAAATGTGCTGTGCCTTTGTAAAATCAGCTTGGATTACTGAATTGAAGGGATCTTGAGTCCTCACAGCAACAGGGTTTTATTATTATATATATAACATTTCTCTTTATGATTGGTTTGAGAGTTGCCAACTTTTCTTTTATATACATACATATATATATATATATATAACATATAACTATATATATAACTATAGAAGTACCACTTTAAAATTTATATATACGCATATGTCATCCATACAAATACATGTTATATATATATTTTATATCTATATATATGCATCTGTGTCCTGCAGGGCCTTAAGGAGATGATAACAGTTTTGGGCACAGATGTATATGGAATACAGTAACATTTTGGGTTACCCACAACAATCTGTCACCTCCAACCAGGGACACTTTGGTACTTTCTTATTAAGATCAACCTAAAAGTTTGCTTGGCAGAGCTGTGCTCTTATAATAGCAATGGGCAGGTCTAGCAGGTTTTTTGCTTCACAGGGTGTGCTAAATTCTGCTTGTTTCTGTTTTCCAGACTGATTTCATTGTCAAAATCCTCCCTCAAAGAGAATTTACTTCTACCCTTGCTGGAGTCTCCTGAGATGTGTTGCTTAGCACGGGCGTTTTCCTGAAGTGGTACTGCTCATTTCTTGGGACCACTGGCTTCAGTTCATCTCATCTTATCCAGTTCTCGAAAAGAATAAAAATATTTACTGTATAATATAACACAGTGTAATAATACTTCACGAGATTTTGTCTCGACTTGTGTTCTCACCTACAAAAACCCTGTTTACAGAAATATTGAACAGCCTTTTCTGTAACCAAGTGGAATATATGGAATATATTCAGGCCCTTTAGGTGTTGCTGTACTAGCTTCACAATAAAAGAAGAGAGGCTGCAGGAGCAGTTTTACTTCTTCCTTCACCCCAAATTTGCCTCCTTGAGGGATGCAGGGCACACTGAAGTTTGCAGCACCTCATTTTATGATGTTGTCACGTGATACCTTTAATCTGTATTGGTCTCTCTGGGAAAGCCTGCAGTGTCTAGGAGAGGTCTTATCAGATGAGAACGATCCCTTGCCTCAGGTGCAAGACTCTGCCTTTTTCATCTCTCCTAGCACATCCATGAGAGCTTCCATGGATATGGGAAGTGGGGAGTCTGTCAGCCATCCACAGCTGTTAACACTCTTTGTGTTACACAAGGCACATGTTTGGACAAACGACTGGGTAAAATGACACAGTTTCTTATTATTTTCATTTTTTCCCCCCTTTTATTTGTTCTTTGGGTTTAGAAGTGTTTGACAAAAGCCTGTGCTAGTGTGCCTGTGGGTGAGCAGCTTTGCTAGAACACCTGCAGCAACTCCAGCTGTCAGCAGGAGATGCTCCTGGAAGCAAAACTGGAGGAGAAATGCTGCATCAGGAGTACTTAACTTCAGGTGATTTCTGGACAGTTATGCATACACTTGTATTTTGTTTTAATTCTTCGTTGATCTTGCAGTGAAACCTAAGCTTTCTTTGGTACCTTAGAGACTTCTTGGAGTTACAAGACTTCTTCCGAGCAGATGGTTCTTAACTTTCCTCACAGACTATTTCTGGTGAATTCCTTGCTTCTTGCTTTCACTGCCAGTACTTTGAATTTTACTTTTTTCTAATAGAAACACTTCTAGTGGCAGGGTTTGTTTTTTTTTTCCCTAGACTTGTGCTTATTTAAACTCCAGAAATGCAGCCCACCAAACCAAAACTGTAGTTAGATTTCTACTATTTTAACAGGACATTGAGGTACTGGAGCATGTCCAGAAAAGGGCAACTAAGCTGGTGAAGGATTTAGGGAGGAAGTCCTACGAGAAGAGGCTGAGGGAGCTGGGGGTGTTCAGCCTGAAGAAAAGGAGCCTCAGGGGAGACCTTCTCTACAAATCCCTGGAAGGAGGGTGTAGCCAGGTCTGGGCTGACCTCTCCTTCCAGACAACCAGCAGCAAGACAAGAGGACACAGCCTCAAGATGTGCCAGGGGAGGTTCAGGTTGAACATCGGGAAAAATTTCGTCATGGAAAGGGTTTGTCAAGCATTGGAATGGGCTACCCGGGGTGATGGGGGGGTCTTCATTCCTGGAAATGTTCAATGAATGACTGGGTGTGGCACTCAATTAAACCACAGCACTGGCAGGGTGGTGTTCTGTGTTGGACTCTACGATCTCAGAGGTCTTTTCCAACCTTAATGATTCAGTGATTCTAAGGGTTTCTCCTTTTCAGTGATTACTTCTTGGGGACCTGACAATTTGCAGGTGTTTTTTATATAGGGATTTATACTTGATTTGTATCAGCAAGCATGCTTTACATGTCCTCTTTAAGGTGAAGGTAAATGAGGAATCTTTTCTGTGATTTTGTGTTCACCACCTACAGTGTAAATCAGAACTAAAACTCCTTGTTAACCTGGAGTTTGCGTTGTCAAGATCTGTGTCACCTAAATTGTTAGTCCCCACATACTCAGACCATTACATCCCACTCCTAGGCCTAAAAAGTTCCTGCAGCTTCAAATTACCTTTTATACCCATCTGATGAAATTCTAATTAAAAGAAAACCAGCATTTTCTTATGAACACACAGAGATAATGATGTTCTAAGTGCTTCTTAAACATCATCAGATGGTAAGTTTAACACTAATCCCAACTGCTTTGCACAAGTGATTGCCTCTTCTTATTTGCAGTAATTTCCACATTTCAGTGTGTGTGGGTGTAGTGAGTGTATTTAAAATAAAGTGCCTTAATTCTGGGGGTAAGAAATCAGGTACTGATGAGTTTTTCTGTGATTTCTACTGCTGTGCCTCCTGAAGGGAGGGGAATGTGCTTGTCTTTTGTCTAATTACTGGCTACACCTTTATTTTTGTCTCACCTTTATTTTTGTCTCAGAGCCTGAAATATTTTGTCCTGTCCGTAAGCAATGATGAAAAGAATTTATTTGACATAAAACACAGTAGAAGTCAAGGAGGGGGTGCCTGTCTGATTTTTAGACCAAACCACAAACATGGTAACCAGCACCACGTGATCATTTAGGACAAATGAGTTTTGCCTTTGAGAGGGGGAGGAAAAGGCAAAAGAATGATGATTATTGCAGTGAAAATCTGGTGAAAAAGATAATTGAGTTGTGCACTGAATCCTTTAATTACATTTCCTTAATGAGAATGACTTTTTTTCCCCTGCTGGGCTTGAAGGTGCAGAAAATGAGCACACATGCAATGTACATAGGCATTTTGGCCTGTTCCAACAGGGATGTTGGATGAAATTCTTTGCCCTGAGCTCTGTGTCAGGTAACCTTGGAGTTTACCACCTCACTTTCATGAAATGCTGCATTCTGAATGATGTTTTGTATAGTTTTTCCATTGTTAGGTGATTTTTTTCCTGCCCTATCCTGTCAGCTGTAAGGCAGTCTAAATGCTAATGGAGTTGAAATGCACTAAAAGAATGCATTGAGAATACACCAGCAATAATTCTTTAGGTATTATGAATATTGTGTCTATTTATGAGTTCATTTGTTATGTTTGGGAAGGGAATCTGTTAAGAGATTTTTTTTTGAGAAAGGTTTCTGCTTAATAACTCCTCATAAGTGAGACATACGACCTATTTCCAGAACAGAAATATATTGGTTTAGTGGTTCTAATAAGCTAATTTGAGTTCCATTTCTGTTTATTGGGTAAATGAGCAAATGTGAAAAATGAAATTAAATTTGTCTAATTTGTTCCACCATCAAATTTTCAGGTTATATTTAGGGTACTGAATATACTGCATTTTTTCTGATTTCTGTTTGTAATGTGTGGAAAAAAATAGACTATGTCAGTTCTCCAGTGTTTTTTAAGGGAAAAAAAATATATTTTAAGGATACACTGAAAAAATAAAAACAATCCTGGAGAAAGGAGCAGCTCAGGAATGTGAGGACAGTTTTGAATTACACATTTGTTTGTTGCTCCTCAGTATACAAAGCTGGAGAACTTAAGAAAGTTTCTACCCCTTGGTAATAGTCGTTATTCCTTTAGGCTGGGTTTTTAGACTGTCCCTGATTTATCATCAAATACAGTTTTACAGGTTTAGTTGTACTTTTGGACATTGTAATGTTGAATTTCAGTGTTTTCAATTCAATTTTAGTCGCCGGCAGATGTGCAAAACCATTTGGAGTAGGAGTAGAAAACCACACAACGCTTAGGTAGGACTGTAGATAGTAACGAGCAATCAATATGATTTATAGTTCTACTTCTTACGTATTTTTTTTTTATTATTAGCAGGCAATATGCCACTAATAACGTGTCTAAATCAGTCTGTCAGCTGAGGAAGATTATTGGCATGTTAATTAACCACCGTGTCCTCTACATGCAGGAAGTGATTCTCCTCTGTAGTTTGTTATTTTAGTGCACTTTTAATAGTGCAGCAGAAACAGTTAATACCAAAGGGTTACATATTTAATATTCTATGATTAACTTAAAAAGAGAGTGATCCATGTTGTGGCTCTTCAGCAGACCATTGTGCTGGTCTGGAGGACTGTGCAGCCTCAAATCTTTAAAATGCTATTCCTTGAAAATAGGGTAATTCTTCACCATATAGAAAAGAGTTGCCACATGTCACAAGCGTAGATTTCAGGAAGGTCAGTTGGGCTGTCTCAGCAGAGGTCACCAGGAATCCCATGGTTTGCACCTGAGTGGCAGCACTTAGGAACAAAGATATTTAGTACAGATTTAGAATGTTTAAAACAGCAAAATAATGAGGAGATGCTTCATCTTAACCCTTATAAAAAAGGGAATCTTTGGCTGAGCTGTCATTGAAGCTGTGTGTCAGACTGAGGACTCTTCCCAGGCTGATGAGGTTTTTCCTTAAGCTCTTCAGGAACAAAAGATGGGCTGGGAAAGTTGTCAGTACCAAAAATGTCTTTAAATCAAAAACAGCCTTTGCAATTCTTCCAGCAATATGAAGTTTGCAATCTCTGAGCAGCATCAATAAATGAGTACCAGAGTCCCAGTGTCTGTTCCCCAGTCCTCGTTAGCTGGGGGTGATGCAGGTCAGAGGGGCAAGTTATGGAATAAGATTATTTTTCTGCTTCAATATCTCAGTGTTCAGAAGAGGGAAATAGTAATTTTGGATGCAGCTCACAACATGCTCACCTCTAAGCTCTGGGGAAGCCTGGATCTGAATGCATACCACGGGCACCCAGTATCACTGTGAAAGGGACTGCTGGGTCGTATCAAGTACCTGTTTCCGGTGCTAATTAAAACACCTTTATTGCTTGGCTACTCGGAATAATGGAATCCAGGGTGTCAGAGGCACCTGAGCCTCTGTGTGCAGTGTAATTTACACAGCCAGTCAGAGATGTAAATCATCGGCCGAAGTCGAGTTTGTTATGAGAATATTACTGAATAAGAAATGCTGTTCTTTTAAGCAATCTTAGAATTTTTTTATGGTAAAAAAATTAAAATGTAGATGTTCCATAATGTCTCACAGATAATTCGAGATATTTGCAGTAATCTGGAGTTGTTAATACTGGTGACAGAGCTACACCTTTAGTACCTGGATGTTGTATGAGGCTGGGGCCACCTGCAAGAGCCAAACCCCGGTGCTGAGACCTCCTCTGGGAAGCTCAGCTCTTTGAAGGGGAGCCTTGTAGAACATAATTGCAGTCTAGATTTTGTGCTTTCAAAAGACCTTATCAGCCTCATCTCTGTCTTCTGGGAACTTGGCTTGATGCTGTAATTGAATCAAATTGACTCTTAATTAGTCAGCTTCTATTCAGGAAGGATAGGTTGTTGAAAAATACTGACTGACTTTCTCTGTGTGCCATGCTGTGCACAAAGCCAAAGCTGCACAGCTGGATGTAAATCCTAAACCAGGTCCCAGTATTGGGATAGTCCCTGTATTTGAGATGCAGTGCTTTGATATTTCACGTGGCACAGTTTGAAGGTGAAATCTAAGCAGGTGGGCATGGTGTTGTCTATCCCTAGGGTTCTAGGGTTTTGATTTAATAAACACGCTCCTGAAACATGCAATCCCCAGACTCTGGATTAATTTAGGATACTCCTTGTAACATGAGAAGTTTATTTGGGTGATTCTTAAGTAATGCAGTTGAAGCACATGAGTAGCATGAGGATCAGCTGCCTTATCTGCTGTCAGGTGTCTTTAATCCAGTGCATTTACTGGGCAGGGCACCTGGTAAGCAGCTAATGCTGTGTTGCTTATTTAAATAAGGTCTGCTAATCTCCAAACCTCTTGCCTGGCTAGTCCACCGTGTGCTTTCAAAGGATGGTATGTGGTAATTAATTACCCTGATTGGGTTTAGTGAGGGTTATAGAAAATCTGAAATAAAGGAGTGCGTGGGTGAAGGCTGAATTCAGTAAAACTGATTGCTTCCCTCTCTATAGGAAGAAAGCCATAAAGAAAAATTGTTTATTGCCACCCTGGAGAAAAGCATCTTTTTTCTGTTCTTATATCAAACATCTTGTATTAGAACCCAAATTTTGGTGAGCGACAAGAATAACTTCAAAGGCATGGAAAGAGGTCTGAAGACACAGGAGATGAAAGTAAACAAAGGTTAGGAGGGAAGGAAATGGGATTAGTTAGAGATTGTGTGAGACAAAACAACAGGGCAAAAATACCAGTCTGATTTAGGTATTTTATCACATATAAATAATTGTGTGGTAATGTGTAGATCTTAACTAGGCACTATAGAATCAAAATTGTATTTAAAATTATGGAGTATTTGTATTTTCTTCTGGCTTTTATTATCCATGAAAAGATGCTTAGACTTCCATATTTATGATCTTTTAGCAAGATAATTTAAGCTTTATAATGTCATTATTACTCAGTGACATGAAAATGACAGTATTTTAAGATTTACTTAATTTTAAATATTGATTTATATTTGAGATACCATTGAGGTGTCAAATGTATTTCAATAAAACGTTTTAGCTAAAAGTAACTTTTAAAAGTGTTTATAAGAGTTTGATGTTGTGTTCTTTGTAGTTTGCCAGTTATCAATGACAAAGCAAAATCACCATTTACTTAAAGAGAGCTGGGCTTTTGGGTCTCTCCCCTGTATATTTTGTGGTCATTGCTTAAAAAATTATTTTCTTCTGGTTGCAGTCAAATATGAAGTCCCTTAATGTTGAAAAAGGAAACCATTTTTAAAAACCACGCTAGAGTGTGTGTAAGATAACCTTTGACACAAATCTCTTGGAAAATTATTATATTTTAAATTATTAAAGATTATGAAATATTATGAAAGTAAATTATTAAAGATTTTTGGTTTTATTTTTCAAAATTGTGGGTTTTTTGCACTTAGCACATTTAATTTCCCATTCAGAAGGAAATTCAGGAATGTATGAAGATCTAGGCAGGAAGGACACGGCTTTTTATCCTGCAAAACACCATTACAGTTACTCACACCCACTGCATTCCCCACTTACCCAATTAAGCCATCATTAAAAGTTCTTCACACACTCTAAAGATTTGAAATGCAAGTTAGACCCACTCCTGAATATGCACAAATGCAATCTCTGGTGGAAGGAGAGTTTGAAGCCCTTGTTAATTCTGTATAAAAAAACCCCAACAAATGAACCCAAAAGCTAAATATACTTCATCTAACTGCTTTTTTTCCTCTCTTTTCCTTCTCCAAAAATGCCTCCCTAGTAGCAGGAGAGCTTGGAATTAGAGGTGGGATAACAAAATGCTGCAGAGGAGGGTGCTGCCTGTGGCTGCAGCATTTGCCTTTGAAAGCAGGTAAACTTTCTTCCAGCCTTAACTTCCTTTCAAAGAGAAACAGAGGAATAGCGGATTGCATTGGCAAGGGTGATACTGTCAAATTGACTTTAGAATTGTCTTTGATGGTTTGCTGTCCTTAGGATAGAAACTGGGCGAGGATTTGTTAAAAAATAGCAAAGCTGTCTGTGTATTGTTTCCTTTCCTATTTTTGTGCTATTGTGTGCAATGTCAAAATTTTAGAGGAGTTTTTGGCTATGTAGGATTCACCCTGTGGATAAGGATGCCCTTAATTTAATTTTGGAGTTAATGAGCTGGGAGGGGCTCCCTCCAGCTGTGGAGCAAAACCTTTCAGACCAGGAAGAGAACACTGCCTGGGCTCACTTTGGTGAGTGGTACAATTAAAAAAACCCCTCTGTATGCCCCAGTTTCCAGAATGTAAGTGGGAAATAGCTTTTTGTGCTCCTACATAATAGCAACAGAATGTCAATAATCAATAATAATTATCCAGAACTGGGAGGGGGTTAGAAATTGTTACCTATGCAGAAAAAATGGTATTTGAATGCATTTTGCTGGTTGTGGTGTTTATTCATTACATGTCACGTTTAAAGGAGGTATTTTTGGATATGAGATGAGGTGTCCACTTCCAAGTAATGCGTGTGCATCATGCTGAATCCTCTAGAAAGTCCCCGAGCTGCTGTCACACATGAACCCAAGGTGCTGCTGTTTGTGTGAGTACCCACATCAACCCGTGCTCCCAGTACAGCTCCAAGCCTAAATGGGGGAAGAAACTGGGAGATGGTGACATGGCCTTGCTTTTTAGTGGCTTTGGTTGGTACCCAAAGGGATCTGAGACTCACTCTGGGAGCTGGGTAGAGGATTTCACGTGGGAAAACCCAGGTACGGGCAGGGAATGTAAATAAGCACTGCGCCTTTCCTAACAGGAGTTGTTCTGCCTCTTGGAAAATTTAGGAGATGATAATGAGTATTATTTGATTACATTTTCTAGACAATAGCCCACTGACTTTGTTTATTAGTTTTGGAGTTTGATTTGTATTTATAACAAAGTGTCTGCCCTGCTATCTTAGCACTTGATAGCAACTAAAATGCAAACAGCAGAAATTATCATAAGAAATGTTTACAGCTTATTGTCAATTTTATAATCAAAATGAGGTCAGCCAAAAAAAAAATTCAATGGCTCTTTGTCTTCAAATGCCACCCTCCAGAAAAGCAGATTTAACATATAGAATTTATGATACAATATATGTATTGTTCTTTAAAACTTGTGCTCAAATGCCTTCAGCACTGACTCATTTCTAACAAAATTCTTCTTTGAAGGGTGACAAAACTGTGTTAATGTTATTAGAATTTCTTTGGAATAGTATATTTAACGGTAATTGGCATAAGATTTTTGGAATGGCAAAGGAGGTGGCCTGGGGAAATTTAATTACAGTTCTTTCTTTGTTTCCACTCCTGTTTGAAACTTCACATACGAAAAGCATGATTACCTTCTTTCCTTGTTTTTATGTGTGTGCAAGTTGCCTACCTCTGGACAAAAGCTGTGGCAGCGAGCCTGTCATTAGCATTTTTGAAGGAATGTGTTTGAGGAGAAGCAAGGATGTGATGGGCAGCTGGATTGCCCAGGTTTTGGGAAGCATCCTTGGCAGTCTTACTGAAATGACAGCAGGTGAGCAGCTCTATCCTTGCACAACGGGCTCAGTTTCCAGTGACCAAACACAAAGAGAGGAAGCAGAGAGGGAGGGGAAGGAAAAGTCACAAGTTTTCCCTTTTTCATTCTCTCAACCAAGAGCGAGTAGGGAGGGCAGCTGCTCTGCTGAGGTACAGCCTTTCCCACTACATCAGGATGAAGAACTTGAGCTGAGCTAAGCCCATCACATAGGAGAGCATGGGGAATTCCAAGTGGAACGTTCACGGTGGCAAATCCAAGAACTGGTGTTCACACCTCCAGCTGACATGTGCCCCTGGCACACTGAATTTACTGCCCATTGTGTCTCCTTTATAACCATTTAATTTCACATATATGGGAGTAAAAGGTGACATAATGAAATAATTAATTTCCTTTTTTTTTTAATTTAGAAAAGCTTTTTCTTTGGACCCCTGAAATACGGTAAAATTAAAAAATTTTGCATCAAGAAGATGCTGTCTTCTGGCAGGTGTTGCTTTGCTCACTATCATCCTTGTAAAGAATGAGTTAATTTTCCTCTCAGCTTGGCGCTTTTTTAGGAAGAGGAGGCTGTGTTTTTAGAGGAAAGGAAAAAGGGTGTATCTCTTACCTTTGCATTTAGTGTAAGTTTTGAGCTGGACAGCACTTAAAGTTTGATAACAAATCTAAAAGTTTCAGAGCAACCCCCGGCTTCTTTTGTGCCTTAAAAGAACCATTTAGGGGCTTGATGTATATGCAGTTGTCTTCAAAGACATATTTCATATTATGATAGGAAATAGCAAGTGTGCAACAGAAGAGAGTTTCCCAAGAAGTTGAATTCTGCTGTAGTCCAAAGTTGGACTTTCATTTCAGAACACAAAAGAGACTGTAAAACATCTGAGTATTAGGATTGTTATTCAGTTAGTGAACTGAGTGAAGCAAACATCACTTTTAAAAAACCTTTATTCATATTTTTTGACTGCAGATATCACTGAATGTAGTTGTTTGGTAGAAGCAATGAATAAAGCTGAATGCAGGTCACTGGGGGAGTAGGCTGGAGCCAAGACTTGCATTTGGGCAGCTGCTGCCTTTTTGTTTGAAAACAACAACAAAACTACAAAAGTGCAATAGACTTTAGTGCTTTTCAGAGACTACCAAAAGAAATACAATTTTTATTGGTAAGAATGTGCTAAAACATTTGATCTCACTGCCCTTGTCATTAATGAAGATATTATACTTGAAGATTAGGATAGCCTTGTCCTAATCTCTCCAAGAACGACTCTAAGGCTGCCCCTTATACTCTTTCACAGTCCCTAATTGCTATTACACCACTGATGATAGGAGCAGTTTTATTTCAAGGTTTAACTGGGGCAGTTTTGTTTGTATTCCAGCCACGTGGTTTTGCTGGCTCACTTTAAGCAACACCCCCCAAAAGTATTTAAATACACCTTAAGCTGGAGGGGAATTCTGCGTTGTTCCACTGCACCTTTTGGATCTGTGTCTCCATCCCCAGTGCTGGGTTAACCTTTCCAGGTTGTTTAACTTTTAGAAGCTGAGTTTCCAACAAAATGCTTCCAGGCAGAAGCACTGCAGAAACCAAGTGGCATCAACAAGACACCCTACTACAGGCAACCAAAACTAACACCCATAGCAGGCATTGGCAGCAGGTGTGAATAAAATTCCTAGCCCAGTGTCACAAAGAATGATATCAGGTTAGGGAGCCAACAAAAAGCAAAATTTGTTCCTACTGAAACCCCTTCGAGCGACTCCACCTTTCCACCTGAGTCTGTTGTTAATCCTTGTGAGCATCCTGAGGGGTTTTTTTCAGTCTTCAGCCCTCTTCCTGCAAAAGGTGGTTTGTGTCAGCTGTGGGGAGGCACAGCTAATTTGGGGCTGGACCAGGTTTTTGAATTGAAGCACAATCTTCACTTTTTTCATGTTTGCTGTCTCCAGTGCTGATCTCCAGCGGTGATCGGTCCAAAGCCGAGTCCTGGCAAGTGACAATATAATCATCTCCAACGAGAAAGGCCGGCAGGGCCCTCACCTGTGGTGTTCAAACTGCGCCACGCAGAACAAAGTGAGGTTTCATGGGAGAAATATGGGTAGATAGGGAAGGACTGAAGCAAGGAGCGTGTCCAGTTCTGGAGGGGCTCAGCTCAAGCCTCCGAATTCTGCAGAGGGTTTGCCATACGGAAAGGTGCCTTCTTGAAGAGCCTGAGTGAAAGCCCAGCCCTATTAAAATCCAGGGATTGCCACTCATAATGGGATCTCAGAGTTCATTCCAGGTCTTTCCACAGCAGGGCCCCTGCCTGTCCACTGGGGAAATACAACACAAGTGAACTCAGAGCTCGAGTGACTTTCATACCACCCTAACCAGTGGTTCTGAAACAGATCAGAGGGGATTAAAAATCAGCAGCATTAACTCCAGGTGACTTCAGTGAGCTCTGCTAATTCTCGAAGCAGTGAGGAGCTCAGCACTGCTCCTTGCTGGGGTAGACAGAATGACAGTGCAGTGTTAGCAGGAAAAATTAGCAACTGCTCAGAGGGGACGACAAAAGTCTAAGGAGAATGGTTATCCATCACTTTCATTCTTCTTATCCATGAAATCTGAAATGGCTTTAAGTTCTTGCTATTTTTTTCTTCCTAAATGCCAGGTTAATATTGTTTTGCATCTCTTTCTTGACTTTTCTTATTTTCAGAGAAGAATGGTGCACTTTTCAGGCTCAGTGTGGAAACTGTGCTAACCTGCAGCACACACAGCTCCACCAAGGTTTTGGAAAGCAGGGCAGTTGTGCTGTGCCTGTGTGGCAGAGAGCACCTCGGAGCCTTTGGCCCAGGGAACACGTCTGATGGGGAAATAATTTCTCCCTTTTCTTTGCTCAGGCAGCTCTGTTGTGAAGGATCACTCCCAGGAAGGTAATCTGTCTTCCAGCCTCTGAGCTAAACGTGGGCAGGATCGTATTGATTTTTGTGGGAGCTGGATGGGCTCATAAAGGCACATTTTTAGACATAATTTGCTACTCTCAGCTCTGGTCAGTACTTTCAAATACTTGAATTTCATCAGATCAAGAGTGTTTTTGAAGAGGACGTAGTCTTTACTAGTTCTGGCTACATGATGTTGAACAGATCATGCAGGCAGGAACCTCCTATTTTATATTTTTTTGTCCGTTTTCAGGTGACATCAATAAACTGTTTGACTTTTCAAGGTGTCAAACACTCCCAGGGTAACAATCCCATGCTTTAAAACCAGGAGAGGATTTCTTCACTGAGCAGACACTGACTTTGAAAGACTGTGCCCTGTGCTCTGTGTTGTACATATCTTAAGATTATAGTGGTGAGTAAGGATGTGCAAAACCAGAGCATCCTCTGCACAGGGAGCTTGAAGGAGCATGGCAGCTGCTCACAGAAGAAAACTGCCCCTGCAAGGTGACAAGAAATCTCTCTATTTTAGCTTTTCTTAGTGGAAGAAGCCAACGGAAAGATCTCAGAGGTACTGTTCCTCCAGAATATTTAAGCAGCACCTTAGGAGAATTCCTGGCTTCTGAAGTCTTGTAGCTGGTTTTTAGCCTTTCTTGTCATGGGGTGGTTAACAGACTTTATGCCCTTTACCATCAAAATCTCACAAAATTTGTGTGAAATTAGTGTCATGTGAGTTACCTGCAGTGAAAAATAATATGCCTTGGGGTTGGCAATAAGGAAGGAGTGGAAACAAGACACCGAGCAAACTGAGAGTCTTTTTCAAGAGATGAATTTGAAAATTCAAGTCTTCCCATGTGGAAAAAACTTACCTGCTTTTAGTAAGAGAAAAGCAAACCCCAAACCAAACCAGTGTGAAACTCTTGCTCTGCTGTGTGTTCTGGCTCTAACCATACAATTCCTTTGCAGGGGCCTTCCGTGCCTCCCCCTGATGTCAGCAGGGAAAAGTTGCAGCTCCCCACAGCTTGGGAGAGCCCATCCATGCCCATGTTTGAACCTTTCTCAGTTCAGCCAGGCCCGCTATGGATTTAACTTCAAGCACCTTTAAAGTCCCATTGAGGCTTCATATTGGCCTCAATGTAAGTCCACTGGGATTTTAGCTTGTGCTAAATTTGGTGCTGGAGTGCCTGGCTAAATGTGTGTGTTTGAGTTGTGGCCTCTGAAAGAGCATGTTTGTATAATGCTATATCCTGATTTGTGAAAGGAGGGAACATAACGTTTATTGGGATACTGCGGGAGTCAGGTTAATCTTGGTGCATCCTTAAATCCTCCTCTGAATCCCTGCAAAACTTTGGGCTCAAAGACCCCTGTGCTCAGAGTGCTGCTATGTGAAGGCAATCATCCATAAAGTCTTTTTATTTATCATAGGCAAGGAGTTCCCATCAGAAAATGATGCATTTAGAAAAGTAACAGAAAACCTAAATTTATGCATTGTAGCAGTTTTGAAGTAAGCAGGCAGTCTAGACACCTACAGCTGTTACATAAGGATGCATTGAGGACTCATTAATATTTCACTAAACAATAAAATGTTGTATATTAAAGTATTAAAATATAATGTTATCCATTTAGTTGCCTTGCAATGGGAAACAAACTACGAGAAGGCATCTCATAGGAAAAAAACCACCAGGGTAGACTTGAAAATTACTTTATATGTAAAAAAAACTTTGTGGGTAAACTTTGTGGGTTTGAAAAAGATGCTGGGTAGGAGAAGGGGAGCAATTTTCTGAGTCTGTTCTGGTTTTACAGCCACACGTATTTAAACTACCCACTGTAACCTGGGATAAACCCACGGCAGCTGATTTGTGTGTGTTCACACTGGTTATGGCAGGCACATTCAGGGGCCTGCTGCTGGCTCTGTGCAGAGGTGTGGGAACCTTTATCCTTTATATGGCAGCAAATGTTGTGTTTGCTTCCCAGTCAAATGAGTTTCTGAAAGTGCAGTGGTAAATTTGGACTGAGGCAGCTGCAGGCTTTGAAGGGGTGATGCTTGAAGGAATTGGGTGGTTAGCTTGCTCTCCAAATCCTTTCTCTGTGCCTTGGAAAAGGCAAACATCCAGGGAGAGTTTCAGGTTGTAGTGGGCTGACCCTGGCTGGATGCCAGACACGCCACCCCTGTAACCCCCCTGATACCAAAACCTGGCCACACAAACTGGGTTCACATATACATGAGATATGATTATTTCCATTTACAAAAACCAAAGCAAAACAAAGCAAAAAAAACCCCAGGAAAACCCCAACAAAATCAAACCACCAGGAAATACAAGTAAAAACCAACCTCTCTTTTTGGCTTTGGAATTACCCTAAGCAGTTAAGAAGAATGGCAGCCTTTTAAATAGGGCTAGTGTCAGTAGGTCTTGAATATTATATGAAAAAAAAAGACCTGTGTCATCAAGTTTTAGGCAGAAAAATGGAGACAATGCAAGTTCTTCCTCTGCCAAGTCTCATCTCAGGCTGTGGGGTGAGGGATAAGGTGACTGTGGCTGTATCTCATTTGGCTCTCAAGGGAACCAGCCTGTGCATCAGGCCCTACAAACAAGAGTGCTTGCTGTCAGGAAATTTTGATTTGAATTAGCAGTTCCAAAAAAAATAAACCCCAGAATTAAAGCCTGCAATACAGAGAAATGATGGGATGGTTTAACTGGGATATAGTTCTAGTTTTATGGGGGAATGACTGCACCAAAATCTTCTAGGTTACACATGTGTGAATTTAGATCAATGCAGGGGTGTGTCAGTCCTTAAAGTAAATTTTGGTGGGGTGAAAACCTTGAGTACATCTTAGGTGTTGGCAATGAATTTCTTTGAAAGGGTGGAAGCATTTATATTATTATTATTATAGCTCTTGTAAGATGCTTTACATCAGTGTTTCAGAGCAAAAGTGTTCTGTAAAGTGATTACACAGACAACTAATATTGATTACAACCAAAGTCTCTCTTTTGAATTTGAATTTAAGGCATGCCAAATATGACAAGAGGCTGTTACTTTGTTATTGATACACATTTTTTGATGGCTGACATCAGCCTATAGCTGTTTAAGAAACTGATCTCACAGAGTACATAAATAATTTATAAGACTCACAGCCACATTCTGGATAGTGTAGTATTAATTTATTGTTGATTTAATTTGTTATAATGGAGATGAAGTTGTGGTGAACTTAATATACAAATAACTTAAGTAAAGATGCCTATTGTTTAGTTATATGAGGTATTGGTATATTTTTAATTTAACTTTCTAACTAATGCCGTGTCTATGTACATTTAAAGCCCAATGTTGGTTGTGTTTAAAGCTGCAACGAAGGCAAATGAGGGTTTCACCATTTAATTCCATACAAGATATCCCTCAAATGTAATTAAATCTGATCTCACCAGCAGACAAATGAATAATTCATGGCGTTTAAGCATAATCAAGTTATGAACTTTTTAAAAATCTCAGATGATGTGCAGAGGTTAATCTTTATATTAAAAGAAGAAAAGCTGGGATTGTTGTATCTCCAGCATGAAAATCCAGGTTGCCTAGGATACCATATTAAAGAGACAGAAAGTTCAGGATATATGTGTATATATATATATATCTCCTCTCTACCACGACCTGGTATTTATTTAATCCAGTAGATGTATAGATTTTTGAGTTTGAGTAACTCATTATTTTCTCTGGAAAAACACAACATCCAGGGAGAAAGGGATGGGGCTGGGGGAGCTGAAGAGGGAAGGGAGAGTGCAAGGGGAATTGGAACCGAAAACCAGAAATGGCAAACATCCAAGAAGGCAGAAGGAGAGAGAGAGGCTCATGAGGCTGGGAGGAGCAGCAGATGCCTGGCAGGTTTAGAGAAGCCTGATGTAAAGAGAAATAAGACTGCTCAGCCTGTGGTCTGCCTTTAGCGAACAGCGAGGGTTACAAGGGCTGCCGGAGCTGTCCCTTTCGCCCCGTGTGCTGCCAGGTGTTCCCGAAGGCTGGGTTTCCCCGGCGCGGGGTACCGGCACCGGCAGCGCCCGCATCCCGGGGGCCGCTCGGCCAGAGCCCGCGGCAGCCTGGGGGAGCTCTTCCCACGTCGGAAAAACACAGCCCGGGATGGGGGGGAGTCAGTTACCTCTCAGGAGGGAGGGATCGGGTGTTCCCGGGCATCACCAGCTGTTCCCGCAGTGCCCCTGTGCTGGGATGTCCGCAGGCAAAACCACCGACCGCTCCTTCCATCCCCCCGGGCATCTTCACCGGGATTCTCCGCTCTGCTGTTTCACCCGGCATCTCCATTTCCTTTTGTTCTCCTTGCTGCTCTCGGAAATCGCTCACTTTGGATACATCTTTCCGCCATGGATTGGATCAAATATATCCAAGCAAGTTCCCAGTGAAAAAGATATCAGGGTTTGCTCAGCTAAGCAACAAATAGATCTTTCATTAGAAATGCATAATAGACATGGGAGAAGCAATACACACTGGAACAAGAGGTATTATCTTTGGGACACTTGCTTGAAATAGCAGCATGCTGAGTGTCTTAGAGGGGAAAATGGGCTTTGCAGTAGTAAATCTCAGGTCTGACATCTCTTGCCCTGTGTATTACAGAAATCCCACCTTTTCTTTAGCACCCCGTGCAAATTTGCAGGAGCTGTGCCATGAAAAACACCAGTGCAGCCCTGTCTGGAACCTCCAGTTGTGCTTGGAGACCTTAGCCTGGAATTTATCTGGCCTTGTTTGTCTGTATTTTTGCAGGAACATGTGGACATTAATCCCTGGAGTGGGTGGTGCTCAGGCTTTCCCACAAACCAGCTTTAGAGGCTTCCCTGTTCTGCATGCAGGTGTTAGAGGAGTGCCAACACGACATCCTGTCTTCCCCTGTCATCCAACAAGCCCAGGAGCCCAGCTGAGAATGATTTAAACCATCCAGTCACCAACGTGGTTTTATATAAATAATTTTTTTTTTGCTGATACGTTGGGTGTGTCCACGACCATCTATTTTTTTCCCCCAAATTTTTAGGCCAGCCATCATTTCTGCCTGCAAGCTCTCGCTGACTGAAGCTGGCAGCACTCAGCGCTGGCTGCTCACAGTGCTCGGAGCTGCATCTGCACTGGACCTATTTGCCCAAGTCAGCTGAGCCCCCCAGTGAGGAGTGCTGTCACCCAGGGGCTTCCTCAAGTTTCTCCCATTCCCCACTTACTGAAAGGGGCTTTGCTTGCACCTGTGTCAGCACCAGGGCCCTGTGAATTCAAGGCTCCTGGGTTATGTTGGCTGAGCTCTGCTGCCTCTGCTGAATGGGGTGAAGCTGACATTTTTCAAGCAGGAGTGAGGTAGTTCGGATGCTCTTCTCAAAAAGCCTCAGCTACATGTTGAAGTCCTGCACCAGTGGTCTGGAACTTCAACTCCTGAACACTGCAAGATCCTGCTGCAGTGATAGCGTGTTTGGAAATAATAATCGAGAAAAAGCTGTGTCTACTCCAAAGAGACACAACTTACTGCACTGTGCTGGGCCTTGGTTACTCCTCTGCAATTTTAGAGCAAAAGCCACTCATTTGCTGATGAAAGTAGTAAAGAGAAGGTGCTCTGACATTATAATGTTGGTCGTTTGCTGCAGACTGTACCTGCTCAGCTGGACTATCCAATTTCTTGCTGAGGTAGGTGAAAAGACAGGTGACTCCAGTGAAATGTGCCCTGGCATGCCTGGAAAGGAATTTGGGTGAAACATTTAAAGCCATTTATCTCTGAGCCCAGAAAGCTGAGGTTCTGAGGTCAGCTAAGCCACCGAGTGATGAGGCAGTTTAGCACCAAATCCCTCTGCTCTAATTTAATGTGGAGCCTTATCTCAGCGTGAAGCCTGGTACCCACTCCTTTTCCAAGGAGCACAGGGTTATTACTCGGGATACCACCCATGAGGGGGGATGGAGAACAGCTTCACCAGGCAGGGGGGATGTGAGCAAATGAGCTCATCCCGCTGTTTTCTCTCCTCTCTGAAGGTGCTGCTGCCATGGGCCGAATTAGTTGTTCAGGTTACATGGATTAGTGATTCATTGATTGGTTAATTAATTAAAAGCCTTATTGACAGTCCAGGAGTTCACCAAAAGCCACAGTCCTGTCTCATCTGAAATACTTGCTCAAATACCAGTTTAAGGAATAAGGTTTATTTTATTAACAGTTTCTGCTACAGAAGGCTGGGGGAGGAGGGGGGCAGGGCAGGGGGAAAAAACCTCCCCAGAGATTTAGGATGGAAACAGAATGAAGAACGATCTCTACAGACATCTTCATAAAAGAGTCATGGGACAAAATTACTCTGGCCTGTTAGCAAATGCACGCGTGTCCTATACCTTGTACAGGGAAGCTGTATTTTGGGGCCTGTAGCTTCTTCTTTGAGGTTTTATTACCTTTTGTTTGCTTAGCCGTCCTTGCTTTGGAAACTGCTGCGCAGTTAGCCCTCAGCCCAGAGCAGCCTTAGCACAGGACAGACATCCTGCTGTTCACCTGGCTTTCAGAGGTAGCAGTTTCTGTAAACTGCCTGTTTACGGTTTATCCTCTGACTTTGGCACTCACAAGAAAATTTTAATCAGAATCTTTTCTAAATCCCAAATAATAGGAAGGGAAAGCTGCGTCAGGGCTGTATTTGCTTTCTGAAGCTCACTGCTCAATGTCTTGGACTGAATTTTAATATGTAGAAACCAGGGATGCTGGTGGTGCCCTACACTGACCATTTGTCTGAAGTGCAGAGTGGAGTTGTCTGTGAGGAACACAACTCCATGTGAGAGGGGCCAGGAGCAGCCATGAGTAAATGCTTGGGTGTGTTTCTGGACTAAGATATTTACTGTGTAATGACCCCATTCTACACTGGAAAAGAGTATGCAGTAAATAATTTTGGAGTACAAGTACTTCAAACCCAGCTATTTCGCTGATTCTCAAAAGTGCAGATAAGCTCTCTTGTTTGCACTGGCTCATCTTCTTAGAACTGTAGACATTTATGGAGTGACCATCTGTGGCAAGAAACACGTTTCTCATCTTGTCAGTTCTTTTCTTCCCGGCCTCTCAGAGCTAGGATTTCAGAACCCTTGTGCTTGGCAGGTTCTTGAATTTGTTATGCTTCTTTTTGTGCCTGGAATTGCATTTTTAATATCTTGGCAGATGGTGTCCAAACAAGTGTGAGTTTTACACTCACGGTTCCCTTGGTGCCTATTGGGTATTTATTCTGAGGAGTATTTTTTTCCCAACTGCACCATACTGCAGGGGTCTTTTTCCCCCTCTCCCCAGCAGTAGTGAATTTTGCAGTTTTAGGTTTGTTGCACAGTTTGGAGGAACGTGGAAAGAAGCACTGGCCTTCAAAATTGTGCCTGTCCATTTAATTTTTTTTTTTTCTACCGAAGAAGGAGCACTTGTTCCTCATTGTTTGCAAGCTCAGGAGCTTGAGGGGGAACCGAGCCTGACCAGTTTGCATTTAGGAAGCAGTACAGGCAACAGTAATGTGCAACCTTATGTAATTGTACTACAGGTTTTAGGGTGGTGGAGGAAATTAAAGGGAGGTCTGAATAACCCTTGGTCTGGTGTAAGTACAGCTGAGCAGTTGATCTCCATTACCCACAGGAGAGGACAGCTGGCCCAAAAAGCAGTGGCTTCTACGAACCAGAGTCAGATTTGGCAATGCCTAGAAGTGGGCAGCATTCAAATGCAGCTTTTGAGTTGCTGGAGTGTCTCGAAGGGAGGTATTGATTGTTGGGTGATTATGCTGAATCAGAACAATATTGACCAACGTAGGAATCTGTTTGTTAGCTGTCAGTAAATGCTAGATTGTACTTGGAGTGAGTATTTAAGCTGATTTAACACTTATTTTCTAGTAGTTTGGCCCCACAGCAGCCAGAAATGTCTCAGCTTTATTTCTTTTTTCCCTTAAATTATGTCAGGCGAACTGTTTGGGGTACCTAACCGCATTTGCCTCTTCTCCATGAGTTATTCCAAGACTTGAAATGTCTAGAGACCAAAAGATTAAAATATCTGGACCTGCCATTTCACTTGCAGGGCCCTTTCCAGTGGGTTTTTGGGGGGCTGTTTGACCTGTCAGATCCCATACACCCTGGCACATGCAGTGCATTAACTCCAGTTCCCAGTGATGGTGGACACTGCCCTGGCAGTGCAGCAGCATTCTGTCCTCAGCTGCTGCTCTCCCTTGGGTATAATTAGAGTGCCAGCATAGGGAGAATTAGCCCCTAGAGCCATATTTGCAGGCCCAAATTGATTTGCAAAATAAGTCAGGAAATTTGCAGAAAAGTTCCAGCGCTCTGAGGGAGGGTGAGGAAAATCCACGATACCATAATGTCAAAGCAAGTTGCAGTCCTTTCCAAGGGGAAAGGGATTTTTACACAGTGCCTATGTATGCACTGTGTGAAATTCAGGTACAGTTAGTAGAAAGTGCTCTTTAAAGCCCCACCAGTATTTCAGTCTTTTGAATTACTTCTCTCCAAACTCTATTACCTTCAGTACTGCCAGTGCTGGGATTAACTCCTTGTGACTCTGAGCATGCAACAATGATCAGGAGGGTTGTATGGAGGCTTACTTGATAGAAAGAATTGGTATAGAGCTATGGAATTAAAATTCCCTTAACTCCTAAGGGACTGGCGTGTGCATAAGTGGCCAGTTCAGAAGGCTACATGCAGGCCAAGGAAATGAGGAAGAACAAGAGCAAATATGACTTGAGCTCTTTTGACAGCTTGTTTCTTTTTATGAATTCTTGACATCCAGTTGGTCTGTGGTTACTGTGGTTGTGTTGGCCTCACCAGCCTCTGGCTATGCAGCTCTGTCTTCTCCTCCTGGGTGAAAAGCTTGCTCCTGTCATCCCTGTCCACACCCTGCCCTCATCCTGGAACACAGGGCGAAATCGATCCCATTTTTCTTTGCAGCATCCTTTTGCATACTGGAAGGCTCTTTCACAGCTCTCTTCTGTCTTCCTGACATTAAAACTCAAGTCCGTCAATCCTCCGATTAATCCTATGAGAACATGTTTCCTAAAATCTTGATCTCTCTTAGTTGGAGTCTCTGGATGCTTTCTCAATAGTGTGTATCTTTTGTGAAGGGTGATCCTCAGAAACAGACACTATTTCAGATGAGAATTAGCAGGAGACCCCTGGCTTGACTCTTGGAGCAGTTTTTCCATCAGCCATCAGTATTTTGGTGGAGACTCCCCTCTGTGAGGCTATTGATGGGCACATCAAGTGAGAGACTGTGGGAATTGTCTTGGAGTGGGAATTGAAACTGAACTCTCCAGCTGGAATAATATTTCATTTTTAAATTAAGTGAATTAATTTTTATTTATTTCAGTTTATTCCAAGTTTACTCCACGATGTTTTAGCTCCAGGGGTGTTTTGATGTGTGTCTGCTGTGTGTACTGGGGAGGAAAATATAAAATTGAGTGAGTAGTCAGCATTTCTGCAAATCTCTTCACCTGTGAAAAGCCATTGCTAAAAATGCTTTTCAGTGCTCCCTTTGTAATCTTGCAAAGAGCAGGCTGATACAGCAATATCTGCATCTCCAGGAGGCACGATGATTTTCTTATGAAAGAGTAAATCAGAAGAAATGCAATTTGTCAGCTTGCCCCTGAAGCTGGAGTGGGGTAATTTATTATCAGGTGGCTTAGCACTCTGTGCTCTTGAAATGTACAGCAAATAGAGCAGCCCTCCCTCCAGTTTCCCCAGTTCTGGCTGTTCTCTGTGGATGTGCTCCCCATTTGTGTTAGGGCAGGGGCAGACCAGGTCCTGGCCTGAATGTGCAAGGTGAACGCTGGCTGCCAGTGCCGACATTCCTTGTTTTCATGTCAAGTCAAATGCCAGCCTCATACTGGCAGGGAGAAGGAGGATGCTTTCCCTAAAATGGCATTTAATTGTGTGCATCCGTTCCCTTTGCAATAAAGGCTGAAGTGCTTTATTTACCAGTGACTTCACACAGCAGCCTGATGTGGAGTTGCCTGTGATTCTGTGGTGCTGTACTTTGTTCTCACTATGAAATCCATTGTATCCATTTCATTTTAATGTGCAGGGATTGCTGTGGCGTTCAACCTTTCACAGAATTAGCTCCTTTTTTAGTTCAGGAATCACTTCTACCACATAGTGCAAAGCTGCCTTGCAACAGCCTTATCCACTGTACCTGAATAATAGCTCAGAGCCTGCTGCACTTCAGATCTTCAGAAATTCTTGCTGAGCAGCAAAGTATCATTCTTGCACTTAGCATATTTTCCCACTGTCATTAGTTTATGTCCTACTGAAATGAGACATCAGAATGCTGGAAGTTGTTATGTGTCTGGCCTGATAGCTCATGCAGATTCCCAGCATCTGGGAGGTTTCTTGGTGCAGGCACTGCTTTACTTGGTGTGCTTATTTTCATTTGTAAACAGAGACCTGACTTTTATGGCAGATACCTTCCAGGTTTAACTGGAAAACTTGACAGTAGTATTCATAGTATGGGGTAGATGTGCTTCCCAGATGGATTTTTGTAGTTCTCTTTTCGTCTTTTCTTTCCTTACACAAAATGGCTTAATGGGACCCCCCCCTCTGTTACTGTTCAGCAGCCAAACTTGAAAGTGAGAACTCTCAGATTCTCATTGTAGCAGTTTGTCTGCTTAGCCCAGCTCTGAGAATTCATTACCCTACGGTAAACAAATGCTTTCTTTTTCTGTTGCTGGTTTCTTTTATTTTTTCCTCTTCAGAGAGTGCACTTACTCAGCCTGTTTGCTGTCACTTTGAAATGTCAGAGATGCCATTTAGACCTCACTTTGCAGGAAAACAATGACAGGTCAAGAAAAACCCACAGGTTTTAAAGAAGCAGAGCCCTAGTACGGTCCAATGTTTCTCCATATCTAAATGACATCAGGTACCAGCTGAGACAAGGATATAAATTTCACAGTAACAAAGAGGAAGTGGGTGAGCCAGGTGGTGCTGTACCATCTCACTTATTTCAAGGGGTTTTTTGTATTCCACGTTCAGATTGAAGGATAATTCATGGCACGAATATTAACTGTTGTCAGCAAATTAGTAAATAACTGAAAGCTATTACTGTAAATGTCTACTTCTGCTTTTTGACTAGGACAGAGCCCCCTAACCTGAAGGGGCCAATAAACATATAATTGGTGCAATCCTAACAGAGATTCATAGAATGGTCAGGGTTGGAAGGGACCTTAAAGATCATCTAGGTCCAACCCTTTTGCCACCGGCAGGATGGGCGTTTCTGTCACTTTATTTAGCTCTATCAAATACCTTTGAAAGTCTTTGAGTGTCTTTAAACCCTTTTCTTTTTAAGTGAAGACTGAAACAGGGAGTGAGTGCCACTAGGAAATGAGTGTCCAGGTAGGGAGCAATTGCATATATGAGCAGTTTCAAGAAGTGGGTGGGTGTAACTTGAGGTGTTTGTGAAGAATTTGAAGTCTGGTTTTTCTCTGGCCAGGTGCAGATAGGTCACTCTGTGGTGCTAACAGCAAAGCACAGCCTGGGATTTAAAGAGAGGATGTGTTTGCTTCCCTGGCCGCATGGCTTCTGCCTGCAGGAAAATCGCTTTTATTAGCTATAGTGAGGGAAAAAAAATTGAATTGCTTGAGAGCAGAAGAGAATTTTTACATGGGGCAAAGAGGGGAAATGTGTTTGACGGCTTTTGAAGTCCTGGTTTGATAGATGGTTATGTCTGACCTTTGTCTGCAGAGGCGCTGAGAAGAAAGTGAACCAGTAGCTGAAATCTCAGGAGAAACCAGTGGAAGAGGGTGAGAAAGGAGCTTCTGTCCAGGGCTCTTGGCAGCCTCCCCAAGGCATGGCAACAGTGCTGATGTGCCAGAGGCACAGCTCCAGCCTGTCCCTGAGATCATCCCGGGCTTTCCCAGCCAGGGCAAGAAATCCAGTGTTGGTCAGCCCAGCTAGTCTTTGAAGTTTAAAAGAGGGAAACGGGGAAGAAGCAAGAAAGAATTGCTGGAGAGCTGCGGTGTCTGCACGAGCGTGTATCTCCTATGGGAAGCCGTGCTGGAGTCTGGTGGCAGCCAGTGGAGGTGGGATGGCTTCAGGGTCAGTCTGCGGCCTGGAACAAATGACTGGGATGAGAGGATGTTGTAGTAAATCTTTGATTTGTGTGGGTAACGGAGTGGCAAAAAGTGATTAAAAACTACTCCTCTAAATCCATCTGATCTCCTGAATGATTTGCCACAGCCTTTCTTTCCCTCAAGCATTGCTTTGTGTTTCCCAAAAGCCTCCTCAAAAGTGGGATGGGCTCAGAAGCTGCTTTTAGTTAGCGATGAGATCTGATATCTGATTCCCAAATTGTAGTCTCTGACTTTTCATCCTCTTGTATTTGGTGTTTCCAGGGGCTATATTAATGTAATGCGGCAGTAAACCTTTTGTCTACACTGATTTGATCATCTAGTTTTCTTTACAGAAGTTCTGCAGTGCTCACTTGTTACAATTATCTCTCTAATGCTCTAAGAAATAGCTATTGTTTTGAACACTACCGCTGCTACATTTTATTTTTGCAGTGGTGGAACAGGTTTTGTTTAAACAGAACTCCTGATGCACCTCATTTACTCCTCACTTCCATCAATTTCTTCCTGTTGCATCTGAGGCACAGTAATTTCATTTAACTGAATTGGCCTTTCAGGAAGCTACAGCTCTCTGGTGCTGGTCCTAATTTGGACCATGTGGGACAAAGCTTTTCTTTGGGACAAGCTGTTTCTTTGGATAATCACCCTCCCTCTCAGTTTTCCTAATGATTTATGCAAAAAATCATGGCTAAGTGCAGGTGATTGGTTAACTGAACTGAATTTTTCTTTAAATTTAAACTCAGGGGAGGATAATTTTTATTACACTCCTGGTAGTGCTGCTTGCTGGTCTATTTACAAATTGCTCCTCTGCTGTGAAATGCAGCTTATGTGTCATGCTTGTGCTGTTTAAGCATCTAGTCACATCCTGTTGGGGACAAAAGGAGTTTTCTATCTTTTTTGAAGGTCAGATTAATTTACCTCATTTCCTGAGATTAAGTTTAAGTGCAGAATAACTGAATATATAAAAGGATTGAACTAAGATCTCTAGAGGAAGGGATTATAGCCTCTGTAGGACCTGTAAAGTCTGGGGACGTTTTCTTCTGCAGAGGGAATACAACTTTCTGGAAAGTTCACTGCTGACTTTGAGGCACTCCTTTGGCCTTGCCTGTGAGGGAGCTCCTTCATAAGGTTTGGGGTGAGCTGGGAGCCGAGGGAGACCCCAGAACCTTCACTGGCCAGGGAGCAGCTCCATAGGGTTTGGGCGGAGCAGGGAGCTGGTAACAGGGTCCAGCAGCTCGTAGACAAAGAGGAACCAGACTGGGGGCCATGCAGGGAATCAGCAGCAGGAGAGAGGACAGGAGCAGCAAGGTGGGGCTGGGGAGATGGATGACTACAGAGCAGGTTCGAGGAGTGAAAAGAGACAATTACACAGCTCAAGTGAGGAGTGGGAATCTAGCCTGGGTTTATGCAGAGCTTCTGCACTGTGGCCAAAGGTTTGGTTGGGGGTCCCAGGTTAGGATGGTCAGTGTGGCTGAGAGCCTTTGAGTGCACTCAGGGCTCTGACACTGTTTAATTATGCTCTGTGTGTCTGTGCATGTGTGTAGGGAAATGTTTTCATTAGGTCAATTCATTGTGATTGATTTTCTGATTGCATTTAGGGAGAGACAATTAATTTTAAAAGACCTAAAGAGACACAGGCTCTTTCTTCCCGAGGGGTACACAGGGAGCATGGATCTCATGCTGCCCGACTCCCAGGTGCCACCTTGCCCAGCTCCTGTGGGTCAGCTGCTGGCTGTAGCCACCAAACTCCCTGGCTGGCACCAGGAGTATCAGCAAGATAAATGCCGGGACCAGGCAGAAAAAGAGATTCAGCCTGAAGCTGTGTGAAAGAAACAGCACCTGAGCAAAGTGAAGGAATAGTGTTTGAAGTCAGGTGAAGAAAGGAGGGTGTATTCACTGCAGAAGTGTTAATTTGGCTAGTAATGACAGTGGGCGTATTTTATACCGGTTCTTTGATTTGTTTGCAATTACAGTCTCTGGTTAACAATTCTGGGTTATTTTGCACCATTTGAACTGGAGCAACGGGCTCTCTGTTGGCCTTTGTGGAGTCTGATGGAATAAGTAATTATTTGTGCCATCCAAAGGCATTTCAAAGAAATAAGTACAGGCGAAGAAGGAACAAAGCCATGTTGGTTATCAGTGGTACAATGTAATCCCTTCTGCAAATAATTACTGGTTTCCACCTACTTCTCCTAGGGCTTGAACTGAATGCTGCGTGAGCAAGCTGCAGGCAGAATTCAAAAGAATAGTGCTTATGCAGCTGGTTCTGGAGGGAAGGACTAACAAGAAAACCCAAAGGCAGTGAAAATGAAGGAATTTTGGGATTATGTTGCCACAAACATTTGACATGAGCAGTTTTGGTCGATTCCCAAAGGAATGGCTCTTGCAGATTATTGCCAGCTTTTTTTTTTTTTTCAGTTTGTCAGCAACAGGTGAAGTGTTGTTTCTTGCTTTCCTTTTGCACAGTCGCTGCCTCACAGGTTACTGCTTGTTTTCAGCTGCCCAATAAATATCTGCTGAACCTTGGTGACACCCTAAAATTTTACAGGGGTGCTGGCAATGTGTGAGGAAGGAAATAAGCCCCAAGCTTTGCTGCTGAAGGGACAGTGTTTGCTGCAGAAGCAGGGAGCAGAGAAAAGGTGCAGCAGAAGCAGCAAAGATCAAAAGATGAGCATTTAGCATAAAATAAACTGACTTTAGCTGATGCAGTCATGAAACTCTCAGCAGCAGGGTTATGGTGAGGGTTTCAGGATGCAGGGAATAACAGGATGCACATGAAGAGCTCCATTTCAGCATCACATCCATGTGTGACAGGCAGGGTAAATATTCCCCAAGAATCCAGCGCTACCTCTGTAGCCATGGAGGGCTTTGTTCGGAAATGGAAGTGCATCACCAACATGGATCAACAGTTGTGGACCCTTGAACTTAAATTAACCTGGGAAAGTGCAGAATACTGTGGTAGCTTGGGAGCTATTTTGGACTCTGGGGTAAACACCATTTAGACTTGTGTAAATTTGTAGGAGATATTTTGACAAAAGTCCTATTTACCCAAGTTAATATGTGCTTTGTTTTGCTGTGTGCTCCATATGTATTTGATCAGTCTGCACATTGTTTACTTAGACTCTACCTCTGATGGTTTCAAGATATCCAGACCACTGGATGTAGCATATTTTCACTTTAACTCAGATTTAAGACAGTGCTAATGGATTGAAATCGTCTAACATGAGTAATTCTGAGTGACAGATTGCCTGACCCATTTCTCCCTAGAGCCAGGAGAGGCTCCTTAGATGTTTAATCCACTGAGTCAGGGCCTGTCTGCTGATAGAGAGAGAAGTAAATATACCTAGGGTAATGGTTTTCTTTTTTTTAAAATGTGTTGTTTTCTGGGTGCTTGTTAAACAGCCTGTGCTAATATTTCTGAGGGGTGCTGCTTTTTCTCTTTATTTTTCCTGGAAGTACATTTCCTAGTGATGGCCCTTGGATCCTCCTGGGAGTCAGGAGTAGTCTGTTTCATAGCCAGTAAATATTCTTGGCAGTACAAAACTCACTAGAGCCATTTGTCTTGCAAGAAAATCTTGACAAGCCATCCATGAATATAGCTTAGTAATTATTAATTACAGGTTAGGAAGAGGTGGGAAATTATGGAGAAATTCACACATTCTGTTTGGTTTTGGGTTTTTTGTTGTGTTTATGCCAGGGAACAGGAGAATAAGGGACTCCACAATAGTGCTGGTCTGTGGTGTCCTTCAGCTTGTCTTACCCCTGGCTGTTTATTCCACTTGACTATCTGAAAGGGCATTATTTTTTCTTCCAAAGAATTTTGTAAAGTTTCAGTTTTGTCCTGGTTTTGTGAGAAGTTGTCTGGGAAAGGCTTAACAATTTGTGATTGAGCTGAATTGTTTTCATTTGGTCCAAGTTCCTCGAGGTTCCTTCTTCTCCCAGCTACTAATTTCAGAGCTTGCTTGTCCTCGTCCCTCTCAGACAGTCCCATTTGTTTGGTTTTTTCCTGCATCTATTCCTGTCTTTGCTGGTTTTTGGAGTGATTGTGATGGGACTAGAGTGAGGCCTGGTAGGCAGTGCCATAGAAGTCTTCATTTGAGTGACTCTGCTTTGTTATGATTTATTGCTTTTCAAGTGTTGTGTGCATGTGAGAGATGAAAAGGAAAAGCTCTGTGGGCTGTTCCACTGCTCCACTTGCAAAGAGGAGAATTCAGGTCGAAAGGAAAAGGTACAGTCAGCCTACAGCTAAAGCTCCCAGCATTAGCAAGTGATGGCAGGTATGGAATCACCATGTGTTTATCTACCACAATTAGCTGACACTAATTTCTACCCTATTAGGCAGTCATATCTTTGTTTATTCCCTCCATTGCCATGATCAGACAAATCACAGTAGATCTTGCTGCTCCTGCTTAGGGCTGTGTCAATATCCAGCCATGAGACTACAAAGGTGTGTTCTCTCTCAGGATGCAATTACCTTAAAAACAACTGTCAGAGCTGCCTCTTAATGAGCCTTCTTGTTGTCGTCAGCACCGTGCCTGGCACTCTCAGAGCACAACGCTGTGAGGGGTTGCTCTTGTGCTTGAGGTGGCGGCAGCTCTCACCCACAGAGGAACCCTGAGCTGCCCCACACCGCGCTGAGTGTTGGGAACACCTCTTGGATGATCAGCCTGACTTTGTGCTCACTGCTGAGAACTCCTGTGTGGTGTTTTCAGCACGAGGAAGAGACACCCAACACAGGAAAAGAGCCAGATTTAAGCCAGTGCCAGCTAAACAGCGGGACAGATCTCACCCTGACAACTCTTTGGCTCATGAGAAAACAAAACTGTTCCTTACCTTGACTTACCCGTCAGGTAATGCACAAAATAGCCACTAAAATAGTTCCGTAGCCTCCTGAGCCTCAGCAGAGGGGATGACACACCATGGCGTGTGCTGGAGCCACGAGGCCCTTGCTGCACTGAGCTGTGAGGATGGGGGATCCATCCGAGGCCTCAGTCTGTTAAATAAAGGGGAGAGCACGCAGTGAATGTGGAGCCAGCGCTGCTCCAGCTGTGGGCTGTGGGGCAGGAGCCAAAGGTGTGATTCCATGGTGTTGATACGGTTTCGTGTCCCTGCAAACCCCAGCTCTGAGGCAGACTGGGATGCTGGAACAGCTTCTTTCAAACAGCTCCTTGAATTCTTGCTTTAAAGCATCACATTGCTTGTCCCTGTTGTCTGCCTGTAGTGTGAGTGTCTGGATGCTTATACTGGATGCTGAGTGAAAAACCAGTGTTCCATATTGGGAAATAAGAGGGAAAGAATCCTGTGTCTAGTACTTCAGGCAGGCTGAAAGGCCCTATTTATTTTAACTCTGTGGCCCAAATAATACTACTGGAGATAGCAGCATTAGCCTTTTGATCCAGGGTCTTTACAGCAAAAGCACCGGGCTGAAGGACCCTCTTTGTTGGATGTACATTCAGATACCAGGATCAGCCTGCTACTTACCATCATTTTTTCTTTAATAAAATCTTTCCTCTTTTTATATTTTGAGTTAATCCAGCCTACACCCAGGGGTGCCCTTCAGCTCCTGTGAGTTAAGCTTTCCCTGATAACACCCACCAAAGCTCTCCTCAAACCCTTCAGTCTCTCTTAGCAATTTTTTTAAAGTGCAAGAACTGCCACTTTCCCTACGCTTTTGAAAAATGTTTAATGAGGCCATCAAGGATCTCTTTGGGTGGGTACAGAGGGGTAAAAGCAAGGGGTACCCATTTCCCAGGTGCAAGGGTCCTGCTGGAGGGGTTTCCAGGCAAGGGGAGGCCGTTACCCAGGCTTTAACACCAGCTTCATAAGCCTGGTTTCTTAGTAGAGCAAATGCACTCCCTTCTATTCTCCAGGCTGAAATGGCTGTACTGCTGTCCTTGGCTAAGCCAGGCTTCCTCCCTTTCTCCCCTGAGTGGAGGAATTCACTGTGTTGGGCAAGAAGAGGGCTCCAGGCTCAGGAGTTGTTCTCTATGGATGAGAAGCCACAAAGATGCTGACTTTGTGATTTTCCCCAAGCTTTGTGTTGAGTTTTCCTATTCCAGTGGTTTTCCTATTCTAGTGTCCCTAAATCCCAGTGCCAGGAAATTGTTTTTAATTGATACTTTTTATAAAAGAGAACTTGATTATTTTTGCATTTTTTTTTATAACTTAATGGAAACATCTGTGTATATTTAATTCTTTAATGATATCTGTTATGGGGGGCACTAAAGCCTTTTTTTCCTGGTGCTTAATTTTACTGTTTCATCTCAGACTGGGTATTAGGCCTCACAGCATCTCGTAAATCAGATTAGGTAGAAACAAATAGGGAGATGGAAATGTCCTGGATTTCAGCCTTGTTCCACCTCAGGCTTAATTTATAAATCTGTTCTTGTTAATAGCATAGAAATCACCAGATCTGAATTTTAATTATATTAATTTAGTTTAGTTTTTCTACATTTCAAACAGAAACTATCAAACCCCAGAGAGAGCTAAATGTTGTCATGTGTGAAATTTATAATTTATTTAGTTATAAATTTTCTTTGACCTTAACCTGGGCTTCTAACTGCAGTTTTATCTGTTCTTTCACCAGCTCTGATTAGTAACTCAGCTTGTCATTTGTATAATACTGTTGATTATCTTTGCTTCTTGAAAGAATTCATGTAATAAATCAATTTCTTTGCATAGAGGGAAATAGTTTAAATGTTTCTTTAGCACAGAAGGTGTCTATTTTAAGGATGTATGCATATTGCCCTTGGTATATCTCATCCTTTGCTCTACTGCCCCTCCTGAAAGCCAAGTGAGACTGTTGTGAATCAGATTTTCAAAACTAATTTATTTGAGGAAACTAGTGGGAGAAATGTGCTCAGAAATAAAGCCATTTCAATATTTAAATGAGATGAAATGCAGAATAATTAAAGCATAATTCAGGTAATTTTCAAAATCAGATTGTCAAGTCTGCAAGTTGTTTAAACTCCAGCAGCTCGACCAGAGGATTTGTGAGGGTGTTGAATAAGATGACACACCTCTGTCCCAGCTGGATCAATATTTGAGTTGCTTTTAGATCTGCCTGTCACAGAGGAACAAGTAGATAAATGGTGTGAATTTCCAAGTAATATTCACAATACCAGCTGCCAGGGATGTTGCTCCTAAACACAGAACCTGCTTGAGTTTGATGCCTCCCCTGAAGACCTCTGAGGCAAGTAAGAGCTCCTGGCTGCAAGATGCTCATTCAAAGTGAAGGTGTGAGACCTTCAGGGCATTGCACAGTACGTGGAGATGGGGGTTTCTGTCATCTGGGAGCCTCAGCTGCAATCTGTAAATAAAAAAAATTCCTCACAGGGAAAGTAAAACAAAAGCCTGCTGGTGCTGTGTCTGCTTTCACCGATAATTTGCTAAGATATTAGACCTTCTGTGGTGGCAAAAAACATCCTTGAAATCTGTGATCTGACCTAATGCTTCATCTCATTTAGGTCAGTCTTGAAAAGTGATGTGTGGTAGGTTTTTTATTTGTTTGGTTGGTTTTTGTTTTTTTTTTTTTTTTTTTTCTCCTGCGCTGATTTTTATCATTCCCTTGACCTGTTTTTTATGGAGAAGGCTTCTGGGCTGGGAGATGGGAAGCACAGGCTACACTGAGTTTGCTGACCTCAGTGAGAAGCCCCATGTCAAGCTCAGTGTGTGTGAGGTGCTGAGCCAGGGCAAACCGTGGCAGGGACCAGATGAGCCACATCTCTGCCTGCTGCTGTGAGCTCCCATGCTGGGGCAACTCTGCCCCCAAAACCAGCTGCTTCTTGTGCCTCTTTTCCCTTCTGAGAGCCCAGAGATCTGAGTCTCCCCCTCGAGGAGCAGTTACAAGGAGTGGAAATGTTTTATAGGCAATGGCAGACCAAAGAGCTGCTAGGAACAGGGAAGAAGAGGTAAGGCACAGGAAGATGAAGGATTCACTTGCCTGTCATCCTTGGTAGGCTGCTGCTGCATGAAGTTTAGATGGGAAGTGCAAAGATTTATATGGACACCTACACCTTGGAAGCTGCCTGATAGCCTGGGTACCTTTGGTCCCCTGATGTGATTGTGCATCACATCAGACCCACGGGATTTTGGCTGGGAAATGCCCCAAACACAAACCTACATTTGTATCTCCCTGCTTGGGAAATATGCATCCATTTGAATTTGAAATCTGGGAAGACTCATCTGCATTTACCCTGACAGGTGACACACAGTGTTGCTTGAGATAGATTTCATGACAAATAAAATGTGTTTGGAGGGTGGTATCTCACTGTCTGGTTTGATTTTTGGTGTCTGGCACATATTGTGAGGGGAAAGTGGATGCTGTCCTTGAGGTTTGATGCCTTGATTACATCTGTGTAGCGAGGTGAGCTCCGAACTTCTGGTCAGCTTGTGCTGAATTGCTCTCCTCTGACCTTCATCTGTACTGGCAAAGGAATGCAGGAGAAAAGAACTGCTGATGGAAAACAATGGAGCCTGGAATATCTGCAGGGGAAGGAGTTTTAAGTGACACCACGGGGCACTGTGCATTTGCAGTTGGGCTTACTGCAAACCTTTGCAAGTGAAAAATGCTGTCCCTTCGCATCTAACACTCCTGCAGGCCCAATGCCTGTGGTGACCTTCCTGCCTGTGTCACCTCTCTGTCAGAGAGCTAAAGGTGATTTCAGATGGAGGGTAACTCCCCCAGCTGCTGCCTGACAGTGCACTAGGCTTAGCAGTGGAGCATGCATTTAATTATTTTCTTTTAGCAGATTTGGGGCTCGATCCTGCCTGAGAAGGGCAAAACCAGAAACGTCATCGCCTTGCTGTGTCTCCGCGTGCACAGAGGATGCTCTGCTGTTGGAAAAAGCTGACTGTATGACATAGGCAGAGATTTCTTCCTGAAAACAGGGGATTTTTACAGTCAGCAGCTTAATTTGTCATGCATTACTGAAAAAGAGTAAGTGAAAGAAGAGAACAAAATTCTGCTTTTCTTTTTCTACTTACATGTTAAAAGATTTGTATTTTTTTTGTCATATAAGCATAAAAACCAGAGCAAACCACTCGCAGGCTTACCTAGAAGGCTGTAGCTATTAGACACTCATTAGTATTCCACTTGTTTTATGCTGTTTGAGCAATTATTTTATCTTATTGGACCATCAGTTTGGGAGCAATTTCTTGACTCTCAAACTACTATTTCTCTCTTTCAGACACACACATTGCATATATCTGATATTTTCAAAGAACCTGTGATGCTAGAAAAGCAGATAGAATCATTTCCTCAGCACTGTAATTTGCTGAACACTTTCCCCCCTCTGACTCCTTACAACTGTTGTTTGCATGGAGCACAGCCTCCACAGTATCCATGAAAAGCTTCTGTACACTGATTTTTTCACAGTAAACCTCTGGGATGAATTTGTCCTAAAGACAAATGCTGACCAAAGAGGTTTTCTGCTCAGTTACTGGGAGTCTTTCGGGATAATCCATAGAAGTCTTCGAGACACTAAAGAATAAAATCTTCTAGTTATTTTCCTTTCTAATTTTTTAAAAACAGATTGATTTTCTGTTTCATTGAACAGCTTCATTATTCACAGAAACACAGAACGGTTTGGGTTGGAAGGAAGGGGACCTGGAAGGTCATCTAGCTCCACCATGCCCATGGAACTGCCATTAGCTAAAGTGAGTCAAATTTTTGTTGGAAATTACTGATATTTTTCTCAGATGCTATTTACAATGTCTGTATAAAAGAAGTGTGCAAAAAATTATTATATTTTAGGGATTAAGTAAAAATGGACATTTAGTTGATCTCTGTGTGACCCACACCAGGCCCATGGCTGTTTTGTGCCTTGAACAGGTTTGTTCTGCTGAGGCTGAAGGTGCATGATCATGGTATGGAACAGGTATGGATGGGGCAGCTGTGCTCAACATCATCCCACCTCCTGCAGGGCTGCCTTGCTGCAGGCCTTGGGCAACTCCCCAGAAGGTGCTGACCCATCCTCTCAGTGTCTGGATATTCCCCAAGCATAGGTTGCTCCCAAAAGGGCACATTTGCCTGGAAAGTTCTGGGAGAGGCATGAATGCTGAAAAATGGGGAAAGGTAGTGGAGGTGTGAGGCAGTCCCTTAAGTGATTAATCAAGCTGGGCTCTTATGGAGAGCAGGCAAGTGATTTTCTTCCCTTCAAGGTGAGTAATGTGACTTTTTTATTCAGTGTGTGCAAATTTAATTAAATGGTGACTCTCTTCTTCCCTGCCTCATTAGTGCTGACAACAGGTCCCTTCCCAAGTCCGTGCTGCGGCAGAGATCTGCGGGTGGTCCTGGGATCTGACACTCCTGGCTGTGGCAGTGTTTTACAAGGCAGGAGCTGTAGTTCCTGGTCTGGTAAATGACCTGCTGAGATGCAGCCCTGACCACCTCACCCGAATCCCTCCCAAGTACCCCAACAGCAAAGCGACGAACCATCATGGTTTGGGCATTTATATGGCAGTGTAGTGAAGTGTTCACGCATGGCAGGGGGGGTTGGAACTAGATGAGCTTTCAGGTCCCTCCCAACCCAAACCATTCTGTGATTCTATGACTGTGCAGGTGGTGAATAAAGAAGTCAATCCAATTTCTTGATATAGGTGTTTGGCTGTGTATTTTAATTAGGAGCCTTTATCTTATGGCATTTGAGTTGCCTCAGGAGAAGGCGGCTACAGTGGGAAGTGACCAGAAGCAACAGCAGCAGCAAAGACCCCCCAAACCTACCCTAAAACCCAATAAAAAACCCTTCCATAATGCTAAACCTTGCAGTTCTGTCTTCTTAATATTACTTGAGTCAAAAAAGTGTCTTTTCCACTAGTTCATGTAAGTGTCTTAATGCCTGAAAGTGGAGCTTTGTTCTATGTTTCTGCACAGTTGTTTTCGGATTCACGTTTTTTGCATTATATCTGAATTAAACCTCTAAAATGTATTTTCAAGAGACAGAGAGGGGACGGAAGCAGGAACAGAGGATGTGAGCTGGAACAGGAGCCCAGCTGGAGTTTGAAACAGGGATTGAGGGCAGCATCTCATGTCCTTTATGTGAACTCCTGTGCGTCCTTTCAGTTAGGGTTGGGCTGGTCCCCGTGTGCCTCGGGACTGTGCGCATTCTGACAGCCTCACATGGCGTTGGGATTATGTGGGTGCTGTATTCTCATTCCTGGGAAATGTCATCATAGGGGGGTCCCCCAGCAAGGACTCCCTTCCCTCTGTACCCTGGGATTATTTTAACAGCAGCTTTATTTCACACCCCTAGCACACAGCCCCCTCCACCAGGGTAAGGATCAGAGGGATCGCATGGGATGGGGTACAGGGATGTTCCTGGACAAACAGCTCCCAGGCAGGGGGGTTCTGGCAGGGGCTGGGCTCTCTGCACACTGCCAGCTTGCCTGAACAAGGGGAAATTTAGATGAGATGCCATCACTTACTGAGCTGTAACCAGGGATGGCAGGACTGGGAGCAGACACTCAAGACAAACCTTAATGGTCAGTGTTGCCAAAGGAGACAGATCCAGTTTTTGCCTCCTCATGTTATATATTCAGCATGAGATGCAGCGTGGTTTCCCATTTTCACCTCTGTTTGGGATCTTAGAGGTTTGATTCTGTAAAGGAGGAACCTGCCCAGTTACCTGTTTGCAGCCAGTGCTGTTTTTAAAATGCTGATCAGAATTCTGTGGAGCAGCATTCCCTCTCTTCACTCAGTGCCGAATGCAGCTTCTTTGGGATTCCTCTTCTGCCTGAGGTAGTCTCAGTTATTTCACATTCACTGGCACCAACCTCACTTTAAGATATGTTACCTGCATTTCCCAGACTGTTGTGGTTAAAAAGATCCTATGCTGCGATACCTCATCTATTTGTTAAATCCCATCTGAAACTACCCTTGTTTGCAAACCATTTTGCTTTCCATTTTGCTTCAGACCTAAGATGGGAGTGAAAATGAGGCAATTTTGAAGGTTTCCACTCCTGATGTTCTCCTGCTGGCAAAGGCTGCGACCCATTCCCTGTGTGCCACTTGAGGCGGGAGCATTCAGGTGGGCTCAAAAATGCGTGGTTTCGCCTTGTCAGTCTGTCATCATGTCTGAAAGATTGGTAGGGTATGGTCATGAATAAACATATGGCATTTATATAGAGTCTCCCTCGAATATAAAGCAATCCAGTAATTCCTGAAATAAAGGAGAAGTGCGGGAGGGGGAAGATGGGAGAGTCAAATCCTGGCTCACAAGAGGTTATTTCCTTTGGAAAGGAGCCAGCCACTATGTAAATAGAAGCAAAGGCAGGTAATGGAACAGAAAATAGGCACTTAATCCTGCTCTCCTGGAGGTTTTGTGGCAAATCTGTAATTGCTCTCCATGGGGGGGTGGAACAGCCTACTAGACCAGCACCAAAGCCTTGTGATACTTTGGCAATTAGGGATATTGCCATATTTCCAGCAAAGGTTTAGCTTGTGGCTCAGGGAACCAAAAACCTGAATAATAACTTTCCCCCAGACAGTGAGGAATCACATAGTTTTCTCTTATCTCTTATCACATATTTATCTCTTATCTTTATTCTCTTATTCTTTTCCATTTAAAGATAAAAGTGGCAGTAGCTGCTTTTCTGTGTTTCAGGTTGGAGTAGTAGTTTACATAAAATATACAGATTAATACAGGAATAAGGCTCTAAGAAGAAATCACCCCACATGTTAACATGGAGGGCTGCTGAGTAATCCCCCACAGGCACACAGATAAGGCTTGTAAGATAACAGGGTAACCCTCTGTGTATAAATTCTGACTGTCCTATAAAAATCTGTTCTTTTTCAATTTCCCCGGAGTTTACACGTGCATTGCCATTGTCTGGAGATAAGCCCACACAATTGTTCAAGAGGAAATTGTTGGTGCAGGTAAAATGTCCTGTGGTGAGCTTCTCAAAGTCTGCTGTGCTTTACTTCCTTTTCATCTTTAGAGCTGGATTCAAGCTCTGAACTCTCTGTCCAACTCTTGACTTCTCCAGGGCTCAGTGATTTTCACAGTTCAAAGATTTAGGGGTTTAGCTGGCGACGTTTTTCTGTTGATTCTTTTTTGGAATCCTTTCTTCAGAAGTGTCTCTGTTGCATGCCTGCAGCTGGGAGGCACATATGGTGTGGAAAAAGTCCTGTCCTGACTCTGGAATGTTGCTTCTTCTTCAAAATCAAGAATGGTTTCCTCATAACACTTTCTTTTCATGTTTCCTTTCATAATGCATTGCAGGAAGCTTTCCTTTATTTTGATCTTTTTAGGACCACAACCCTTTCCATTATACAGATCCTCCCCATCTGCTTTGAAGGAACTGTATGGGGGTTTTTAGGGCTCACCCTTTAATGTTTCCCAGGACTCTGGTTTTGCTTTCTAGGCTTCTTGCCCTGATTTTTGATTTCTAGGAATTTTCTGCAATTTGTAGGAACCCTTTTGTTTTGTTTTCTAAAAATTCTCTTCTTTTGCTTTTTAACATTGCTCCTTGATGCTTTCTAGGAACATTTTATGTTGTCTGGGACTCCTGGGATGCATCTGTAATAATTGTCCACATTTTCTAAGATTACACCAGTTTAAGACATCACACCCCAGGAACTTTCCAGATTTATTACACTTCCCCACCCTGGTCTCTGGGAAACCCCCTATCCATTTCCTAGCAATGTTCCCAACCTGCTGCCTGTGAATTTCTGCTCTGCTTTCCAGCAATTCCTCATTGCTTTCTGGGACTGCCTACATATAAGGAAGTCCTCTGAGCTTTCTAGGAGGAGTTCCTAATTTGCTTTATAGGAATGCCTTATTTGCTTTCTAGTGGTTTATCATTGCTTTTCCAGGCTTTTGAGGAAATCTTGATTTTCTTTCTGGCAATTCCCTCTTTGCTTTTTCAGATTCCCCCCCTAGCTTTGCAGGAAACCCCTCGGTTGCTTTCTGTCACTTGCTTTGTTAATAACTCCCACTTGCCTTCTAGGAAACCTCCTCTTTTAGATAAATTCAGTCTCATACCTGGGAGTTCCTCTCTGCTGTGAGGGAATTCCCTACTGTGCTTTCAAGGAGTTTTCTCTTTTCATTCCAGCAGTTCTCTGGTGCTTTCTGGAAGGTCCAGTGTTCTTCCTAGAATTCTAGGAAATTTTCCCCTTTCCTAGAGGGTTTATTTTGCTCTTCTGCTTGCTTTGAATTCTCTGCTGCTGTTGAGAATTTATTGCTTGCTTTTCTTAGAAGTCCTCATCTATTCTCTAATCCTTCTTCCTTTCTAGGACACATTTTTTTGAAAGCTGCCAAAGTGACACTTCTGAGTAACTGACCTGTTTTTAAAACCCTCCTTTAGCTTTCAGAGAGCTAAAAGTCTTTGGTGTTTTTAATAAAAGGTGGCTCAGAGAACAAGTAAAGATCTGGATCTCCTGAGTCGCTGAACAAGTGGAGAGTCAAGGCTCAAAAATTCTTTATGGACAGATTCTCCACGACTTTAACTGGAATTTCTTCATGCCAATAAAAGTGTGCATGCCATATTGGTTTTGTAAGTACCTCTACCTCCAGCTGAACTTGAACCTTAGCCAAGGCATGTCAGATGGTAGAGTTAAGAATACAGCATTTTTAAACAAAAAGTGGAATCTCCTATTTCTTCATGCAGCTGCTTTCCCCAGTAAGAAGGCTTTGCTGGCACAACAATGCCAGCCAAGGTGACGACTTGGTTTTGGCACAGAGGCAGAACTCTGCAGTTTGAACCGAGCCTCAGCTGCTCAGTGATTAGTGCTCAGTGACACCAAACACTTTTGGGCTGCATTAATTTTAGCAGGATTTGTTAAATCTGAGCAGCTAAGTAGATAAGACTATCAAAGGGATATGCCTCAGGGTGGTAACTCTGCCAAAAAGCATAGCATCTCTTAATTTTCTTTCCTGAAGTACAATGGGATGTTATCTCGCTGTAGCATGAGGGTCAAATAAAAATTATTCACAAGCCTCAAAACCACAATGGAAAAAGCTTAGGACTTTAGTACGCAACCACAACAAGTTTAAGTGTTTTCCTCTTTTTTTTTTGTCTCTCACTGCTGCAGAGATTTAACTTGAAATCACCAAATGACAGTGAGAAATGTCAAGGTAACTTGTTTGTTGTTTACCTGATGCAATTTAAGTGGTGCTGACATCACACACTGACCACATTGTCAGCTAAAGATAAGTTTTGGTTCATCCACCACTGTCAGCTGAGCATTCCCTTATCATCTTTCTCAGCTATTTGTTTGGGTACGATTAAATTATTCAGGCTTCGGTTTGTTTAATCTTTCAGGTCACTGCTACCAAAAGAGATAAGGAAGTTTATTAAGAGTGCATGTACAATGATGTTGGGGGGAAAAAAAAATGGATGGAGAGTGTTTGTGGAGCTTATCTTTATTCATGAAGCCCTTGAGGGTGACGGCAGAGGGTACCAGGATTTCTCACAGGCTGCCGGCTCCTGCAGTCATATTTAACTTGTTCGTCCTGGGTGCCTCAGCTAATGCACACACTGGGCTGTGCCAAGCCTTGTGCTCTGCCTGCCTTGCATTATTAATGCTCCCAGAAGGGCTTGCATTTGCGTGCTGCTGCCTGAGGTGACACCGCCACTGCTGCCTCCCTGCAGGGCTTTCAGAGCCGTGACACTGGGGCTCTGGGAATGCTGTTAGTACCGAGCAGGCACAGCTGGAGCAAAGCAGTGCCGAGTGTTTGCCAGTGACTGCATTCCAGAAGTACGGGCCTCTTGGAATTCTGATCCGTTTAATTAGAGAGATAGCGACACATGCACAGATAGCAAAGCAAATCTGGCCGCTGTCATCCATAGTGTAATCCACGTTATACCATGTGTCTTAGTATTTGTGCCTCTATCTTTTCTTAAAACTGAAATAACAATTAACAAAAAACCCCCTCCTGCGAAGTCTTCTAGGCATTTTTTAAAATGATAATTTTCTAGTGCTTATCAATGTAGACAAAAGTGTAGAACATGCATATGGGCAATGTAGGAGCTCAGAGATAATTCCTCACAATTATTTAAAACTGATCTCATGGATTTTTGAAGCAGATTCTTTGCTTATTTGGCACTTACAACACCATGGATAGATTAATTTTGGTATTTTCTCTTTTTACTGTTGCTGGATGGTTTTGAAGAGCATATCCAAACAAGCTGCCCACTCAAAGCAAGGATGTCTCACCTGCCCATTTTCTATTTTTCTTTTTTTTTTNTGTCTGCAGCATTTGGTGTGTTTCTAGTGGGGTAGAGACAGCTTGGTTATTTGACTCTTTCTTTATTTATTCCCCTGCTGCATAATCTTTTGAAAGAGCAGATATTGTGTTGACATGACGTTTTCATAGCCAGGTTGTGCAGTGTAGGTAATGTGCATGTGTAATGTGATATTCCTGCAGTAAATTTGTGCAATTGTATTATGTCCCACTAAAGGCAGATGAGGGAAGCAGTAGTATAAATTAGAACAATTTTTTCCAATTTAGGAGGAATTTTGGGCCACCAAAAATTGTTCCTGTCCAAGGGGAGTGTTGCTTCTGAGCACGAAGTATGAGAACCTCTGTTCAATAGGTCAGTGCAAGATCAAACCCTGGTCTGCTTGCCTCTCCCAAAAGAGTAATAAAGGAAATCAAACAGATTGCCTCAATATCAGTATGGTACTGCCAACCTCAGGCTTTCCCAAATTGCAGGACTAGCTTAAAAGTCAATACAAAAGCCACAATATGCTGTGGTGTTTCTGCTTTTTCCCCAAGAGACATCTGATAACAAGTGGTCAATTTGAATTTTTACTCTTTCCTCCAGAACGAGGTTTAAAAGCCTATTTTTTCTTAAAAAAAGAAAAACAAAAGAAAAGTGAGATTTTCTGATAATAGACCTCAAAGAAAGACACAAAGTATCTCGAGACTTGTGATTAAAAGCGGGGTAACACGCTATTGTTAGTTTTGCATGTGTATTCCTTCGGGCTTCAAATGTACCAGCACCTGTTTAGAAATCCAGTTGGCCTGGGCTTTTGTTCCTTTAATTTAACCATCACCTCTTGCCTCCCCGTGGCTGATGCTGTCACCTTGTTCACTGTCATGTTAGGGAGGGCTGTTAGCAGGCATGTGCACAGGATTAATGCAAGCCCATTCTCTGTACTGCTGCAGCATTAGGTCTTTCAGGTACAAGAAGTAATTTCATCCTCATCTGTTACTAATGTAAAATCACTGGAAAAGTCAATTTTTAATTAAAGGTGGAAAAACAACAGGCCAGCTACACCTTAAGATGTAATAGGTTTAGGTCACACCTCACCCAGACATCAGCGTTTCGTGCTGAGCCCTGGGTGTCATGCCTGAGCAGATCAGCAGTAATTCCACCTAATGAAGTGGGTAATTCAGGTAAGAGGGAAGTGGTCAACCAGGCAAGTAAGACATCATTTTTAATTGCCATGAGAAATGTTTACAACCTTGCATACATCAGAGGGCTGTGATATCACAGGAGAATTTGAAAAGGTGTGCTCTGTAAAACAAGCCTGTGGTCTTCTCACAACACCTGGTTTTTTTTTAAAACCGGTAAAAAAAGCTGTCTTTCAAACAGGTGCTAAAGAGTATTTGTGCTGAGTTTCCTGTAAAACACATGAGATTTCTCACCTTGCAAGGAAGTGGCCCTGGAGAGCTTTGTGGAGATGATGCAGCTTCTGTATGCGAGTGCTAACTATTACATATTAATGGCATAATTTGTCATTAGGTGATTAGAGCAGCACACCCCCGTGGCGACAGCCAAATGTTTGTCACATTACTACGAGCAGAGATTTCCTGAAAGGTGGCAGTGAGGAAGGAGGCTGAGCAGTGGAATGTTACCATGGAGGAAAACAGCTCCTTTGGTATCAAAACATTATAAAAAAGTGCCTGTCTCCTGCTTCAGACCAAGGCTGCTTCTAAACCACATCAGACTCCCTTCCTGTGTCAGGTTCTGCGTGTAAATTAAGAACAGAAGTAGCATTGATTATAGGGAAAAAGATAAAGCCTGTATAAAAATGGCTCTGTATGGATCTGGGCACTGCTTGCTGGCAGCCAAAATATTTGTGTCATGTTGAATCAGGCCCCTCAGGTCTGTCCTGGCAGCGAAGGACAATGAGCAGATCTAATGTGGGTCACTGTAACCATTTGGAATAATATCGGTGTGCTATTTAAACAATTAATATGCCTAAGGTGAACCCTCAATATCCCTTCTTGCCGTGCCCTTTAACTCTTCTTCTCTCTCCAGCATCTCTAAGTTGACTCAGCAAGGTTGTGAGTTCAGGCTTTGGGGGACTGCAGAGCTCTTGCTGCTGTCACACTGCTGCTGGTGTAAATGCTGGGTGGAGGAATGATGGCTGCTGCAATTAGTATTCAAAATGTTTGTCTACAAGCTGAGTGACTCATTAATTACAGGCTATAAAATGCTACATTGCTTCTCCTGTCCCACTCAATCTAATTTGCAGGCATTTAGCTCAGCCTTCTCCAGACAACACATTGATGCAGACAGTGAAAAAATACTCAGTAAAATCACTGTTTTAGCTCTGTCAAGTTGCCTCATCCTTGAACTGATCCCACTGGAGGAGAGGTGAAATATAAAACTAAAGTATGGGGATGAATTATCATGGACAGTTTCTGATAGGTGGGGATTGTTTGTCCTTCTTCCCTTCGCACTTCTTTGCCAGTGGGATTACGCTTTCATTTCAGGCAGCTAAAACTGGGTTTGACCTTCTTGGTTACTGTATGTTGCCATACAGAATTTTTTTCTTTTTATTTTGCCTTCAATATCTCTGATGATGGAGATTCCTCAGCATCTCTAGGCAACCTACTCCACTGCTTGACCACTTACAGTAAAAAGCTGATTCATGGTTTTAGGTGGCATTTCATGTCTTTTAATTTGTGTCCCTTTTGCCTTGTCCTGTCACTGAACACCACTGACAAGTGCCTGCTTCCCTCTTCTCCAGGCTGACCAGTCTCAGCTCTCTCAACCTCCTCTTGTGTGGGAGATGCTCCAGTTCTTTCCTCATATTTCTAGCCCTTTGCTGAAATTACTCCCTTGGATATTGTGCTTTTTTTCCTTTCTTGTTAAGTCAAAGGAAGCTTACATGATGTGGTTAATTAATGTCTATGAAAGTAGCTGAAAACTTGGGGAGAGATAATTTTTAATATCATTGTTACTCAGTAACTTTGAGCACTGAGGTTTGTCCTCAGAGAACCCTTGGCTGACAACATGCTGTCCAACAGGAAAAATGCCTGTAGAGGTATTCCTGCAGTAAACCAAGAAAGTCTAGTCAGAGGTGAACGCTGAGATAAAATATTGCCCCAAATATTCTTTATGGATTCTTAGATGAACAAAAGGTACTAAAGTCAGCAAGTCTTTATTTATTACCTCTGATGTGCAGTTGTGTGAGCTGTGCACAGAAAGAGTTCATGCTATTAAATTTACAGATTTGGAGCCTCCACCCCCACAGGGCTCTGCTGTTACACATTCAAGAGATCCAACTCCTTAAGGTGAATACATTTTTTTAAAAATCTCTGTCTCATCAGAATCAAAGTAAACCCAGCTTTGCTTAGTCTATCTTTACTGAAAAAGTGTAGATTTGTTTGCAGTTGAAACTATGATTCATCTGGGGTTGCCGGGAGTATATATTAAAATAGTGCATCACAGAGAGATAGCAGTGCACTTGGGATGTAAGAGGGAGATAGAAACTGGGATGTACCTGACAAATACCTGCCTGGTTCACTGCTTATCCACCAAAATAAAAGCTCTGTGTTTGTTTAATTGGACAATCATGGCATTGTTCAGGTTGGAAAGGTCAGGTAGAGCAGCTTAAGCAGGGCTGTATCCTGATGAGTTTCAAGCAGCTACGCATAAGGGGAATCTAAAAGATCTTGGATCCTGGGTTTGACCACCTCCAAAGTAAAAAAAAACAAAACAAAACCAAACAAAAACAACCCTTACATTCTCTAAGAGGAGAAAAAGAAACTTCTTCCCTTTCCATTTCCATAGCAGGTTCCTTGAGCTGATGACATTATGGTGAGAAGTTTCCTCAAGTAGGAAATGTTAAAGTAGATCCACTGGCAGTTCTGGAAGTGTAGGTAAAAGGTAGTAGAAAATTTTGAGGGGTAAGAAAAGTGCTTGGGAAACTGTGAGAGTTGCTATATATAAATAATGTTTTTCTCTGAATGGATTTTTCACAGCTAGACTTAAAGGGATGAGGCTGAATTCAGGCCCAGTTGGACAGAGACAAAGAGACTAAACTGATAAAATGTCCTTTAAGATAAAGTCGTGGCAACCTTTGCCTTAAAAGTGGGGCAACAACAGGTGCTCAGAGAAGCTTTTCCAATCTAATTTACTCTCATATGTGCCAATTCCTCTCGCTTAATAATAATACTTAAAAAAATCCCAACAACTAAAACCATCCAACTTTTTCCCTTTGAGAAAAGCCAGTTCCAACTGAGAAATCCTCAAGTCCTCCAAGGAGGAAACCTCTATCTTTTTTGTTGTTTTGGATTTTATAGAACACCCCACACTTCCATTCATTGCCTATCAGTCCCACGATTTCCAAAGGAGAGAGAAAAATGTCATTCTCTTCCATTTATCTTCAGCTTGTTTTTCAAACTTATCTCCAGTTTTTGCCCTTGTGAACTTTAAGGTGAGAATGGTTTAAGTAAAACCCATTAACCAGTTGATTCCAGCAATCCCCATTATTTGTCCGCAGTAGCTCTGCAGTGAATATGAGTCTGTGTCATTTCTGCCTTTTGTGCTGACCCTCTTCCCAGTAAAACCAAAGCAGACAGCAGGCAGATTTCCATACAAGTTCTAGAGGATTTTCCAAGGAAATTGTGCTGAAGTCACCATATCTAATCCCAAAGCAAAAGGCCTTCGGACCAATGCTGTCTGGTCACACCAGTGGGAGTGTTCCACCTGCCTAGCAAACATTGGGAATGTTGGGCGCAAGGTAGGACTGGGCTCAGAATTCTTTATTTCAGTCAGCTGAACTAATTCCCAGTGGGCAGGAAAATTTCTTAAGAGCACGATAATTCTGGTTTTTGTAACACATTAAGACTCTCTTGATGTCGCTGGCATTACGTTTTCAGGAACATTCAGAAGTCATAAACTACAGAGAGTGAAAAACACAAAGGCAGGTAAGAAAAGAAGGCAAACCTTCCAGTCTTCCAAATCCAGAGGGAATAATAGCCAGGCTGCATCTTTCCCTGGCAATGTGGGCAGCCAGCACTGGTCTCTGTTTGCTGTATTAAAAGTACTCGTGTCTTTTGTACATGACTGCATGGGAACAATGGACTCTGAAGCCAGTATTACAGGCAGTGAAATGCTGGGGTTTTTTTGTCTAGGACACGGTTTCCTGTGCCATTTTCTTGATGCTTTTCCTCCTGTGGGTTGGGCTGTATTTCACACATATACGTCATCCGCAGCTGTACAGAAAAGTAGAAAGGGAGCACTGAAATCCTTCCATTCCACCAGCAACCCCTGAGGTAGAAATTCCTGTTCCAGAGTTGTTGAGAGGCAGGTTAGCTCTGTTTGGTGTCTAAAAGCCACCTGTAGCTACCTGATGACTGATCAACTGCATGAAGTCCTTGCTATGAAATAGCAGAAATTCATGGAGCATAACTTGACATAGCTTTCCCCAGCAACAACTTTGCTGAATGCTGTCTAAGAATGCAGTTTATGCAGCATCTTCTAAAAGGCTAAAAAATATGTGACAAGAGAAATCCAGCCACTGCCAGTAAATGATGTCAGGGCTATAAAGAAATATGTATCAGTCTAATGTATGTATGCTACTCAACACGTGAGATAAAAAAGAGTCACCAAGTCAAGTGTGTGTAGCAGTAAATATGGAGGTGAAAGATGACGGTGGGGAGGGATGAAAATCAAGTCTCTATCATTATTTATAGTCTAGCAGTGCTGATTTCTGAGTGTTTTTGGAGAAAAAGCTTTTTGGGAGGCAAGAGGGCAGCAGGGGTGATTAATTCAGTTTGAATAACAACAGTATCCAAATGTGCAGCATAAAATCTGTTTTTGTGATCCTCATCACACTTAGAAAATAATTTGTGTGGCTCCTCATTGTGAACCTCTTGATCATGGTGAGCAGCACTGATGTGGCTCAGAGAATGAAAGGAAGAGAACAAAGACAGTGCTGGTAAGAAACGGATGAGACAGGAACAGCAGGTAATGAAGAGGAACACAGCAGATAGGAGGCTTTAGATCATTTAAAGCATAATAGATGAGAAAGATAGTTCGCTGTAGATAAATGTGGCATAATTATGACTATGATGAATCCTTTTCACTCCAGACTCTGTGTTTCACAAAACAGGACTTTAAAAAATAAAACCACCAAAACTTAGGAGTCAGAAGGCACAGCTCTGTGTGCTGCTAACGAATAGCAAACAGGAGGAAGATGAATATTCATATACAGAATAGTGCTGCTGGTGGGGATTGGGATCCAGGATACCCAGGAGTGGGGTAAAACAAAAAGGAAGAAAGAAGGAGGGGAGGGAGAGTGAACCCAGCAGCAAAATTAAAAGGACAGCTTACTAAAAAATGAGAAGTTTGGAATAGCGTGCTTGTGTATGCTGACTTTTGCTGTCAAGACAAATGATTTGGTCCTGGAACAGTTTCTCTCAGCTTATTGCTGGTGGTTATATTTTGAAGGCAGTTATATTACATGTATTTAGAAGGCAAGTGCCTTGGTTTAAGACAATTTAAGGAGAACATACTGAAATGAGTCACCTCCCATTATTTCTAACCAATCCCTTTCCACCAATAAGGAGAAACAAATATGAGTAGATTAAAGTGAAAAAAAACCCCCAGTTTACTAAAAAACGAAACAGCAACAGGCAAAAAATAACAATAATCACTGGATACAAAATTGGACTGAGTTAAACTAGACAAATTTGAATGAGTAGGTTAAAGTACAATCACACTTTCTAGCTGGGGAGTGGGGATGACAGGAACTTCTAGCCTGTACTCAGGAGTTGGGTTTTTTTTTAACCTGGCTTTTTCAGCTTTTGACTGCCTGCCGGTATGAAGAAGTGGCATCTTTGGGTGTCTAATACTTGGACTTGCTGATCTGTTTGTAATTCTGTCTCTTGTACACTGCAGCCTGTGTCAGAGGGCACATTATTTCATAGGAGGTCTTCAAAATGAGCAGTTAAAATGTGATGTACAGAACATGCACACCCTTCATTCCTTATTTTATAGCCATCTTGGAGGTCAAATGAAAATCTGGCGAGTCCTTTCTGAGCTATTTCTCTGCTTCATTTCACAGTACGTGCTTGTCTTTTTATTATCCCATTATACTGTTTTACTGTACTATTATTGGTTGAAATTAGTAAAGGCATAAGAGGGAGGCTTTAGTATCCCAAATGCAATCTTGCAAGTTGTTTTATACTGATAAAAAAAGCCCTACAACCACGAATGCCTTCAGAGAATAATGATGCTCCAGTGGAGGTATCTTTCTAGCAAGGGGAAAAACATCTTTATCCATCACTTAGAAACCCTTGTCAGCCTTTAGCATTAGCAAATGAGCCAGCACATCTCAGAAAGAAATGCAGGAGGCACAGAACTGTGAGAGCTCTTGGCACAACAGGCCTTTCATTTCTCTAGTTAGTATCAAAGAAACAAAAAAATAGATATTAGCTGTGGTTTTGTAACAGGCAGAGGTGATAAAAGATTTATCCATGTGCTCAGGGGGGATAAAGTTTGGTTGAGCTGTTCCTCCTGGCCCTCATCTCCTCTGAACTGCAGTTTCTCATGGGAATGGCCTTTGCTGTGGATGCTCTGGGATTCTGTGTGCAAGGAATGATGCAGCGCCCTGCTCTGTGCTTCTGTAACCTTGCTCGTCTTTAGGAGAAGAAAAACATGAGTTTTCCACCAATTCATTCTCTTGTTATATTCAGAGCTGCTGAACAGCTGTTCAGGCTTTAGTCTGTGCCAGAGATGGGTTGGGAGCACAAGTGGAAGTTTCCTTTGGAAGCACTGGATGTAATATTAGTTTGAGTGGGGCCAGAGGATCTCCTGACCAGCTGGGAAAATTCTGAAGAGCAATAGTGTCAGGCTGTGCATCTAAATCTCAGTTAGAGCTGTTCAACCACGCTCTGCAGATGGCTGGAAAAAGGTCAGAAACTCAAAAACGTGTGTTTTGATGTGCGGAGGCAAAAAATGTTCATACTATCAAAACCTGAAATGTCAGAGTAAGAATCTCTGCCCATTACTGTGGGATTATCTGAAAATCTCTCCCTGGTTCCTTTACATTAGTTACTATTTCCTTCCTGTTTATGTGAACTGCAGGACATTTAGCATCTGTTTCTTTGGAGCTGGTGGTCTGTCCATATTCCCTTGGTTCAACTCTTCATTCTTCTGTCTTTTCTCAGGAACACTTTTCTTCTCCTGCTGATGGTGGCAATGTGCTCCTGTGGAGGAGGGATTTTATGGACACTTGGATGTCATCTGTCCTGCATCCTTGCAGATGTCTCAAACCCCTGGACACTGGGCACAAGGTATGTTCAGAGAGGACATGATTTCCCTCATTTCAGCTTTTCTGGTAATGAGTCATATCTAGAGTTACAAGCTGAGAATTGTCTGCACTGAAAAGTCCAAACTTTGATCTTTTTAAGCTCTTATTCCTGTGGAGTGCTGCTGTTTTGGCGACTTATGGTAATAACCTAAGTTCCACATAAAGGTCTCTTAATCTGAATAATCAGTTACCTAAAGATGCACCAAACACGCTTTTGGCATTTGAAAAAGGGTCCAAAAAATCTCACACTGGTAAATATTTTCAATTAGGAGTCCTAGGGGTACAGATATGGAGACAATGAGAATAGTTTCATAGTGCCTTGATAAATGAGCACTGCCAGGATGCTTGTGGCCATTTGTCCTATAGCACAATAAACTTGTGTGCTTGGATATGTTGAAAATTTGGGTGGTTATAAAAATTTTCTCGGGTATAATCTTCCACCCTGTAGAAGGGAATTTACTAACTGAAATCCAGACAATTTTATCTATTTGTGATATGTCTGTGGTGTTCTGCTGTCCACAGTTTTCCATCGTATGACTGAGCTGAAATCCTTGCTCTGGACAGAGAGAGCAGAAGCAGTTGTTGGGTATTTATTCCCTTAGGGGAGAGCCACACTCTGCTCCTGGAAGTTGAACTGAAGCACTGCACAAGTAAGAGGCTGTTTGTACAGGTAGATAGAGCGTGGCCTGAGGGATGTGCTCTCCCTGATGGAGAGATAGGAGGTACTTCATGGCTTCTGAACTGGGCACTGTCAGCTGAGGCAAAATCCCCATTTCATTCATGGATGAATAGGGGGTAATTTTTGTAAGAGGGGATACTGATGTGTGTATCAAATGTTCTTCTTCTCCCCGACAGGATGAGCTTTATAATTACAGATGGGCCATGCCTGAGTTGCCTCACACTTCCAGCAAATGACTTTGGATATTAGTGATTCTGCCTGACCTGCAGGAAGCAGCTCAAAGCTGCAATTCTGCAGAATGACTGCATATTCCATATTCTTACACTCCCAAATTGGAGTCTTTCTGACTTGGAAATTAGATCCCCGGTGCTGAAAATGGTGCTAGGGTGATTATTAGTCCCACAGCAAAATGGCAATAAACTTGGGGCAATGTGGTTTCTTTTGCATGTTGTCTGTATTTATAGATGCATAGATCTACCGCAGCTATTTCAGTATAAGGTACGGGCTAAAAGTGTTTTGGGGCCTTTAAAAAAGGCTGATATGTGACAGAAAGGGAAGACTGAGGGATATGGAAAGGGATACTTCCAAAGACAATGATGCAGCTGTGGGGGACAGAAGCTAGATAACACAAAACTCTTACAATGATGATCCACCAAACTCAGCAATTCTTTCCAAAAGGGCCATGGGACAGGAATATGAATGTGGGTTGTATGTGGCAAAAGGTAGTCTGTGCTGGGCCTCAGAAAAGATGCCCCAGTGCAGGAAGCACAGTCCAGGACCACAAGGAAGGAAGGAAAGGGAGGATACAAGAATAGGCAGTGAGAGAATGAAGGGTGGAGAATTGGTTGCTGGTGCCAGACACTATTGCAGCAGAATTAGCATGGGGCTGGGGCTGTGTAAGTGTCAGCAGGAGCCTCTAACCACAGTGCTGGATGCAGGGAGCTGAGCAAATGCAATGACTTTGAACTGCAGTCCTAATGTCTTTGTTGAATAAAGCTTGCTTTCTGGAGGTTAAAAAAAAAAAAAAGGGGGAAAAAAGACCTTTTATTTGCCAACCCACCTTTAAACTCTAAAAAATAGCAAGTTCCTGCCTTTTATACTGTACTATAAACTGTGGAAGTACCATCCCCTCCCCTTTTTCTGAGTCTTTTTCATGTCAGAGCCCTCTCCAGTGAATGGACTCTTCTCTAAAGAATGGAGAGCTCCTAGTCACCTGCCTGTTTTACCTCTGTCATTGACTATAGTGGGCTCCTTTTCCTGAAATGCTCACTGAATCTTTCAGCCACCTGCTTTCTGGGGGGTAATGCCATGTCAGGAAGAAAGAAGAAGCGTCTAATGCAGCAAGAGTGGGGGTAAAATAATCAGCAAGTTCTGACTTCCCCTTCAGTCCCTTAATTTTGTTTGCATCTCCCAAAGGCATTGCTTTCCCCTCACCACTGCTGGTAGTACCTGTTACCAGCTGGAACCAATACAGAGTGAAATCAGGAGGTGTTATGTCAGTGCAGCTCTTGCTCACTTCTCCCACAGCATGGGGAACCCGCATTTTTCTGCTCTGAAGTATGTTTTTCTGGTTCTTGGAGAGTGTAATTTTTAAAGATGCATTCAAGGGGTTGGAGGACACTCTTGTCTTTAATAGAGCAGCACATTTGAGATGTGAAGTTCAGGACATTTCTCATGAAATGTCATAATTCAGCCTTAATGCAGCAGCTGGATGCGGGACATTCAGTTGTACACACACAGCTGAAGACGTGCTACTGATATTTGAGTAGATGGTCACAGTTTCATGCTTACACGCCTTAGAAAGCAGACTTGTGTGAGATGATGATTTGGAAGAGTGGCTGGATGAGGATAAAGACAAAAAAAAAAAAAAAAAAAAAGGTTGGGATGGGAAAATGGGAAGGAGTTAACTCAGTTGATGCTTCCCACTCTAGTTTCTCTCCACTACCCTGTGTTGACTGATCACACCCTGCTCACAGCTGCTTCCACCTGGAAGTGAAAAGAGCAGGGTCACTTTTTTATGGCACTTACAAGCCACTTGTCTGAATTAGAGGCCCTTCGGTTTATAATTTCTATAAATACAATATTTGTATTTTATTTTTCCCTAACTTTTTTTTCCTTCAGTATTACACTCTTTCCTTCAGGCACTTTAACCTATTGAGTGAATGATCTAGTTCATTCTCCAACAAATCCTTAATGATGAAAACTAATGTTCTTTAGACCTTTTCCCTTACCTTTCCATCACGAAACATTAAGCTCTCTTTGCAATTCTTTTTGGGTTTTTTTTTCCACAGGTTTACATCCCTGGAAATGCATTCCCACTCAGGCCTCTTTCAGTTAATATAAAAATTAGGTTTTGCCTGACATTTGTTTCAAATAATTTACCTAAGGAGCATAAATAATATCTGGAGCTAATTTCACTAATTTCACTGATATTACCCAGGGCTGCATATAAATAAATCACTGTGTACATTTCATTTCCTTGACCACTAATTTTGCTGTTCTCTCAGAAAGCGCTGGCTGGGGCCAGAGCAATCATTATCCCAGACTTTCATGAAGCACACTCTGTTATTTTCACTTGTAGCAGGATCTGTGATAAATTGACTTCATTAACTTCAAGCCAGTCCCCGGCTCTTGATTTCTAATCAGTTTTTGTTTCTTTCGGAGATCACTGGCTGCTAAAGCGTAACATCAGTCTTCAATCAGAAGTGAAATTAATCTCTCCTTTTAGAGCTGAGAGGCAAAGGGCCTCTTCTGAAGCTTGCCTGAAGGAGGTTTAGTTTTTATGCCCATGCTCTTTACAGCCTCCCTCCCATCAGAGGTTGCTGTCTCCAGAGTCCTGCCAGCAGAGCATTTTGTGCCAGTGTTCCCTACCCCACCACAGGCAGGGTCCTCTGAGTTATTCCAAGCAGTCTGAAGGGCTGACACCTTGGCGTTTTCTGAAATCAGAGAAGGGCAAGCTCACAAGATTCACCTCAGCAGTGGTAAGAGTGGCAACGGCCTCCAACCTGTCTGGTGCTGCGTGCTGACCCTGTGCTCACCACGCTGTATTTGTCATTTGCAGGTAATGGGCAGTGGGAGAGCTGAGCAGAAATGGCCCCAGCCTAAGATAAGTTTAGTGCTGTGACATTCTTCCCATCCATTCTGGGGTCAGTCTGAAAACCCAAAAAGGCAAAGATGTGTCCGTTGCACTGAACACTGAGGTGGATTGGTGCAGGTGGTGGAGAAGACTGTACAGGCTTTGGAAGCAACAATATTTAGGTGAAAATTACTCATTAGCTGGAAGGTTCAATGTGGCTACTGCTGTCTTGAGGGCAGTGCTGCTCTACATTGGTGCTGACCCAATGCTTCTCTCTCCAGGGTAGGCAGATCCCTCCTGAAGAGCTTGGAGCCACACCTGGGAAGCCTGTCTTGGCCAACTGGGTTCAGGTGCAGTGTATCAGTACAGACTGGCCTTGGCTGCAATTTGCAACAATCAACTACCATCCTCCTCTCAGCTGATAACACCTGCAAGGATCACAGTTTGAAAAGGAAACTTTTCTTAGGACTTTCTTTAGCAATCAGCAAAAGTGGCCACTGCCAGCTCCTGGCTGACCATCATATTGGGGGCCGCCCCCTGATAGTTACACAGTAAGGATAAATAAGATTTAATGCTTCATTCAGTAGAACTTGAGATAGACTTTGTAAGAAGCAGGATGAGTTTGCCTACTTCTGAGATAGGGAGGAGATAACCAGCTGGGGGTCATTCAAGTGGAGTGGAGATGATCAGGAGCGAGCACCTGTTTCTGATTTATTGAGTAACAAGACATCCTTGATGCCGAGCACATAAGGCTGAGCTGAATTTCTTGTGCCTAAGGTTGGCCTGGTAGGTTTTCAGAGCTTCATTTCCCTCTTGGTGCTCTTTACCTTCTGGCACAGGAGAGCTGGGATGCTGCTGGGCTCTGTTACTGCCTGTTTGCTGGTCTGCTGAAAGGTGACTTGAGAGACAGAGGCTGTCAGCTCTGTGACTTGAGCCAAATCCAGTTCATTGAGGCTTTGTGCTGCATTCCTTGCTGCTGTAATTTACCAGTTGATTTAGTGGTAAATTTAGCTTTCTAGCCTCTGAAAAGCACCATTCCACTAAGGTGAGGGTGAAGGTGACAGTCTGACAACTTTTCTGAGGCCCAATCACTAGTCCTTGGAAACAAAATAATCTCTGTAAATTTCAGTTCTAATAATGCTTGAAACAAAATATATGTATGATTTGCCTCTTTAATATAAGTGTTTATCAGTAGAAAAATGGAAATGGCTATTTTCAGTATCTTGGATCCATTTGGTTTTTTTTGTTTTTTTTTCCCTTATGTGAGCTGTATGACTGTGCCCTAGGTCTTGGAGAAGGCTTTGCTGACCTTGGAGGATGTGAATGGCCAATAAAATGTAGTTGTGTGAGATGTGCTCTGTCTTCCTGGGAAGCAGATATTGCATCTGAAGGAGGTAAGCCTGAGGAACGGTTCTGGGTCTTGGTTTAAGATAATTTAAAGAGGTGGACAATCCAAAATGAGTTACCTCCCCTTAGTTTTACCCAATCCATTTCCACCAGTAAGGAATGATTATTCCAGAGCAACAAGATGCGGTTTCCTTCTGCTGTCCTGTGTAACTCCTCAGAGAAAGGGTGCTGCCAGAAATTCTCACCAAGAAGAACATCAGTTGTTTTAAAAATAATTAGATGCCTCCTATTGACACACGCTTGAACCTTGCTCTTATTGTCTTCTCTCTTGTGTGTGGAATCAGAAAACTCTTATTTATTAAGGTTTCAGACACTTTAAAGTTGTGACCAGATGAAATCAGGAGAGACTGTTAACCTCTCATTACCTACAGAGTAGAATTATTTAGGCCATTTGCTAGGAAAAAGTTTTAGATCTTTCACTGCCCTGGCAAGTTAAAAGGTCTTTGTGTCCAAGAGACCTGTAAGATCCTGATGAGATGGATGAGTTTTACAAATCCTGTGGTGAAGGGCAAAGGACATTTCCTTAATAAAGACTAATTTTTTTTTTTTTGTTAAATTTCAGTCATGTATTATCGGGGAACTTAGAAGGACATTGTTAAATTAACTACATACTTGGTTCTTTGTGTTAAACACTGTTTAAAAAAATTCAATATTTTATTCCTCCTTTTTAGTGTTTTATGGATTAGCGGTGTAAAAAAATGTTGTGGCTCATAACAAGGCCTTATAATTATCTGCAAAAGCTGGTGGGGAATAGGAAAGCTTAAAATCTGAGTGAGACTCAAAATTATCTGGGAGAACTTGGGTCACAGTCATTGCCATCACTGGTGCTCAATTTCCAGCCTTCCTACTGGCAACTGGGAATCTTTCAACCCCAATTTACCCTGGAAAGTGTGATTCATTTAGAGCTAAGCTTTCAACAGGGTTTTACGGCCTAATTAAAAGAGATGAGGGTATAAAGACACAGCATGGGGGTGTCAAAACGGGGCATTTGTTCAACAGCAAACCACGTCCTCTGTGAAAATACAATGCTCAAACTTCACAGTGCCTAAATCCCAGCCTCACACTTACTGGGCATAGGAGGAAGTTCCGATTATTCCAGAAAAACTTTCAAAAGCTTTTTGAAGGTGTACGCTGTCAAGCCATACCAATAAACAGACACAACTCTATCTTGTGACTGCTGAAGCCAGGAACAGCTTGTTCCAGACCCTGGGGAAATTCCTTGTACCTTGCAGTATAAAGTACCTTTGTAGAAGTACCGCAGTACCTGTGCGGAAGTATTTTCTCCCAGGAATTTGCTGGTGGCTTCCCCCAGCAGCACGAAGGGGCAAAAAAGGGGAAGACTCTTCCTCCCTTCAGGATGAGAGTGGTAAATACATGGTTTTTAAAGTTGTATGATAGCACGGTAACACTGAGTAAGGTATGAAGTGTCTTCCTGCTTGTGTTGTTTTATGCTCGTTGGTGTTACTGCTTTGAGGGCAAGGAGTTCTTCATTGCAGCTTCAGGACTTACGGCAGCATGGCTTATAATTTAATTTTCTTTAGTTTGGTCCATTGATTTGGTGACTTAATGCACAGATTCTGGTTTCCGAATTATCCATGGAAAAAAGGATTTTCAGAAAAGGCCTCTTTCCTTGAAAGAGGTTTGGCCCTCACAACATGCATTATTTCTTTACTTCCTGTCAAGGACAAAGTCACAGAATTATTCAGAGGCTGCAGGGAAATCCAAGGGCATCTTCAGTTACTAGTGTTTTTTTTCTGTTTGTTTGTTTGTTTTTTCTTTAGTTAAAGGACTATAAGAAGTGGGACACCACATTAGCTGCTTGGGACTCCATGAGGGGAATCTGCATATTCTTTTTCTCATTAACATGTCTTACATAAACCAGGGATGTCGCAAAGTGCTCACAGAACTTGGTGTTCCTTCTCTGCCTTCCCTGCTTTAGGAGAAGATGAGCTGCTCTATGTCTGTCATATTAAAACATCCCTCCTGCTAATAGCCTGAGTGCTGTGAGCTATTTTAGTGTACCTGCCTCTTGCCAGGGAGGATGTCAAATACCTCTCCTGAGGATCTTTGAGGCTTTTTTTATTCATTGCTATCAGTAGTGTGGGGAAACTGGTTTGAAAAAATGCTCCAAACAAGTGTAAACCAAGGGAGGAAATGCAGCAGGAAAGAAACACAAAACACTAAAGTTGTATTTTACATTAAACTCCATCATGGTTTCTTATTGTGGATTTATCATGTAAAGCAACATTTAATCTGTGGGGAGGATCATAGGGCTGGTTTTCACACACTTTTTGTCCATCCTGAAATATGGAGGGCTGTGAAGTGGTGGGTCCTGCTCTCTGAAAATAAATACACTCCTTGAGTAGTTCTGTAGGTTGTACTTGACCTGAGCGAACGGAACCATCTCAGAGGAATGTTTTCTCTGATCCTGGTGTCTCCTGGGAGCTGCAGCAGATGAGGACATGGCAGTGACTAGGAGGAGACATTGGGAATCATTCCACTGGCCTTGTGGTCTGTTTGCTCTGGTGTCCATATCCAGCAGTAATGGGTTGTATCAGGTGCTTCAGATGAACATGTAAGGAAAGGTAATGCCCTCCAGCCTCTTATTATTAGAGTCTAATTATTGACAAACTGAGGTTTACGTTGCCTGTTTCTTGGTGTTGTGTCGTTTCATTAATTGAATTGAACAGCAGAGTAACATATAAGAATGTGGCATATATTCTTAAAAATCCTGGGCTCCTTTTGCCTTGCAAGAGTACCAAGCCCATGTCTGAGTTACGGCCTCTTCAGCAGATTTTAGTATTTCTCACAAATACTCTCTGGACAATGTAATCTTTCTGTTTATCCAATCTAGATCAAATACAAGAGGAATGCAAGCTTTCACCCATTGTGGCCTATCATTATGCCACAAATTGGGAAAGGCCAATTTTAAATGCAAATTTCGTCTTTTGAAAGGATTGCCAAGCTGAAATATGCCTGCATTCTGAGTGCTCAGAATGTGCTGCGTTTGGTAAAAGGCTGTAATTTTCTGTTACAATAATACAGCTGTAGGGAATTATGTGGTAGCCAAATTCATATCAATTTCCCCAAGAATTAGAAACAGTCCTAAGACAAAGAGGAATAAGGAGGTAATAGCATCCAGCAGGATGATGAGATAGCAGATTGTTTTGGAATGCTACCAAGAAGGCATCAAAGCTGTGGAGCTGGACCTGGCTCCATAGACAGTTCTTGACTGTCAGCAGCAGATAGCAGAAGGAAGAGCTGATAATTGATTCAGTGAGGATGGCAGATCACAAATAATTTGAAGATAAGAAAATTTAAAAAGGGATAGCTTCCCCCCACCCCCCTGAAGATGGAAATGGAAAACAAAACCAAAACAAAACATCACCTGTTAAAAATACAATTTTCAGGAAAATATCTGCTGAAATCAAATTATTTGTAATCCAGCTCTGAGGAACCCATTGAAGTTAGTGGGACTGCACACCTATGTCAAGAAAATGCTTAAATACGTTAATGCTTTGCTGTATTTGTGATGTGGACAGAAATTATACAGCTTGAAAACTTCAAAGAACTAATGAAAACAAAATAATAAGCGGGATGAGACAGTGATGAGCAGCAGAGAAGAGAATGCTGAAACCTGCCATATTAAAAGAGGAAAGCAATGGAGTGGCTGAGGCTGCTTTGTTAGAATTAGGGAAAAAATAATCTTACACTGCATCCTGTACGTTAATTAGCAGTAATAAAAATAATTGTTCCCTCCAGCCTGAAACTGCGGCTAATTGCACTTAAGTGCTCATTGCAAGCTAACCTAATTAGACCTTCACTGTGTTTCATAAATACGTGGCTTAAATTATGCAGGGAGGGAGGAAGTGTCCTTTGTAGCTCTTTCCTGTCTGTCTTCCTTTGCTGCTACTTCCACAGCTGTTTCTTAGCCTTCCTTCTTAGATGATCCTACTGTGTGTGCTGGAAGTGATTGTGGAGGCAATTTCTTACTGAGACAGAGTTATGCTGGTGATGTCCCTCGTGGCAGACAGGTTCAGTAAGACCCAGCTTGGCGGAGGATTTCAGGAACTTTGGCCTCACTGAAGCTGCGCTTTCATGTCTCTGATCCCCAGTACAGATCCCAAATGCCTAGTTTAAATAATAAGCTTTTGTAAAATGAGGGAAGAAGGCACTAAAAAAGGAGAACTCCCCCCCAACAAGCCCAAAGATTTTCTGCCTTTCTAAAAATACAGTTTCCTTATAAAACAACTGGTAATTCTTTAGCTGATGTATGCTACTGTGTCTGCAACAGATCTGTGTTGGTTTTTTTTCCCCCCGGTGATGTATAGAGGATAGAAACACATTATGCATTTCATTACTTTTGGCTAGAAGTTGCTATGATGCTCTCTATTTCTATTTGAGGATAAAATATCGTTCACCCATTATCCATCTTTTCTCTCATGTCCTAATTTAGATGCTTGCAACTCCTGAAAATAGTTCCATTTAGCCTTATCCCCAGTTTTGTCTCTCTTCCACCTTTATTTTCATTGAGTCATGAAACTAAATATGCAGACCTTACGCTAGGGAGCAGTCACGAACACGGAGCTGCTCCGATGGCTCTCTGGCAGCTGGAGGATGTGCATGCTCTGTCACACTGCTGCCGGCACAGCTGCTGCTCGTCTCTCCAGCTCACAGGTGATGTGGGATGTCACCTGCAGCTTCCCGTGGTCCCTGCTGGTCAGTAGCTCTGCAAGAGCTGGAGGTGACAGATTTGGGCGCGTGGCTAAAGGAGTGCAGTGGTGCCTGCCTAGGGAGAAAGGATGGAGAAAAGAGAGCTAATTGAGCATGAAAACAGCCGTGGAAAAGACGAATGGTTGGAGAAGGAGGGAGAAGGGAATGGTTGGAGATGAAAAGGCCGTTCAGCAAAATAAGCAAACAAAGGAAAGGCCTCAGGCAGTGATTGCACTAGACTGAGTGAAATAAAAGTGAGCCCAGTTAGTAGGCGGCAGGAGGCTGTGACGATCCCAGGGTTTAGCAGGGCTCCCCTTCCCCTGCCTTTAGCTGTGTGGTGTCTTAATGGCTGACTTTGTCACAACAGAGATTTCCCACCCTGAGTCTGGCAATTCTCTTCTGGTAGTTGCCATAATACTGCGCTGATTGATTTCTCTAATGGTTTTATTGCTTTGCCTCACCTCCTGTCCTGATGTCTTGTGTACTGAGTGCTGCTGTGGACTCTTGAACTACAGTTGCATGTTGAGTTGAAGTGACTTCTGCCACCTTCAGGTGCTTGTGGCTGTTCTCTGGGATGAGAAGGACAGGTCAGTTGTATCTCAGAAGGCTTTGCCTTTGTGCAAAGCCTTTCAACCTGAAATAGGAGTGATTGTGTTACAGAGTAATGATAAAGTAAGGACTGAAACGGAGACTCAATTTTTGCCCCCCTTACTTGGGAAGCTCTATGTAATTTCATGGCTAAGCTTAAAGATCAAAAAGGGAACATGCTTCACACACTTTTTAAACAGCATATCCTGAAATGAAAAGACTGAAAGCCGTTCAGATTACAAGGGAGATCAGGAATTCTCTTGTCCAAACTCCAGCTAAAAGCAAGGTCAGCTGGTCAGAGACGTCAGGCTTCTCAGAGAATTATCCATTTGGACCTTCAAAATGTCCATTAGTGGAGGCTGCATTTCCCTGAGCAACCTCTGCAACTGCCTGACTGCCACAAGGCAATAAAGCTTTACCTTGTGTCCAGGTATAACCCTTCCTTTTTCCATTTATGCCTATTGCCCCTCATCCCCCCACAGTGCTGTGAAGGGCTTGGCTCTGCATTCTTGGGAACATTCTCAGAGATGGTCCTTCCTCCAAACCCAACTCTTCAAGCTGAACAAGCCCAGGAACCTCAGCCTGCCCTCACAGACACCGGCCACACTGTGACCCCACACCGAACTTGTTCCTGTGGTGCCTCGCACCAGTTTTCAATCCATGTAGTTGCCTATGCATCCCGTGTAAAGTACAGCCTTGGATAGGTGGCTGTTTTGGGGGATGGTGTAATGAGATAACGTTGAGGTGCATGACATGCATTGCTCTCCCCTTGTGCCCAAATTCATCCGTTTTCACTGGGAAGGCCACCAGGTTGTTCACGAATTCTGTTTTCTTGGTAAATGCAACAGTGCTAATTAAACAAGTGAAGAAACCAAAGTATTGTTCTGTTTTTTGAGGAGGAAAGGGAAGTGGTCACAGCACCAAGGCAGGCAGAGCCCAGTGAATGTTTGGACACTTCTCTCAGGCATATGGGGTGATTCTTGGGGCTGGTTCTGTGCAGGACCATGATCTTTGTGTGTTCCTTCCAACTCGCAATACTCCATGATTCTGTGATCCCTGCATTTCCAGTGCTGCTTTTGAATGTATTAAATTCCAAGGGGCACAAGTCCTCACGGATTCAGAGCTGAGCAGTGGTTAGTTTTCTTTGGGAGGCTGACCTCTAGTGTCTCAATATGACAAGCTCAAGAGAAGAGGAACGGCAGAGGAATGAGTGCTCTATGGAGCGAAGCCCAAAATAGGTCTGCATTGACTGGCATTTTACGAGCCTGCAAGATACTTTATTTAATAATAAAAGAGCAAGTGTTGCTATGGTATCTTGAGGTGTATTTATACTGCTATGGCCACATAAGGATTCCATGATATTTTTTTAATCTTTATTTTAATTACTGAGTTCAATTTTTGAAATTGCGGGGACCTCTTTCATTTTTTGATCATGCAGGGTTCTGCGAGATTGAAATATTAATTGAAACAAGAGCTGTCTTGCTCTTTCTGGAGAAGAAATCAAATAATCTCTGAAGCCCCAGCTATATGCAAGATTTGATTAAAAATCTCACGGAGGTCACCAGAACAGCCAGTGCCGAAATACAGTTATTTTTTATACATGAAAAGCATGAGCTCAGTCTTACAAGGCAGACAGAGATATCTATTATGCATGGTGGGTTTCTCTGTCTGCCTATGTAAAAACCCCAAACACTGGCAGGGTTTTATTGCTTCAGGTCAGACTCCACAATGCACCGTGGTTCAGCTCTGAGGGCTCTTGGCCACTTTTGAATTCCCATTGATTTGGCATCGTTCTCCATCTACTCTCAGCTGAGGTCTGGGTTAGTGGAAAAGGTGTTTGTAAAGCAGGTGTTTATGGAGGAAAATGAGAAGTACTTCAGTTCTTCCTATGGTATTCCAGGGAAAGCGGTTTGTTCCCTCATCTGAACACTGTCACGTACATAGTGGATTTTTTTTATTTTTATGAAAATACATAATTTCAATCGTGGACGAAGAATGTAACTCTTTGAAATAAGAATGAGAGCTTCTCCAGAACTTATTTAAAAAGCATCAAAAATCACTGGCTCACATAATGTCCGCAGGCAAACAAGATACTTTGTTACTGCAAACCAGCCTTTGCTGCTGCTGGGAAGTTCTTGCAGAAGGCTCTTTTCCTTGCAGTGCATTATTCCCATCCCACCTGCTCAAACAGCCTGAATTTTTCATCTTCTGGCAATGGTGCTGGACATTTATTTATTTAAAAGGAAAGCTGCTGAAACAATCAATCTTGCCTGAAGGGCTGTACACGGAGACCATACCTCAAAATATCTGCCTTATTTTCACTGCACAGAACTTCAGTGGTTGGTGTTTTCGGAGGTTGTTTGTTCTGTTTTCTTTAGGCACCAAAGTGAGAGTTAGTTTAAGAAACATAAATGAACATGCATTTTTCACAGAGAAAACAAAATGTAAGTAGGACTAGACAACTGAGGAGTTCTAGAATTGTAGAGGTAAATCTCTATGTCCTTGGAACATCCCATTCCATGGAAAAATGCCTGAGACTTTGTAGCGTGATTGAAAAATATGTGTGTTGTTGTCATATTAAGAGTTTTGTGGTGCACTGCTCACTCAAGCAAGATCTGAGTTTTGGCATGTCTGATTTCTCTGGAAATCATTACATTTGGGATTTTTTTTTTTTCGTTTTGAGCTGTAGTACGTATATCTGTAAAAGAGGACATTATACAGGCCTACTCTTCTGTTTTGCCCTTCTAAATTCTCTCCATGTCTGTGCTGTTAAAACTGACTATGGCAACCCTCAGCTTCTTGAGGCTGTAAATCTGGGCCTACCTTCTTTCTTTTAAGCAGGGTTTAACTCTTTTGGCTTTGTGGTTCCATGGTTATGTAGAGCCCAGATCTAATGTTCAACATAGTGTTTTTATGTGCGGGGCTGAACGAAGTGGATCAGCCTCATCATCCATGTTTATGTGCAAATAAAACTTTGTCACTGTTCATTATTCCAACTGAACTAAAAAGTTCAGGGCCTGTATTAGAAATTATATCAGCTCAGAAAAACAGAAAGATTTTGGTAAATTTTTGTTAGTGAAGCCCTGTACTTCATGAAAGTCTACCCATTTTTTTGCAAAATTTTGCTTTTGAGAGGAAAAAATTGTGCTCCATTAGGGAAGGTCCCATAAGTATTGTAGAAAATGCTACCTAAAGACAAAACTGAAAAGTCTAGGGTCAGGGTATTTTGTTCTTTGAATGATTGAATTTTTTTTTTTTTTTCTTCTGCCATACTCTGGATCAGACTCAGAGCAGCCTCTGTTTGCACAGAGGTGGTGCCTTGTTAGCCTGCACTGTTTCTGAAACAAATCTAAATACAACCTGTTTCTTTTGGTTTTAGCTTATAGGTGATACCTTTTCTTTACTTGCTGTCTCTGAGTTCTCTACGGAAAAAATTTCGTTATGGTAATGTCCTCATGGTCTTCTTTTCTTTGTCAAGATACTGGTTTCATCAGCTGAATATTTATGTTCCAGGCTGTGTGTGAACAGTTGCTGAATGCCTAGGAAGACGACCATTTGCCAAGCAAATCTACTTCTAGTACTTAAAATCCAGCTTCACATGAAATCTTTGCTGGTGGAAGATCTATGCTCAATAAAGCCTGTGATAGGTAGCAAAGAATATTTTAAACTCTAGGCTGTAGCCAGGGTTATAACTGCAGAGGAATTAAAGCACAGGTTTCATCATCATGCTATTTCAGGAGAGAGAAATTAGTCATAGAATATTTGTTTTTTAAAAAAATATAGATCATACTGACAAGACTGGAGGGCTCTTTCTGCCAGCCTGCTTAGCCTTAAGTGAAAATTATGTAGGCTATGGCTTGAATATGAAGTGGAATATATTAATATTGTTGACTTGCTGAGATATTCTGGTACCTCGCAGTGCAAAGTCTTTGCTAAATTTAAGTCCATAACACTGGTTTGATACAAGTTCCCTAGCCTGGTTATCACGTAAGAGATCTGGACATGTATCTGTGTTACGCAGCTTAAAATCTGAGAGCGTTTATCTCACTGTGTGCCAATATTTTTCTTCTCTTGGCAATAAAAAACCTCACATCATGAGGTGAGATTGCACAAAGTGTTTTGCAAAGAGACGAAGAGTTGAATCAACTCCCAACCAGGTGATAATTCCATTTATAAGGTAGAAAGTATTTTCTGGTGCTCCTTTGCACTGATGAGATTGCTGGTGCTGCTCTTCATTTAATTGTGAGCCACACGTCCAGTTAGTATCTGGACTTCTGACTCTGTCAGGTTAAACATGATGCAGTTTGAAACTGCAGTGTTTCTCTGGCTCCACTGCTGTTCCTGAGTGGGAGCTGGCAGAGATTTTTTTTTTTCCACATACTTTTCCACCTTTGCAGACTTTCTTTTCAGGCACAGGCCTTCTGTTCTTGAATTTGCCCTTCTTGAGTCCTTATTCCTCGTTTTAGAAAAAAATACCTTAGGCAAGAAGTTTTCTTGCCCTGCTCCAGTGGGATTTGAGTACTTGAAATAAGAATGTGCTAAAATTCAGAATTTGTTGGTGTGCAAATGGTTCTTTTAATTGCTGTGCAATTGCATGGGGAGTAAACACATCAGGGCCTGCAATTAGAGACTCAGTAAGCAGTTGAAAATGTTTTTCTAATTTTTCAGGTGCATTCCCAAATGCACAGGTATGCCTGGTACAGCACATTCTTATGACTCTGAAGTGTACAGGGGAAACTGACTTTGGCATGCACGGGTAGGCTGAATATTTTAGTTCTGGAGACAACAGCAAACATGCATATTTTATGTTGAGTACAAATTAGCCATGCAAGGTATCAAATGAGTGCCTGAGGGAGGGTGCAGAGTGCTGAAATTAGAGTCTGAATGAAATCTATTTAGTATTAAACCAGTCAAATCCTGAGCTGGCTTCTCCACTGGTGTCAATCAGTCCAGCTCCATTAACTCCAGTGGAGCTGTGCCTCTGTGTCTACAGGGGAAGAGGCCTGCTCTGAATATTTTCAGTAAACACAGCACAGTTCTGTTAAGAGGAAAAATGCCTTTTGCAGTTTTTGGGCTGTAAATTTACTCTCACGGTTTATAAATGAGCTTTGTGCCTGGTCTTTAATCAGCCCTGATGGGGCACTGCCTGTCATCATGGAGGGCTGCTCGAGGTCTGATGGAAGAGGGAGGATCTGGATTGGGGCCAAAGTAGGATTTGGTTGGATGCTGAGCCTCTGTCCTGCCAGTGGGCATGGGAAGTGCATGTCCTCATCTTGGAGGAGACCTGCACTCGCACTTACAACATCCTATGAGCTTTCCTATCCTTTATTGGCCACAAATTGTGACTTTACACTCAGGCTAGGTTTAAAAATAGCCAGATGACTTAGAACCTTAGAAGACATGTCGCTTGTTAGCAGGGCTTAGGGTCCTAAATATGAAAGATTTTTAATCATTTTTTCTTGAAGCCTTGATTATATGAAGATACTTTGCAAAATTTCTTCCTCTGATATGAAAGTGGTAGGCACTTGCGAAGTATCAGTTTCATTAACTGAACTGAATAAAAGGAAGTCAACCTGAGCATTATTTCTGTCCGCCAGTTTTAATTACCATGCAGAAGAAAGAGGAGTAAAGATGCAGAAACTAATTTTTCGTGTTTAAGTTTGATGGTTTCTCAAGATAGAGACCATCAAGCTTGCAGGGAGAAGGCAGAAGGTGTTCTCACAGCAACATAAGACAACTTCTCTTTCATTAGAATATGAGGGATTTTGACTGTTTGTTCTCTAGTGACCTAGGTCAGCATTGGGAAAGAATTGAATTGTTAGATTTGACAGCTAATTCTTACGGGTTTTATTTTTGGATGGTTGCTTGAAATCAAGAGAGAGATCTTTTTACTCTAGCACAGAAACCTTCACCCGGCTCTGGTTATCACTCATGTCATGCACTGCATGCTCCCTCACCCTAAGCAATAGCAAACAGCAGCAGCTCCTTAATTGTTTACCTGACATCCTTTTACAAATGGGAGTTTTAAATACTCCCATTTCATTAGAGGCAGCAAATGAATAAATTGTAGCTGCAGTGTCTCTTGTCTACTCTTAGTTATTGGTTATTGAAGTGCCAACCAAAAAAACCCCGTGAATACAACAGGAACATCTTCCACAGAGGCGCATTGCAGGCATATACTCGTGCGGTTAATGATATCAGTTACTGAGATAAGATAATCCTGATGGTGCCCGAGAAATCAGCTGAGGATTTTTGTTCTTAATAGTCTGACCTGCAGGCTTTGCTCTGTGTCGGAGTACCTGCAGGACCCGTTGGCAGATGGGGAAGAAGTGTGTAGTATTTGAACTATTAGAAGAAATATTATCCATTGGCAGACAGGGAAATAATGTGGTATTTGAAGTATTAAGATAATAATGAACTGAAATTAACCTTTCTAGCTTTGTATTTGCAGATAATTAATAGTGCACACACCACCAGTTGTTACTTCTCAGAAAAGGAGCCTGGACCTCTTGAGAAAGTCTAATTTGGTTTTCTTGCAGCTTACTTTCTCCAATAAGATAGTAGCAACATCGGACATGGCATGAAAATTTTTATTCTAAGAGTTATTCCTTCCACTTGGCCAAAAGTCTAATTAATGCCCAGGAATTCTCTTATCTGATCACTTACATGCTCTTTAACTTGTTCATGGAGAACTCTTAATACTTTGCCTATACCCAGTGTCTTTGTATTGACATGGGCTGAAAACGTAATTTATCTTAAATAGATATAATTCCTAGATGTCATTTATCCAATTGCATATTTGCAGGCACTTTCTATGAATACTCAGGAGATCTCAGACCTTGCCTGTCTCTTTCCAGCATGCTCCTGGACACTCTTAATCAGAGACTTGGGTTTCCTACTGAAGGGAGGAAACATTTTGATAAAATAATCTGCCAAATCAATAAACCCTACAGATTTAGTGCTCTGATCCACATGCAGTGTTATGGCAATACCTATTAAGTAGGAAGTACAACTCTGCAGAGAATCAAAATTCAGCTAATTTCAGGAAGTAATAAGGAGTTAAATGCAGGATTCACTTAATCTTGACATTTACTGAATTATGCTTCCAATAAAGAATTTTGAGTATTTAACAAATATGTGTTTTAGGTTTCTTTGCTTACTAGTATTCTCCTTAGGGACTTAAATTAAATAGCATCTTTAGGTCTTTTGCAGATACAGGTCCTACAAACAAACCTGAAATCCATATATTTAGAATTTTTTTCCCTCTTGTCTCTGTTGATTCTAAAATCTTTAAGGATGTGGCATGTGTAATGTTCTGTTAGACATAAGTCAGTCTAACAATAACTGTCTCAAAAGTTTCCAATAACAATGTTTTAGAGATTATTCTTTAAAAAAAAGCAAATATGAACAAAAAGGATAGTAGAGAAGTTTCTTGCTTTGGGGGGATCAACATAACGACTAATAAACAATACCAATATGCTGGGAAATCTGTCCCACTAGAACTTTCTGCCTTTCTCAGTTTGGAGATGGTGTATTACAGTTGGGATTTTTCAAATCTTTCCTGAACTTGAGCAATGTGAGGATGGACTTTCAGAACAAACAGACCCCACCTCTGCAAGAGCTGGGGCAGTTGATATATTTTTCACGAGGAGTTGGAGTTGCTGCTCTTTCATGAGGGTGAGATCCCATCAGCATAATCAATTAGGCAATCCTGGGCCATACGTGTGCACCAGTTCAGATGTTTTCTGAAAACAAGCTGCCTGTCTAATTTCATTTAACATATAACAAATCTTTTTATGAGATGGGTTTTATTTAGCAACCCTTTTAGGCTGTGTGCTGCTGTAGGGCTTTCAGGTTATGTCAAGAAAAACATTAATTCAAATATTACAGCTTATACATATATACTATACATTATACCTTATATATTTATACCTGCTTCTTTCATTCCCTGCCCCACCTCAGCTCTCTGGCAATGCTAGAAAAGTCTATGATAAAATCTCTAAACATACTTTATTAAATCTCATACACATAAAAAGTTTAAAAACCTGTGGGTTTCATAAATGTCTTTTTAAAAATATCTGCTCATTAGCAGGTGACAGAATTAATTTTTTTCCTATCATGAGACTAATAGTTTTAATCCATGTGATGTCTTGACTGTCTTTTTCTCCTTGACAGAACCAAAGGCAATATGATAGTGATATCTAACAGAAAGTGTTTTAGGTTTAAGCCTTTATTGGGCATTCTCTACTTGTTGGAAGCAAGTTTTGATTTTCTTAAAGCATTTGTGAGAATATTTAACCTTAAGTAGTTGCTGAGAAAGTAGGAAAGTAAAATAGGACCTTATATATATATATACACAAGAAACTGCACTTCAGCAACAAACTCCCAGTGCCCAGGAGGGTATGTGGATCCTGGGAAGCAGCCTGGCTGAGGTGTGTGGGATTGGAGGGACCTTACAATGCCATGAGGAAAAAGAATAAGCTGGAAAGGAAATAGTACAAAACCTGTAGTACAAAATCCTTGGTGGTGTAAGAGCAAGATAGTGAAGGCACCCTTCTGATGAAAATAAAACCAATATTGGTGTTATGTTTGAAAATATAACCCAGTCAGGAAATACGAATATTCCACAGCCGTTTTGTTCTCTACACGGATTTTCCTTCAGCTGTATTATTTTTGGTGTTGTTAGAGAGGTCTACAAAGGATGCTTCCTACGGTCACTTTAATGTGAATATTTTTATTTTGAATTACTCGCTCTTATATTTCCTCTCATTGCCCGGGTGCATTTGCAGGTGAAATATCTTGCTTGGTGTGAGGTTGCTCTCATATCACAGCTGGGAGTCAGGAGCTGGATTCATTTTCCTGAGCAACACACAGCTGTTATGCTTTGCTCCTTGGAGGGATATCACAGGCTGTGGAGAAACAGAAAGGCAACCACAGACACGAAGAAAGAAAAGGGGGAGAGAGGCAGCTCTAAATGCAATGTTGGTGAATGACACAAGAATATTCTGGGAACAGTGTAGTTTTAATGTATTAGTAAGGCTGATAAAGACTCAGAAGTTGGTCATTTTAAGATCTTGAAATTCAAAGTGCCTTAGGCTGGTTTACTTTAATTTGCTCTGGTGTCTATCCATGCCTGTGCACAGAGCAGTAATAAAACCAGAGTAACTCTTGTTTCAGTGTGTCGTTTAATATGGTTCCTGGATGTCAGGGGAATTGGGAGTAAAATCTGTTTCTGGCTTCCAGAACAAAGGCAGCACTGTTCTGTGCCATCAGCAAAACCCTGCTTTAAATGACAGCCCCCTTAAGGCCATTGTTCAGGGCTAAAAGGAAAACCAGAAAATACCTTTTTTTTTTTTTTTTTTTTTTGGAGATAATAATTATTGCACTTAGTCTTTTCAGTTGGTTCCAGTTTGGGGGGATGAAGGCTCTTTTGCAATTCCTTGGCCCTTGGTGCTCCGAATTTGCCACTCTTGGAAAAAAAATTCATTCCCTCTCTCTTAGAAATCCTGGCTAAATAATGCCTGTGGTTTTCTGTATCCAGCTTTCCAGACATCTCAAATAGTTTTCCTAAAAGACTGGAAAATAGAGTGGCCTCTCAAATATCTATAGCATATAATATTATACTTTAGGGTTTTTTTAGTTGATTGGAATCACTATATCTCCATGGGATTTCTGGTAGTGATATTATACTGGAGAGACTAATTTCATGTTATGGCTGCTGATTTTTTCTCGTGGTTTTAGCTGGTGGTGGTTATAACCCTCTTTTCATTTTGCATTAAAATGTATCCTAGGGAGTGGGTGCAGTGCAAAGCTGAAAATTGTTTCTCTTCAGAGGTCTAGATCCATAACCCCTCTGAATCCAGCACAAAATTTCAGTTGGCTTTGTACTTTTCCCACACTTGTTTGGAGGTAATTTTCTTTCTTTCTCTCTCTCAATTGTTTTTTTTTAATTTTTTTAATGGATATATTCTGGGATTTTGTACTATAGTATAATTCCCTGGCAGTGCTGAGCTTCTGGCAGCTCTAGAGAGAATGTGGTGCTCTGAGTAGACCATTTAGGCTTGCTGGGTATGAGCAAGGTGCCTCCAGGATCCCCAGTATTCTCTCAAGATAAAAGGCATAAGGAAGTTTTTTGGGCTGGAAATTTAATTAAATAATAGAAAAAAAAGATATTATGCAATAGCATAGCTTTTGAGTAATTTGTACTCAAATAAAATAATGAGAAAAGTGAGATGTGAATATTTGCCATGGGTGGAGGGACAGCATGGACCAGGGCAGCAAAGAAGGAGTGATTTCCTGAAAAGTAATTGGAAAATTCAGTCTTCTTTAGACAAATTTTAAAAATAAAAGCAAAACTATGGAGGTGAGAAATCGGAGGAAAGAGAGACCTATCACTGAGCTGGTGTCCTGGTTTGGGGGGTCTGTGAAGCTGCTGAGCTGTTAGAAATCTGTCCTTCACCGGCAACTTTTTTTTTTTACACTGAACTGATAGAATGTAAAATATGAGAGGTATTATAAAAAAAACAAACCCCAAGTAAACTCCAAAACCCCCAGAAAGCTTTTGACGAAACACCATAAAAAAGGGCATTCAGCATTTTCAAGCCCTTTCTCCTTATGAAACAACAAGAATGCAAATGCAACAGAAGAATGAATGAACTGATGAAAATTATTTGTCATATCTTTCTGTAATCACGCACAGGGGTAGTAAAGTAACAGCTTGGTTGTCAGAGTTGGTGCACACCCAGAGCACCTCTTCTCCATGCTCCTATGCCCATAAGGGCATAGAAATAACACCACAGATCAAGGTGTTATGGTCTGATCATACATACGGAACTTGCTTGGAGTAATGAATTTTTTTGGAGAGGCTCCTGCTGTTTTTTACTCTGTAAAAACTGGGTGCCTGTTCAGTGTCCCTTCTGGCAGATTGTATGTGAGCCATAGACACAGTCAAGGATGGACGTGTTGCAGATCACTGATTAAAAGGACGACTTTTCATGTTGTTAAATGTATGATCAGATGAAAGGCCTTAGTTCAGAAAGCAGTGTGTTTGGTTTTTTTCCTTACTTAGGCAAATCATTTTAATATAAACAGGGTACAGTAGTCTTATAAATAATTTTAAATTGTCAGAATTTGAAGTTATTTTGGAATATATTGAGTTTAACTTCTTTTAGAGACCAAAGCTTTATTGTGGTGTAGATTCAGTAGGCCTAAAACTATATTCTGAGTTAACAACCCAGAGACTGCTGCATATCTGGCCTGCAAAGGCTCCTAAACTCTTCAGCAAATTTAGCGAGGGCTCTATCCTTCAGCCTTTTTAACAATAAAATATTTTAAATAAACTCCATGAAAGTATTTGCAGGGTTTCTCCTGCTAATCCTTATGGCTGCTGTCACATTGCAGCTGTTAAAATAATGACATTTGAATGATAATATATATGTAGGCACACAGGAGTCAGAGATTGGAAAAGGACCTCAGGAAGTTTCTGATCCAACCTCCATCTGAAAGAAAGGCCAGCTAAAAGATTGGAGTAAGTTGCTTAGGGTTTTATGCAGTTGAGTCTTGAAAGCATCCAAGAATGGAGAGTGCACAACAGCTCTGGACAACCTCTGCCACCTTCTGGATTTTTTCTCAGAATGGAAAAGTTTTTGCTTAAATGAGGTTCAGTTTAGTCAAGTTAAGTACAGGTTTTCACCTAAATCAATAGGTACTGAACTCTGGGATGTTCTCATTATAGACACTGACTTCTTCAGGTTCTTTATGAGGTGCTGGGACTGCACACAATCCTTCAGAAAACTGAAAGCAAATCTCTTGTTGAATGCCATTAACTGTTGTTGATTTGGCCTGGATGTTTATTTTCCCAAATTCTGTTGAATAGTTAAAGCAATTTTAATTCCGTTTCCTTCTGAATCAGGAAGGTCTGCTCAGCAAGAGAAGTCTTTCTTTTTAAAGTCTCAGATTTGATCGATGCCATGTTCCTTGGGGTACTGCTTTATTTGACATTTCACACTGTCATGGTGCATATCAAAAACTGCATCTACTACTTAAAAAAATTGACTGTCGTGGATTTTTACACCCTATGGCGTTTGCTTGTACGTTTTCATTATGCATCACATAGTTCTTGAACCTTATTCTGATTGTCTGAAATTTAAAGTAGAGGTCCTAAGATGTTCCTATGAATAAATCAGGTGCTCCATGCTTTGTGTAGTAGCTCCTTAGCCTGGTACATTAACATGAATCACACTCAAAAAAAAATTCTGCCTCCAGATAATAATGGAAACATTATTTCTGGGGATTCTGTAGACTTCAGAGAGTATTTATATATTTACATACACATATATACATATATTTGGCAAGAGAGATAGATTTCCTAACTGGTTTCACTGCTATGTTAGTATGGATTTGGGGGAAGTAATGGTGGACGTTGCTGACTGACTCCAGCTGATATCACCAGTCAGACCCAGTGCATGAATGATTTATGTGTGTTCTCTCATCTCAAACCAGTTCAGTTTTTGGCTGGCAATTTTGTTTTATCTAAATTGAGGACATGGATGTCTGTGCTGATTGCTGCTCAGACAGTAAGTGACAAGTGCCTCAGGAGGCAGAGAGGAGTGAATCCCTGTTATCACAGCTGTTATCACAGGATGGCCACACTGAGAGCTTCCAGCATGGTGCAGGGACTGAAGTGGAAGCTGCTCAGTCTCAATCATGCTCTTTGTGTTTGTAAAAACAGATTTGTCCTGTCTTCTCTAGTGCTTAATCAGATATCCATGCCAATTTAAGATGCCCATTGGCAAAAATCATCATCAAGTAGTGGTTATGTGATTTGCAAAAAGGTTTGATCTGCATATTTTTTCTAAAGTCAGTGTTGATACATTTCATATGAAAACTGAGTAAATACAAAGCTATTCTGGCTGGATCTGGAGTCATGCTTAAACAGGCAAATACACAGCTCAGAAAAAGGATTTTTGTGTGTTCTTATGTATGTATTGATGAATAACGTGCAAATTTAATTTCAATTTTGATATTAAGTTTGTAATATAACAGTGAATTTATCTGTGCAATCAAACATGGCTTGAGTGAGTGGTTTGTAAGTAACTACATTTTCAACAGTGGGGATTTCTAAGAGTTTCTTTTTCTCACACAATTCTTGATTTCTGACTGTAACTGCTACTCTTGGCAAGCCTACTCAGAAAGATCAGTTCAGCAGAAATTCAATCTCACTCTTTTGCTAGTATCTTTCACAAAACCTCAGAAGGTTTCAAGCATTCTTATGGTCATCTCCCATGTGCTCCACTTCTGTGTTAGAGCACGTATGGTTTAATTGCATCCTTTTTCAAAATGGGCACTCTCCCCCTTCAGTCCAACACTCTGTATTCATGAGATGGAACCGATGCTGAAGAGAAGGTGGAACCTGAAAGCCCCCACAATGTTTGCCCACAGAAGGGTTCCTTAGGGAAAGGGGGATATTCCTCTTTGTGAGGCCAGGAATAGAGAAGAACTTGCAGGCCACGATGAGGGAAGATGAGGAAATGGAGCTCTTCACTGTTTGATATCAATTTTCAGTATTCCACTGTTTCTCTCTTGTACAAACAAAAAGAATCCCTAAGGTTTAGTTAGAGCACACATGGGTAGTTTAGAAATTCAGGTGCAGAAATACGTGCGTTGCGGAGGGTGTTTTATATTAAAAGGTCACGTATCTGGAAATAGTTTGGTTTAAATATATATATATAAAAACTGATTCATTGCTGCATAATTCTAGTTTTGAAGTCAGTTGACTTCGATGTATTTTGGGACTGAAGTAATGCAAGAGTGAATCAGTTCCATAATTATTTTGGGAAAAAATTATATGCTAGTAGTTCTGGGGAAGTTTTTTTCTGCACAAATCATTACTGCTAAAGGAGGGAAGCCATACCTTTCTTCATATGTCTAAATTAATTTCATCTTGCATATGCAGAAATGTTTCTTTTTAGGTTTGATTAGGGAAGGATTTTTTCCTTTGTAAATGGCAGATGTCTCAGATGAGTAAGAAAATTAGGCATGCTGTTATGAGACAGAATCCTAAAAATTCAGATTATTGTAAGAAAGAGGGACTGAAAGTGTGAAAAGCTTATTTATTATCATCTCTAAATTTAAACTTATTAAAAAAATAAGATTTTTTTAACCACCTTTGACAACTGAAGCTGTTAATCAAAAAGAAGTAATCAAGTTCTTTGCATTTTCTTAGTAAAAAAGAAGAGAGGGCAACATTTTGGGTGTAAGTTAATCAAACATATAACAGTGGTTGATAGTGAGGAACAAATTTCAGTAGCTATCTTAATTGCTATGGAAACATTGTCCTTAAGGCAGCTTGCAGGGTATTTGTTGAGGTTGTAGGTTCAAAATACTTGTTTTTTTTCTTGTCAGTCTTCATTAAGGTGTAAAAATTGCAGTAATAGATGTGCTATATGCAGTTCTTTAATTAGCTAAGAAATACACATTGATAAGTGTGTGGTAAGATAGCTGTCAAAAATCTTAGAGGTCTGAAATATTATTTAGGGTTTTTATTTAAATTATCTGGGATAGATAGACAAGTATTAACAAAAACTTAGAAGTAAAGAAAAATGTTGCAAATATATTCAGGTTGCAAAGAGAAATATTGGAGCACTAACGGGGTCTTGTCAGTTAAATATTACTACTGGATATCCACACAGAAATGTAAAGTCTTCTGTTTTATTGATCAAAACCTTGTGAAACTGTGTGAAAAGACAGATGTTGCAGGAAAAATGGGGAAGGATCCATGACTAATTGCTATTAGAATATATTTGTGGTTAATGTAAATCAACCAAGTACCGAAGTAGCACAATCTGTTTGCCACAGAGTTTCAGAGATGCATCTGTGCTTGCAAGAAGCGCTCAGTTGTGGTCAAACTTAGAATTCACATCTCACATGTGGCTGCCCAGACTTCAGCAGGTCTGGAAAAAAATTCTGCCCATATTGCCTTACTCACAGAGAGAGAAAGAGCATCCTGCTGAAGCTCCAGCCTAAAAAGGCACAGGAAATGATGTTCTCAGCATATGGAGAACACTTGTAGGAGTGTGGCACTAAGGACAGTGCTGGAAGACTAAAGAAAAATTATTTTCCCCTGACAAATGGATGCATGCAACAAAATAGGAAATGTGAAAATAAAAGGGGAAAACAGTTTCAGGTGAAGAGATCTGAGAGTAAAATGGTTGCTGGGGACCTGTTTTATCTAGAGATGTCCTGAGAACTATTGATAATGGACAAAAAAATCACTCTGAACCTTAACTGGATGTGAAGAGTCAGATGAACTACTCCCACACAATGCTGTCAGCCTTTATGTAAGGGTTTTCTGCACAGTAACAAAAAAGATTATTAAAACCTGACTTTTGTTAATCTCTGCCTGTGTGAAGATTTATTCATTCTTCCAACCTGCATGATCATGAGATTGCTTGATTTAGTAGCTGCAAAAACAATGCGTTTAATATTAAGAACCTAGAGCGAAGCAAAAAGTAGTGGTGTCACAACCCACATCTATGGCAATGTGTTCTTTTCGTGTTTTATTAGATGCAGTTGCTGCTTATCTTCCTAACTTCAAGTTCTCTAGCTGACTAAATTTACTTTAGTGGTTTCTTCTAGAATTTGGTGTTTTCTGTTTATTGTTGATGGGTCACAGTTCATTGATAATTGTAGATTACTGTGATGCAGTAATAATTTTTCATTTTCCTTCCTTTAAAGTATACACTTCTAATTGTATGTGCATATGTAAAACACTGAAAATAAAACTTGGAAAGCCAGGTGGGCTGGCTATCCAAAAACTGTTAACCACTGTTAATAATTTGACCTGAACGTTTTTGAAAGATATTATGTTCTACTTTGGGATTTTATTACTTACACATGCCATTTCATCATCTCTTTACAATTGGGAAAACCAGAAAACAGTCTTGATGGAAAGGTTTAGGGTGAGATGAAGATGTAATTAATGGACACAGGTATTGGTAACGACACTGTGGCCAGTGTAGCTCATTTAAGCTTTATTCTTGCTAGTACTTAAATAATGTGCCTAATACTGAGAATGCACTCCAGCATTTCCCTTTTAGATATCTGAGTCTTGGCTTGCTTTTATGAAAATTAATGTTCTGTTCTGCTTTTACACCCTGAAAGGGAAATTGCAGCAAGGCCTGTTTGTACAGCTCTATCATGAGAGCATTGGAGCTGGATCATAAAGAGCCTGTAGTTAAACCATCATTTGTGGGGAAAGATCCAATGGTAAACATGGAAAGGGCCCCAATCCACTAAAAAAGATTCATGTGCTTTCTGTATATGTTGTCCTTGGCTTAAAAGCATTATGAGCTGCTGTAAAAGCTGCCATTTCACTTGTGCTTTGGGCAGAAAAGCGAATTAGGAAGCAGAGGGAAGGACATGGAATGATCGCATAACGTTGTTCGGATGCTCAGTTTAAAGGGGTGATTTGCAGGACCTTGTGCAGGGTCTGCTCGGCAGGAGAGGGGGTGGGAGAGGATGGAGGAAATGGTTGCACTCCTGTGCAGATCTGTGATGGGAACGAGACTCTGGTGCCATTGTGGTGTCCACACCTCAGGCAGGACAAAGCTGAGGAGGTGTGAGGAAAGGCGCTGAAACTGCTGTCAGGGATACAGCCGCTGCTGCACAAGGAGCCACGGGGAAGGCTGGTTTTACACACCTCTTTTAAAGGTGGGAAGGAGTGGGACTGAGATTTATGAACTCTAGGAGTTGGTGAATACAGCATTTGTAAAAAAGACTGCCCAGACACCCCCTGAGCAGTGGATGTAAGTCTAGCTAGGATGGATACCTGTGAAAATCTGTCCATGGTAGAACAGACCTGTGCCTGGCATAATTAATTTCACTGCTTAGACAGCTTTTCCCTCCCAGAGTGATGGCCTTGACCTATTTATGTGGCCTTCAATCTCTCTTTCCTGTGGGTCAGTGAAAGGCTAAGCTCTACAGCTTCTTTACCAGGAGACTGTAGGAAAATTATAGGAAAGGGGTTTTGTTTAAGACTCCAATTTTGAGGTTGCTCTAACACTTATTTGCCTTACATGACTATCAACCCTTCTTTCTGCTTGGTCAGAAATGCACAAGAAGGACACTTACAGGTGGAAGGTTGAATAAATTATCGATTCTCAACAAAATAAGAAGAGATTGGCCAAGGATATTTTTTTCTTTCTCCTCAGTAGCTGCAACCTCTTGCTCCCCAGATATTGCCCTCATGTGAAAGAGGGTTGACTTTCTTCCAACCCTTTAGACACATCTTCTACCCCTTTTCCATGGCAGCCAAGGTGTGCTCCAGGGACTACTGATTGCCCTAATTTCCACGTTTTCACGGTTCTGTCTATTTAAAGGGAATATAAATTAATATGAGATGAGATAAAATCAAGATAAAGAGAGAAGAATGCAAAAACAATGGGATATTTTATGGCTAGTAAGAAGAATATCAAGTTTTAAATGCTGTTGTACCACCACTCAGTCAAATGAAAATAAAGTGATCAGTGATGACAGGTTTGAATTTTGGGTAGCTGGTGAAATTTCACTTTTCCTAATCCAAGTTTTATTAATGCCAAGACAACACTATCCTAGGGTTCCTTGTGGACTTACACCCTCACATCCTCAGCCTATACATAATTTATTTGTGCTATTTAAATCTACATTTTGTAGATTTTAAGTTTGGGGCTTCAGAACTCTAAATTATGGATATACCGTTTGAGGAGAAAAAGGAATTACAAGATTTATATATAATGAAAAAGCAAGGAACTGAAGGCCTCCCTCTCCTCAGCGCTGCTGTGTCCCTGTGGTCTCAACCACCTAAATTCAAGGCATTACACTTTCTGTCTCATCTGGCCTCAAAGGCACTGTTATTACTTCACAAATTGCAAGTTGATTCAGATTGCCCTTAAGTGACCCAGCATCCTTCTTTTAACTCTTGCCTGCCTGAACTGGTTCACACCATCCAGGACCCCTGACAGATGAGGCCCCTACCTAGGTCAGAGCCTCAAAACACTCATTTTCTCCTGGGACTGCATTACAAAACATACCTCTGCGACACCACAAGTTGTCACGAACAGCAGAAGGATTACAAGGAAAAAGTCTTGTTACTGCAGGAAAGTAATGAATGAAGAAAACCTTTAAGCGCTCCCATTATTTAACAGCATTAGGTCAGTACACTGATGTATACAGTAAGCTCTCCTAAAAGATACATAGAATTTTTTTAAAAAATTCTAATATATTCTCATTCTCAGTTTTCTCTTTCTTCTTGAATCTCAGGCCTTATGCTATGTTCTCCTAAGGATTTCACAGCTCCTGCTTCTATTAAAAGAGGCTTTTGAAATAAATACCTATTGTCTGGCAGGGGATCAGAAGCAGCAGAACCTGGCATAAGAGGCAGCCTATCCTGCAGAGACCAGCACTGCTATGAGATCCCATTCCTGCTTTTTTTCAGAGAAGTACAAGTGGTGGCTGTGACCAGGTTTGCTGTCAGGCTGTTTCTGCTCCTGTATCATGTTGCAGAATGGATACACAGCACTGTAAATGGTTTGCAATGGTGTTAAACCCAGACTGCTGCCTGCAAAAATAAAAGCAAACAGGAGAGCAAGGCAAGAAATCCAGGGTGTGAAATCCAGTGATTAATTAAGCTATTCTGATGGCAGCTGTCAAATCACCATGCAAATAATGCTGGAAAGAATTATCTTACAGGAGACCTCTGCCACTCAGTGCTGGATCTCTGCCTCCATTTTGCTTTTGCCTTATTAAGCAAGGCAACACTGCTTTTGTCTTCCCCAGATCTGGAAAGCAGAGTTTGTTAAAGAGAGTGCCCTGTATTTTGTATGGGTTTTTTTTCTTTCTGGATGGTATTTGTTCAGAGCATAACCAGAAAGAACTCCAGAGCGTGACCTTCCCTTTCCAATCTTACCTTTGTTGATGAGCACTGACACAGACGTCATTGTGGCCTCTAAAGTATCCTCATTACTCCTGAGATCACACACATGGACATGCATGGGATGTCTTGGTGAGAGCTCTTGTTGTAAGTCCTTCACAAAATCAGGTAGATGTCACTGTTTCACTTGTGTTCTGTGTTTTCAAGGTTTTCTTGGTTTGTTTTTCCTTCTTTTAAAAGTAAAAAAAAAAAAAAAAAAGCCTAGATGTGCTGGGGAATAGCCTGAGCTTTCCCAAATATTTTCCTGGTTAGTCTTTCCCTGCATTAGCTGTAATGGCACTGGCACTAGTCTGAAAATTGTTGAGAGCTGGTGGGACTCCTGCAGCTTCTCTTAGAATTCTCCTTCTGAGCCAACCCTACATTGATGTGTTTTTTCTCTAATGTTCATATTCATAGTTACCCATTTTGGCAGATGTAGCCGAAACCAGCTGCCTCAAGTCCTACTTTGGGGGCCTAACAATTGGCCATTGCTCTGTCTTGTCAGACACCCCTTTGAAAAGCTAATTGTGTCTATCCAGGTGTTTCATGCTGATATTCCTTCTCAGAGAAAGGACATCTATTTTGGCAGGCCTATCTTTCCTTGTAGGGTCAGTCTCTAGCACTCCTGTTTCAGATTCTCCTTTCTGTCAACACTTCTGGAACTGAGGGGTCTGGAAGAAATGCTGTTTTAAAGAATAAGCACAGCTTGTTAAAATGGCAGTCACAACTTTCATAACATCCAAGTTTAAATAAGGAAAGAAACAGTAAAAGCATAGTACATCATGTATTGTTCTTACAATAAACATTATTTTCTACCAAGTGTAAGCAAATGCTCAGTAAATCTCTCTTCTACCTCAATTTACCTGTTGGGATATGTGTGATAGATTGCTTTAAGGACTTATCACTCACTGGGTACCTGTAAATTCACAATTGCTGCTGTTGTAATAAATCTGTTAATTTCCTGTGCAGTAGCTCTTATCCTCTTCCCCTGCTTTCTTGGTTTTTTGTTGTTGACAGTTGTGTGAACGGTGTTTAAGTACTGAATAAGGCACTTGATTAAAGGCAGTGAGGAAAGTGGTTGAGGTGCTATGGACTGGTCTTTTAAAAAAAGTACATAATTCAAAACTTGCATATTCATACCTGTTAGCTGCTTTGAATGCTCAGATGAAGAGCTAAAACAAGGTGACAGGTTAGATGTTTCTCTTTGGAGGAAAGTGGAGGAATAATTTTATAACAAAACAGGCAAGTTTCACTAAAAATCGAATTTTTAGAAAGGAGGAAGTATTTCTTGTAATATTTACAGTTATACTTGATTTCTAACCCTGTTATTCTGGTTCCTCTGGAATTGTTTTAAAGCTCTTGAAGTTAACTGTAATTTCATGAAATGGAATTCTTACCTTAGCATAACAAGCCAGAAAGATGTTTCATCATGATTACTGTTTTAAATTGTGTGAAAAAAACCAAGCAACACAAAGAAACAGTTGGCCTTTACAGTAGAAGCATTGCAATCTGGTTTTTAAGTGGGATTCTTGATTCCCAGTAAGGCTGAGATGGGAATGTTTGTTCTTTTCTGTCCTGTACAAATTATTATTGGTTTTCATATCATCTGAAGCCTCTCATGGGGTTCACCACGACCTTCCTCCCCATGGGTGTGATTTAGGGGCTTGATGGTGTTGTAAGCAGTTAATTAGTCAGCCTTAAACTGTGTGTTTGCGTGTAATGATTGTGGCCTGATTTATGAAGAATATTTTGTGCCAAATCCTTGGGAGGCTGCTTTTGTGGATTTGTCTGTCTTTTGTGGATTCCTTAGATAAAATTCTGTAGGCAGCACATATATCGAGTGTATTTGAGAAGGTAAACATTGCTGATCCTTGTGGAAACAAATCAGGAATATTATTTATATATAAAAAAATGCATATGTATAAATTATCATGCAGTCCTGAGTTCTACTTAAAATCCAGAAAAATCCTTCAAGGGTCATATTATTGGTTTGGTGTTGGTGGGTGTTACCTTTCTTTCAAGCTTAACAGATTCCTGTGGTGCTACATGGGTTTATGGTAGTTTATTTTTAATAATAAATGCTGCAGTAGCTGTATGTACCTCCATAACACTGTCCTTCAAAATTAGCACTGAATCAGTCATCCAAGGGAGGAGTTGATAAATTTGAGTGCTTTGGCAGCAAATAACCTATTTAGAGGATGTTTATAATTTAAAAACATTGTGCTAGTCATTTTGAAATTGCACATCAGCAGGAGTAAAAATATTGGATGTGAAGGCAAAAAACTGCAGTGACAGAACTGTTAAGGAAAATACTTGTATTTTTAAAAGAAATATAAAAATGTTTGAGTTTTGAAGTGCTGCAAAGAACAGGAGCAGGAATGTGTTATTAAGCGAGGTAGCAGGGATTCCACTGTGTGCTGGGGGTAAAATGTGAGTTCTCTACCAATGTATTCAATAAAAATTCACTTGCGGTGCTAAGGGTTTGCACTGAGGCCATCACGAGCAAATCCACTGAGAGGAATAAGGCAGGTTAGAAAGCTGTGAAGGGCTATTTGAGTGCACAAAACCCTCTGTCACTTGTTTTTTTTGAAGGTGAGTAGAAGCTCTTAGCTCAGTATGAGGTTTTCATTTGGGCTGTGTAACCCCTGCTGGCACAGGTGAGAATCAGGTGAGGAAAGTCCTTTGGCCTCAGAGAGGGAGCTCGGAGGAGCTGCTCGGAATGCTTGGTGTAAAAATTATTTCAGATTGACTTATGGAGGGTATTGTCACGTGGCCTGAAAACTGGAATATCCAGCTACAGAAAAAAAGGAAAGATATCTATTTGAGCAACTTTCAGATTTTACTAAATATCTTTGAGTTTGATCTGGAAGAGAAATAAAATGGAAGTTTCCAGAGGCAGCTAAATCGAGGAAAGTGGTGAGTGCTGGTGAGGGTGGACAAGTTTAATTTTACACAAGCATTTAGAAGCTGAAGAAAGGGGCAAAAAATATATTAAGAAAATTAAAGTTCAAGGAAGTGAACTTAATATATCTGGAAAATAATTTAGCTATTCAGTGGGAGGGAAAAATCAGCAAGACATCAAGGAATGAAACCGAACAGCAATTTTCATTTTATTATGCAGATGAAAATCTGGAAGAACTCTTTTGATTCCTGAGAGTAGCAAATTATACCTTCCTGACACATGAATGTGATTCCTATTGATGCATCTGCGTGCAACTCGCTGTAATATCTGAGAATAAGGATTGTTGAAAGTACAGGCGGTCTGAAATCAGGGAATGGCTGTGCACCAGTTTTGCAGGCTTAACTGAGCCTCTTTCCAGCCAAGGTATTAATTATGTGTTTGGTTTTAAGCTGGCTAAAGTCCATGACCTTAAACTGAGCGTTCTGGAGGAGAGTGTTGTTGCTATTCATTGTAGAAGAAAAGGCTGGTGTATTACTCCAATCTGATCTTCCAGCAAAGCACTTCCCCTACACTCAGCCCTTGCGGAAAAATATGAATTCCCTTCCTGAACTAAATTAATCCTAATGAAAGTGCATAGATCAATTTTGCCATCAGACTTCACTTCTGACCTTGGACAAGACACTTGAACTACCCACACCTCCATTCTCAGCATACACTTAAAATTTATGCTTCTTCCTGTCTATTCCAGCTGGAAATGCAACTGTTTCCTGTGATGTGCCTGCATGGTGGAAGTACTGTAGACTCTGGACATCACTGTAATTTGAATAATAGCAGGATGGAAAAGAAGGAAAGCCAGAGGTTAGACAGAAAAACAATGTTTTAGGTGCATGTTGGACTGTCCCTTAAACAGAGGAGCTTCCATTACTTGGCCTGAAGAGTGAGGCATCCAGCAGTAGCTGTTGCTGGCATGTCATCTTGCTTGCTGAGAGCCACAGCAGATCAGAGCTCACAGGAAACACCAAGAGGCAGAGTTTGTGTCTCTCATAAAGCCTAGAGGGTCACTGGCATTGTGCTATCACTAACTGAGAAGCTGATTAAATTAGTATCCTCATTATAACACACTTAATTTGCATGCACCTTTTATTAGTATAATTCAGCGAACACCTTTCCTTTTGTGGCTCCTCCTTTTGGGTTTTTGAGTTTTGTCAAGATTGAAGCTAACACAGTTCAGCGTTTACCGAAAGCCTCAGGCTGACAGGAACAAAGTAGCTGCTCGCAGTCTCAGCTGTTGTCTCCAAATTACGATGTCAAATGCCAGAACGCCTTTTCACCAACTTCCCTCATTTTTTGTTCCCCCCTCATCCTGGTGACAGACTGCAACACACACAAACCTTCACCTATAACAGCCTCATAAATCCATAAGTTGAAGTTGTGTAGGGAATGGACAATATGTCACCTAATGAGAGACAACAGACTTAACCAGGCCAAGGCCAGCTGTTCCCTGGGTGTGGGGGGAGGAAGGAGGGTTATACTGATGTGCAAGGAGATAGGTGGGGCTGATAGGTGGGTAGAGAGGTGTTCAGAAGGTCTTTGAGATGCTCCTGTGTTTCTCCAGGTGTAAATAGAGGCTTGTGGTCTCTGTCTGGGTAGAGCAAGACACCACCTCGTGGGAGTGGGTGAATATTCCACCGTGCCGATGCTAGTTTGTGACAGTGGACTTTGGCATATTCTTGCCCCAACTTTGCCATTTCTTGCTGATTTAGCAGGAATATTGGTCTGGAGCTTATCAGACTTTCCCACACTGATTTCTCAGCATTTACTTTTCTCTCTTCAGCCTGTCATTTTGTGGTCTTCTCACAGAAGCGATCTTTGTGGTCAAATGAGATTCTGTGGTTAAGGACTTTAGATCTTGACTACTTATAGACTAAAAGTTAATGTAGTTGCATTAAAAGAACCCAAACAAAACCTCAAAAAGAAATCTACTGCGTTGTCTTCCATTGATATGTATTCAATTTCCAAGCCACCACATAATCACATTGTCCTTCTTGCTTGCCCTTCTTCCGCTTTTACTGTTCTCCTAACTGGTTTGTAAGCTCTTTTGTAGGAGTGGATTAATCTTCACAGACACTCCTGAAATCTGTGTTTATATTGCTGTTAAACATTGGCTCAGTGTGTGAGAATTTCTGAGTGATTCCCGAATATCCTTCATTGTTGCAACTGTTCACATCAGCTTTTCTTTGTGTTTTTAATCAAGAGCCTTGCTGACTAGGTAAGAAGGCCTCATGCCCTTCACATGTTGGTGATGGCTTTAGTGTTTCAAGGCAAAAGGATAGCCAAGAGTTGGAGGTGAGACCAACAGATAAGGGTAGAAGAGGGATTTGGTGCTGCTCTCACTTCAGCAACTCTTTGTTATCTGGAGCCTTCTAGCCCCAGATGCTGCTGCTCTTATTCAGCTGTCACTGTCTTTTTCCATTTCAGTCTAAAACTGCCCATGGCTGATCACAGTTGACATGGGTCACTGTGGAGATGAGTTAGAGAGCTTCACAATTTTGCCCACCCAGAAAGACCACAGGAACTTTTGCCTGCGTTTTACCCTCTGTGGAGTTTTGGGCTATTTGCTGGGTACTAGGGGCATCCAAGGTGACAACCAACAGAGAAATCTGTAACTTTGTACTTTTGATGTTAAAAAACTTTTTTGTTTTAAATTCCTGGAGTGCTGCAGGTTACCCTTGAAGCTTACAGATCAAACCTCAAAGTCCTTGCTCCCTCAGAGTTCAGAAAGGATGAAAAAGCAAACAAAGGTGTGGAGGTAACAGGGATCATTGGAGGTTCACCCAGCAGGTCAGTGCTTGTGCTGGGACTGCAGTTGAAATCTGAGGCATTCCAGATCAGTCTTCTCTGCTTCATCTCCCTTGCCATGCTCAGGCCACCTGGGCAGTGATGGAGACATTCAGCTGCCTGGGCAATGTGCAGTTTTGCTGTGCTGCTTTAAACTCCACAGTAATGGAGAAGGTCTGGTTGTCAGGCACCTTCTGCATCTCCTGGAGTGAATTTCTCTACACTGACTGCTTGTCTTTGATCGTGATTCTGAAAATGTGAAATGTGCTGATCCTGGGCCGCTGGAGGGAAGTGCTGCAAGATGTCTCTCTTCCAGACAAGGCCACAGCCAAGCAGTTTGTGCCCCATCCTGGTCTCCCAGCCTGCTGCTCCTGTCTTCCCCTGTTCCATTCACAAAATACACAGGCACTTGTCATTTCCATATCAGTAGTGACAGCTGTACTTTCTGGTGTGTGTGTCTAGAAAAGCTGGTGCTCTGCTTCGATGGGGATTTGGTTTTGCTCAGAAAAACCCTGCATCTCTAAGCGACAGGAGTACACAGGTTTTCTCAGGGTAGTTCACTGCCTGCCACAAATTCTTCCTGACTTTTTCTTTCTTGGCATGAGTAGGTGGAACCCAGCAAGTTTCTGACCTGTCTGCACTGCAAACATTTAAATCTCTTTCACGGTAGAAAGTATGCTAATTCTTTTCTTCATTATAAATGAGATAAGACCTTTCAAATAGGACAGACAGGTGGTAAATATTTTTTCAAAATCTTGAAATCACTCAGTTTTTATGTTTAGTGAAAAATATTCTGTGTGTACAAGCACAGAGGAAAATGTTAGAGAAACAGCTTCTTGTGTCTGGATCTCTGGCTCAGGAAAGTAGTGGATGCCCCTCCCACTATATGTATTCCTGCTATTACCATGAGCTCCTTCCTAAACTGAGGATAAAACACATGAAATGTTTGCAAACATTTAATGACAAACTGCCTAAATACTGAGAACTTTCAGAGTGAGCGAGCTGCTGTCATACTTATGAACAGGAAGGATGATATTACCAGGTGAGTTTAAGTTGCATACAAAGATTCTGAAGAGCAATTAATAGATTAAAGAAACAAAGCTCGTATTAAGAGATTCAGGATTTTCTTCCCCCTAACTGCTGTCCAATTGGAAGTGTTGTTTGGATGTTGTTTAGTTCTGGAGACTTAATTCACCTCAATATTTTAATGCCCTTGAGATGTCCAAGGTGGCAAAACCTTAGAGGTGATCTGATCTGTGATCCATCAGCACAGAAATGCACCTGAAGAACAGTCCAGGTGTGTGCTTTTCAGAAGAATACTTTGACACGTGTGTATTCTCAATTACAGTGTCTGTTGCCCCAACTCCAGCTCAAGGAATACCTCTGGGACAGGAATTACGGTGAGATTTGCTGCAAATTATTAATTCACATTCGCCAAAAAGAAGTAAATGCTTCATATTAATTTGGAACTTCTTGTGGATGGGAGTTCTTCTGGAATATATCACAAGGGAACAGATCAAGGATAGCCTTGATAGCAGAGAACTTCTGACTATTAAGAAAACAATTGAGTTATTATTTTTTTTAATTGTTTATGCAGTATGGAACCTAATCTTCAATTCCTTGGTTTGGGCCTTCTTGCCAGACAGCCTTTTTTTTTTCCCCACTTGGATTACTGCCAATATATAGTATAAACAAATTAGCACTTTCTTTTTCAAAAGCTTTAATCTTGTTGCTTTTGCCATACCAAACAGCAAAGAATACACAAGCAAGAGGCATGAAATCCTCTTAAGTTTAAAGCTCAAATTAATTTAGACTCCTTGATATTTTTAGCTTTGAAGTAGATTCTTTTGAAATATTACATTGCACATTTGATTCTGACAATGTTATCTGGATGCCATCCGGGGGATCTGGATAAGCTCGAGCAGAGGGCCAGTGGGAATCTCAGGAGGTTTAATAAGATCAAGCTGTACCCGGGGTGGGGCAATGTGTGGTATCAACGTGGGTTGGGGGATGATTCTATGATCTTTTTAATTCCCTTTGTGACGTCTTGGGAGTGCATGGAGTTTGGCAAAGTCTGATGTTGAGTATATACTTATTTATAAGGAGGTGTATGCACACATATATAAAAAATGTGTGCATAATCTCCAGGGACTTTTCAAGTGGAAAGATCTGGAATTACTGCTGAATGATATCTTTGCTTTGGAAAAGCCTCTTTATTATCAGCTGTACTGCAGTGTCATCTAACTCAGTGCCTTACACATTATAAAAGAAATACAGCTATTGTTCAGATTCTTGTCTCAGAAACTCTCCAAACTGTTGAACGTACACTTGTTTTTTTCCCCACTAGCAAGCTCTCTTGACAAAGTGCATTATTTGGTCAGTATAAACCTTTAACTGAAAAAGAAAACTCTCTCAAATAAATAAGTGTAGACCAGTTTTATCCACGGTGGTTGTTGACACGGAATTAAATGCACATCACATTCACAACCTAGTGCTAAATCTGAGCTGAACTTTGAGTAATGGTAAGATTTTATGAACTGCACTTTTAAATTCCTGTTTCCTTTTGTTTAAGAAGTTTAAGACTGTCTGTATTCCGATATATCCATTTTGTATGCAAGCATTTACAGATATGATAGAAGTTTTGCACAAATTTACGAGTTTGCATCACGAAGACCTGCATTTCCTCTTGCATACAGACAAATTCACACTTGAAAAACCAAGGCAAAAATTTGAGTGTGTTCGGTTTTGCTCTGCCCAAAAGACAGAGAAAGTTTGCATTTAATTTTTATCCCATTTGAGATTAGGTGGAACTGTTGAATTAATGTTGAGAGTTGCTTATTTTTGTAATGCTAGATCAGTATGAATATGACTTCCCATATTTTATTTTGGGTGGGAAGGGTGTATCAGAAAAAGATAATATTAATTAATCATTGCCTGGGTGTATCAGCCATCAGGCTCCCAGTGATTCACTCAGGAATACAGTTTGAGGCCTATAAACAGGTGTAACACCCATGGGAATAACCCTTTTGTGTTTGGTCTGATTGATTCCAGGATCTGCACTTAAACATAATTTTAATTCTCTGGGGTTTATTAGATGCACTAATTGGAGCAACTAAAAATATCCTTATCAGGCTAAATTTAAATCTAAATGAAATCGATTGTCAAAACCTGACAGCTAGATTTCCTGCTGATTAATGCAGAGTTGGCTATTTCTGCCATGTTCCAATTTGCTTTTTCTGTCAAACCCTGATTTCAGGTGTGACTGACCTTAAAGTGTTCTTTCCTTCTCCACTTGCATAGATTATTCCAAGATCTTTGAAGAGCAAGACAAGCCCAGTGAAGATGACTGCAAAAATGGAATGTGCTGCGCTCAAGGACTTCTTTCTTGTGACAGATGCTGTTCCCATCTCAGAAACCCACATGATCAAGTTGGCCAAGGGTAAGTTTATTAGGACAAACACATTCCAGGCACTATTTTAACTTATTTTTGGAAGGAAAAATCACGTTTGCTGCCTGCCAGGGGAGTTCCTCCCACACAGCAAAGTCTCTAGAAGTAAGGTCAAGTTTTAAGCACTCCAGGTAAAAGGTTGAAGATCTGAAAGATAGTTAAATTTCTACAAGTGTCATGAAAATCAGTGGCTTTGTAGAGGCAAGAGACCCTGACTGCTGCGTCTTTGGGGAAAAAATAGTTAGGTAGGGTATTTGTTCTTGTTGGCCTGCATTTCATCATTAGGATATTTCTGGAAGTGTTGGATATTCGGTAATGGAAGTATCTTCCAGTAGCTGCTGTGATTCCCTGTCTTCTAGGAGCAGCTGAGGGCCTACAATGGTGTCCAATTATCTCAGTCAAAATACCACAGAAAGCACTGATTAAATTATATTTGTTACTAACAGACAGAGAAGGAATTCGAGATTTGTTCTGGAGTAACAAATTCAAATAAATTTTTATTCTGCTAACTAAAATTAAAACAGCAATAGAGGGAAATAAAAATACTGGATGTACTTAGGGCTCATTTTTTTTTGTTGTTTTATCTTTTTATTGTCAAGAGACTGTTTAATCTGTTCTCCTGAATACAGCAGTTTTTCCTCTCTTGCCTCATCTTTCTCCAATATAAATAATATATTGGGCTCATGGATGTATAAGTGAATCAAAAATTTCTCATTTCATGTGGGCAGCACTGAAGTTTGTAGGCATTTCAATTGAGCTATTTAAAAAATTTATGAACACTCTTCTGCCAAGCGGAAATAAAACTGTTTTCTTTTGCTTTCTGTAACTTCATCCAAAGAAACAATAAGAAAGCACAGTTTGTTTCCAGCCCATTTATTTTTGATCATGCCTAAAAAATAATAGTAATAGTCCTAACTGCAAATAGTCCTTCTACCAGATACACAAATAATCCAAAAATGAGTCTCCTCCTTCACTGCACTTGATTTGTGTCCAGTAAGAGAGTGATTGAGGGAGTTGGAGCAAATTAATGCTTTATATCAGCCTGTTTAGATTAAATTTCTGAGACTATTGTAGGCAACTCTGGTGAAAATTAATGGTTAATTTAATTTGACCTTTTTAAAATGCAAACACTATAAGTAACTGCCTTAAATATCTTGCATAGGATGCTTGATTTAATAAATCTAGTTTGCTTTCTCTTATTTATTTTATTGCTTTTTGTGTGCTTTCAAAGTTTTCTCCAGACCATTCCCTAATGTAATGGAATTGGAAAGGAAAGCAGATGACTGTCAGATGGCAAGGTAGCTCTGACACTGACAAAATGAGTAGGCTTGGGTATTATTTAGCTGTCATAAACCAGATGCCTGCACACGGTTTCATGATGTTTTCACCGAGGTTCCATTGCAGATCACGTTCCCCCTCATAGCGCAGTGCTCTTGGCTTCTTCCTCATGGAAGTGTCCTCTCCTTATGCAACTACAGCATTCATGGAGAATTAAATTCAGAAACAGAATCAAGTATTTTCTCACAGTTTTATTTTAAATGAAAGATAAGCATTTTTATACTGATTTTAACTGCAGCTGCAGCCTCAGCAGCCCCACTCTCTACTTCCCTCAGCTGAGCAGAGTGGTCACTGCACTGGGGGCTTCCACAGCTCCTCAGGGCTTTGCCAGGGGTACTGGCCTTGCCCATATATGGATCTCCACCTAGGCCACAAAATGAACAATTTCACACCTTTGTGGACTTAAATTTTTTGCATAATTGCTGAATCAGCTAACCACAATGACAGAGATAAAAATGCCGGGAATGTCTCCCTGCCTTTCCTCTAAGTGAGGAGATGGGTGGGCATGGGGTGAGGTCAGCAATCCTAACGTTGTTCAGAGGTATCACACCAACGGGTAGAAAAGCAGTATTAGCCTTAAAAAGGGAAACTCTTTCTATTTAAAAGAAATTAGAAACTGCCTGTAAGGAAAAAATTAGGAAATTGAATCCCTGGACTCAGCATGGAGGCACATAAAGAGCACCTTATTATCATCTCAGAGGGGACAGTGTGCACACCCCAGAATATAAAAGGAGAAGAAATGGAGGAAAGTGGGAGTCCCAATAATGTGTTCAAGAGATAAGACACAATATTTTATTGAAACTAAAATATATTCTTTAGAAACACACTTGAAATTTAAACAATTCCAATTAAATGGAAGGGACTTTGGCAGATAAGAGAAGCAAGGCAGAAATTTGACAAACTAATTTTCAGAGGTACAAAGGCAAGGAAGAACTTTTATAAGGTGATCAGAGGTAATCTGCCTGTTGGAGAAAAAGCTCTGTATCTGTTGGACCTCTGGAGCAGAAAGAGGGCAGCTGAAACCCTGGCAGCTGCAGAGTGGTGTAAATTTCTTTACAGGCTTAAGAGGTCCTGCCCTCCCTGGGCCCACGAGACATTTTACATTTCACATTACAAGACGTGGATTCTTTCTGGGACAGAAATTTTTAAGACAGATAAGCTTTATTTTGGGGTTGCCATCTCTGAGATAATGAACACCAAGCTGAATGAGTAATGATGGATTGTTGTCCTATAATATCTATAGGTGGGCTGAGTCACGGAGGGGCAGGTAGGATTATTTTAATCCGTAATTCATGTTGTCAGCTTCAACCCACAGATCTCTTTTTGTTGATTTCTTTCTGTGCTGGAAGTCTTTGTCAAGATCTTCTGGCCTTGATCAATTCAGCCTGCAGTTAGGTTGGGTTTTACTCCCCCTTGTATCTTCATTTTCCCCAGTCTAAGCAGTTTCTATCCTTGTGCTTTAAAATCTCAGTGTCATTTTCATTTGCACTAAATAATCTCTCAACATTTTGCTATTTTGCTTTAAGTCCCCTTAGACACCTGTTTTGTAGGTACAACTGCCATTAAAGTTGGACAGAACTACGAGGATTGATTCTGTTCCATTGAACGTAATGAGATTTTGTCATTAATTTTTCTGGAAAATGGCTCATATTCTACATCTGTGAGGAAAAAACCCCAAAATTTTCTGAAGTTGGTATTAAGTAGTTCTAAAGTTGTCTGAATTAACTAGGTATCTATTCACTCTTCCCTCGTGGCTCTGCTTCATTAGTTTTGTTACATGTATTCAGTTGTCAGAAAGATATTTAGCATTTTTATCTCTCAGCTTTGCTCAAGCCCTCAGATCTTCCTCCAACAGCATATGAAGGAAATATGAGAGGTATTCTTGTGGCACTGTGGGACAAGAATTTTGTAAACTTGATCCTTTACATCACATTTAGACAGAAACCCCACCTCTGATACTCTGCTCAGCTACGTCCACAGTGATAACTGCCCACCCATTTACACTTGCTTGGTTTGACTTAAAATAATCAATAAGAGGATAACTGTCATTTCTTTGTGGCTGCATGTGGGTTTTGATAATAATATTCCAATTTCTTAGCTCTCAGAAACAACAACAATAATAATGATTGCTGATAATGTGAGTTGGTTCTGTGCAGCTGTCTCAATTGCTTTATTTATCCAGTTGGCTTTTACTGATTAGGGAGATTTTGCAGGTTCATCAGAGATTAATTATATGTCTGTCTTTACAGACAGAAAATACAGTCTATTAACAAGCTTAAGCTTATAGTGTGCCCATGTATGGTCCTGTTTTAAAATGTTAAATACTTTCTGGTTTTTATCTTATTGCTGTTGACAGAGTGAATTATTTAATTATCACCATCTACATAGGATGCTGGCAATAACACTTGTTTAGATTGGATATTAGGAAAAGGTTCTTCCCCCAGAGGGTGGGTGGGCACTGAACAGACTCCCCAGGGCAGTGTCACAGCACCGAGCCTGAGAGAGTTCAAGGAGCATTTGAACAATGTTCTCAGGCACACAGTGTGATCCCTTGGGATAGTCCTGAGCAGGGCCAGGAGCTGGACTCAGTGTTCCTTGTGGGTCCCTTCCAACTCAACATATTCTGTGGTTCTGTGATATAAGCCCAAACCCATCACATTAGCAGCTTTTATTCCTTTTATTATTTTTCCTTTTCACTTCTCTTCACAAAATAATCTACTTATTTAGTTCTGACTCCCTCATCAAAACAGTTCTGAACAGCCCTGGTTAATCAGCGTCTGACAACTCTCTAGATATAACTACAGAATGATAAAGGCTGACTGAGCTGAAGTTAATTTCCATTTGACTTTTACCTTCTAATTACTGAGCAGCTGAGCATCAAAACCCTTTTACCACAAAATGCCTGCAGGGCCCTGCCGTAGACAGGACATATCTCAGCAGAGTTTAGCTACCTCAAAAGAAATGCTACAGCTCAAGTGATTCGGAAATATTTGAAAGCTGAGAAACTTTGCTGCTCATGAGAGTATAAGGAAAATTATCAACCCCCCTGCAAATTTACCAGGTCCAGAGCAGGTTCTCTCTTACCTGGTTCTAAGTAAGAGGAACTGAAATCTGCAGAGGTTTATTTTGACATTCTCACTGAGTGTCCAAGTAGCCGATAGCCATTTGTAACTCTTTGGATAAGTCTTTTAAAATGCAGGAGGAATTGCTAATTAAATTTTAATTGTTTAGGAAAGGACTCTCCCCCCACAAGAAAATTTTTTATAGGTCTTAATATGGAAACAACCTTGACTGTCACCTGTGATTTCTGTTTCTGAGGGTGTTGGCAAAATCAGGCACATTAGGCTCTGGTGGCATTTGTTGTATTTTTTAAGTAAATAAATGTACCGCTAGAGAGCTGTGTCATAAAAGATGACATTTTCTAGGATAATATTTTTGAATCTCACAGAAGAGATAGGAATCACTGCTTTTCTCACATCAGAAAGCAGGAATTCAGCCCAACTTCCCTCATGAATTCCTTCATGTCCAATGTTTGCTCTTCTTCTTTAAGAGAGTTTCTCAGAGTAATCCCTTTGGTGCAGTTGGGAATCGAATCCATTGCCCAGCTTCCCAGGTTGGAATGGAAAAGGTGCTAGGACTGTTTGGACTGAATTTTTTTTTAATGTGTGGTGAGTGACATGTTCCAGTAGTTTTGGGCAGAACTCAGGTCAAACACCATGCAGGATGTGAAGGCTGTCACTTTAGTTGCACTGGTGCATGTGGTGCCTATAAGAATCCTTATACATGGCCACATCTTTAAGCTGTAGGAAGACAAAAAAAATCTGTTTGTGGAAAGTGTACTTTCCATGCAAACTTCCCTCCCCTGTGGAATTTTAGTGCCACAAACAAGGTAGAACACACTTGAGTCACTTAAACTGGAGCATTTATTTACAGTATATATTTGTCTGACACTGCAGTGAAAAGTTCAAAAATACGGATGGGCCTTATTCCTGAAACCAGAAGGCAGAATACTTCAACAGCATAAACTTGCACTTTCCATTTCTCCCTTTGGCACAAACAGTGTTCATCTATTTGTTTTTTTGAACATTCATTACTTTTGCAGATTATAATCCCAAAGTCCTTTTCTCCTCAGGATGCATGTGTTTAACTTTCAATAATACCAGCAAATATTTAAGGGGAAACAAGTCTTCAAGAGCCTTTAGAAACTCATGAACTGTGTGTTTTGTCTAGTTTCTTTCCAGTGGTAGGCTTTGTTTTAGCTGACTTATTGAAGATGCTTGGAAGATTCACATAAAATTCAAGGTTAGTTAGGCCAGACAGTTTCACATCTCTCAACAAACTTACTGGACTTCTTCATTAACTATCTACTCTCTTATCACATGGTGGTTGTTACCAAAAGTCTCTTCAGTAATGTGTAGATACCATATGTTTTAATATCACTTTATTTTGTTTTTTTTCCTTAGTGATGCTGCAACTAAATTCTGGCTGGAAACCCATACAACAGAATAAAAGCAGCCATAACTCAAATGTATATCTTTTCTCCTATGGAAATTAAACTCTTATCATCTCAGTGCCTTATTCACAAAGGCCTATATTTGTAGCACTATTTATCTTCCTGAAGGGAATTGTATGAGGCCCTGGGGATGAATAATAGCTTTTCTTAATCAGCCTTTTGAAAGACCATTGTCTTGTCTGTCTGTGTTAGAACATCAGCACAGTGGTGGGTGTTTTGTAGCATAATATGAAACAAGGTGCTTGCTGCTGAGAGCTTGTAATTTAAACAAAGAAGAAGCATTCAGAAAAGGGGCTGGCAAACACGGGCACTTGAAATTCAAGGGCTGAATGTTTTCCACACTGAGGGCGGGAGTGAGGGGAAGAATGAATAAACACCAAATGGGCAAGAGTCTTCTGGTGCATGCCAGAGTAATCTGCCAGGTTCCTGCTTAGCAGGCTGTGCTGGCACAGGTTCTGGCATTCCAGGTTTATGCAGCTTCTCCTTGCCTGCTTATTTTGCTGTTACATTTCCTTTGATCTCTATCTCACTACTGTGTAAAGATTCAACCTATGTTTCCTCTGATATGCTTGGTCCCCATTTATGTTGCTTTCCCCGCTCTAGATAAATGGCATTTCTCGGAAGTTAAAATAATCTCAAAATAAGAGAACAACATTTTATGGCACTTAACTCCCATCACGTACAGTACATTTTCAGTACCTGGTAATAACATGCACTTTCCACTTTAAGACTTGGGCACTTGAGTGACAAAGAGAGAACTCTTAGGAGGTGTGTGACATGGCATTGATGTGTTTGGAGTTCAAAGCTGCTGTTTTGTCTGCACTGTCGATGGTCAGTGTATGCATATCCTCTTTGTGCTACAAACCTAGGACTCATCATTTCTTCTGTTGCATCACCAGCTGCTTTGTGGTTTCTGTCTTTGTTTCCAATTTCTCCTTACTCTGTGTAGTAGTTTGAACTTGTCTTTATGGAAATGCATCTTGTTAATTTAAAGTTTCCTCTCCAATTGATCAGGTTCATATTGGGTTCAGATTCTGTCCCTCAGCCTGCTTGCACCCCCCATCTCCTTGTGATGGTTTTAAAATTATATGCTTCAGTCCAATATCCAAGACAGTAATGGAATATTAAATAGAATTTGGTAGTCAGTGGATGGCAGGCAGAGGTGAGCAGGCTGTTCAGGGTGCAGAGCTGTGGCACTAGGGTAGAGAGCCATTGCTCTGCTATTTCATTTTTCCTTCTTCCCCAGAGAACTGGAGACAGAGGACTTGTTGGTAGGGATGCATAATTCCAAGGCAGATTTTATGCAGGCTTTGCATCCCAAAATTATTTTAAATTGCAGTAAAACACCTTTGTCTTCATGTTTTAGTTGCAGAGGGCAAAAGGCAGGCAGTGGGTTGGTGACAAAGCCAGTGCTGGCAGTGCCCTTCCCTCAGCAGCACCTGGGGCTCCATCCGCTGCTCTGCCCTGCTTCTCACTGTGTCTGCCTTCCCTGGGTTTCCATGTGCCCTGCAGAAAAGCTGGTGCAGTAAAATCAACCGTGCACATCAAGCAGGCACCTTCTCTACCTTGATTAGCGTTCCTAAAGTGCCCATTAATTGGTTAGTGATGCTGATATTGCTAGCAGCAAAAAAGAAGGGATAAAAGGCAAATTATCTAGAATTATCACAGTATCACATAAACCCCTTTAATTTCTTCTCTTGCCACTCCCCAGCTGGAAGTGGGCAAGGTAGAGCACCCCTGTGGATGCAAGTTGTGTCCACTTCATCTCTGCTATTCATTACACACAGGCAAGAGCTCAGTACTGCTATTTCATGACTATTGATTCAAGACAAGTGACCATGTCACAGCAAGCGGATTCATCTGTATTTATCTGTTGTCTCTCAGCTCCTCCACCCATTGCAGCAGGAAAAGTGTTTTGGGGTCGAGTTCAATGGTGAGGATTTGAAGGCTGGGGAGGGTGGGGGATTGATCTTTATTTCAAAACAAGTAATAGTAAAGGTTTTGGTGCTTCTTCTCTGCCTTAGTTGTTTGGAAGTTCTGCTGTTCTACTCTTGTGTAACAAAGAGAGGAAAAAAAAGGAAGCATCACCTATTTACTCTGTTTGTTTTTGGGTAAAATGATAACTTTTTTTACCTTGAATCTAAAGAATTGTACTTTGAATCTAAAGATTAAAGGCATTTCAGGAGTGAATTGGCTGTTTAATAATAAGGGTTGTTATTATTTTAAGATCAGAATTAGAGCAGGTTGAACTAGATCTGACCTCAGTTTGTCCATGTATAAACATATACTGCGGCAGGTGTGGTGATACTTCATAACTCCTAAGTCTTCTCAGACAAACCCAGGCTTAGAATGGAAAAAGAGCCCAGTGATCTGATCCATGGGAATTTTCAAAGATTTCTCCTCTCTTAAGCTGTGGAGGGTAAATATTTAATCCTGATGCTAAAACTAATCCCAGGTATTGAAATCTGTGGCAGAGTTGGCATTTATAAATGCCAGGGAAATATCCATAATCTGCTCCCCCCAAAAAGGTCCATAATCTGTCTCCCCCCGCTTAGAAATACAGTGAAGAAAAAAGAATGAGTTACTTTTCATGTAACATCACTACATTAGTCTGCAGCTGCTAAATTACATCTCTTAACATTTTTTTTAAGCCAAAATTTCTATGCAGAGCAGTTGTTCTGCTGTCCTCAGGCAGAGAGCCCGTGGAGGGATGTAGTTCAGGGTTTTCTTTCTGTGGTGAAGCCAAGCAGAGTTGGCAGATAGCTCTGATTTGCAATTTTAAGGTTGCCCTATATTGCTGGGTGCACTGAACACAGGAAAATCTCAACAAGAGAGCTAGAACACCAACCCTCTCTTCTGTTCCATAGTGTGTTTCGTATTTATTGGAGGACTACTGGGAGTGCCTCCAGCCCTGGGAGAAGAATCTCCAGGCAGAGCTGACCTTAACAGAGAGATGGACCTGCTTTTCAAAGGGCTCTGTGTGTGTGGCGGGGTTCAACAGCAATTTCAGGATTTTCATGTGCATTCTGAACTGCAATACAAAGGTCACTGATGCCCTTTCTTGCTGCTTGCTGCGGGCAGATGGATGTAGATGCAATATCTTTATTCCTATTTTGCTGGGTTCTTCGTACGTCTTCAATCCTGAACTGCAGAGTGGGAGAATGTCACTGTTTCACTGCCCCTTCCCAGAGTTTACCAATGCTGGGCTTTGTAAACAATACAAAGAAAATCTTCCATCTCACTCTCCCTTCTCCTCTAGATTTCACACCCAGTTTCGTTAGGCTAATTGCCATTTGCCCCACTCCACAGAAAGTAAAATAAAGGTCTTTGTTTCCAGACTTTCCAGTGATGCTGTCTTTCACTTCCAGGGAGGTTGGTGTCTTCAGCACAGCCGAGGGCAGAGGCCAACCTCATCTTCCTGTGCTCCTGGCCCTGAGCAAAGACATGACTACCCTAAAATATGCCTACACAAATCTTGAGTAGTCTGTGTATCCAGACTGAATGCAAAACAGCAACATTCATGTGAGGATTGTCCATCCTGCTTTGTGCCAGGTTTTCCAGTAGGAAGGGGGAGCTATTTCAACATTCATTGCTACTCTTCCAAGCTGACTTTGTACTTAGCTTGTGTGTGATCCACACTGTGGGGCACTAGCCTGGGAAGCAAAGGACTGCTGGAATTTGGGTGAAACAAAACAATCAGTCAAACCGACAAAGTTGGTCATCTCTTCTTTTTTGGAGAGGCAGCACTATTTTCAAAGCAGTTTCCAACAAGAGAGGAAATGTTTGACACTGCATCTGTCCTAAGGCTGCCATAGTGAGGAAGCTGCTAGTGACTTATGTGCGTGTCCCCTGTCTGAATAGGGCTCTGTAGGGGGTTAATGCTGCTGTGCTGTAAGAGATTGGGGGTGTGAAGCTATTCAGTATTGCAGGAAGTAAAGCCCTCAGAAAGTTTGGGAATACCTTGGCAGTAACTATAGGTTCGTACCTGTCTGTGTTTTGCACCCAGCATCTGATCGCAGACAGAAAATAATGTCTTTCATTCAGAGCTCTGTTTGCTGCTCAGTGTAATGTGTTTATTCTGGTTGGCAGAATGTACAGTTTATTACATTAACAGTACTGAGAGGGGGCTGCATTAGGCTGCTCACATGAATTATGAGGCAATCTGATGTCCTGCCTCAAAATAGTTTGAAAAACTGACCAAGTGTGCAAGTTTGAACTGCCCTTCACACACTTGGCCCTTGCCCATTTTGCAGCAATGTGTCTTGGTAGCCACAGCTGCCTTGCAGGGGTCAGTCAGGGAGCTCAGAGAGATGAATGCTTTTAGACTTTTTCTGCAGCCCATTAGGCACAGGCTCTCTTCAGTGTCAAATGTGACTGTTTCTGTCTGTTTTTTTCCCTCTTGAAAATACACATTTCTGCGGGCACTGTAAGGAAAATTACGGTCCCCGCTGATGTTTGAAACCTGTCTGATTGCATCACAAAGCCATAATTGAGTACAGTATGTCATTCAGCACTTGCAGCATGTCTTTTTCTTTGGAAGTGACACTCTTCAAGAAAACTCTAATGACGAAGGGAAGCTCATGGAGTTCATTACTCTGCTGCATCACAAGTGTTCTTTCTTCTGTTCCTGTGGGCAGAGGCAGATTTATTTTACTGTTGATGGTTAAGATTCGGAAGGGTACAAGCAGGTTTTTCTTCTAAGCATGGAGGTCTACTTTTTTTGGTTTGGGAAACCTGTTCTGTGGAGAATGCAATGACTGTTTAAACTCCTTTCTCTTTAATCTCTGGACAGAAACCTACAGCTGAGGCTACAAAATTATTTCCCCTGTAGTCCAGCTCTTCCATTGCCTGTTGATATTTGCCTGACGTTCAGTTCCCACAATGAAACAGTCTCCCACCTTCAGTAGATTCTCAGGCGTGTGAGTCATGATGACTTAAGGGAGGGTTGAAGTTCGTTGAAAAAAACAACTGTCCAGATTTCCCTGGAGTGCCTTCCTTCATTTTTGATTCAGCCCATTTTAAGACAGAGAAATCATCAAAGCACTCTGTGTAATAAATTAAGGTTATGAGTAGGTGTACACTGATGTTTAAGGTCAGATACATATAGAAAATAGTTAACTAAAAGGAAACATTTTAAAATAAATGCATTATTGACATTGCCTCCTCTTACTCAGCTGAAATTTTTTCCACCTCTAAGGCTGTTGTATTCTTGTGCACATCTATGTGAATCAGTGCAGCGTTATGTCCTCTTATGTCTTGGGAAATGTGAAAGTCCCTTTTGAAATCAATTCCTCCATCATAGCTACTGTGTACGATTGCTTGCCACTCTGCAATCTGATTTTAATCCAGTTCCCCCAACAAAGAAGAATTAAAAAAAAATTAAATGTAGGAGCTGCTAAAACTAATTAGAACCCAAATTTATTAAATTCCAGCACCGATCATTCTCACTTTTGATAATTCCCTAAGGAGAAGATTACTTACATAAGAGAGAATCAGAATAAATCTCTTTATATAAAAAATTAATAGGCAAGAAAAAAATTTCAGGGGTTAAGAATAGTGTGGGAGCATCAATTCTTTCTTCTTTGCTCTGTTGCCAGTTTGGAGTTTTGTCTTTGTGCTTTTCTGGGGGAACAGTGTCTTTTATTCAAGCAGTTCACCTTGTGCTGCCTGTCACTGATTTGAAGCTCTCAGAAATATAAAGATTGTGGGTTATCCAGCTATTTTATTCCTTCCAGAGGTGATAATACCCACTGCTGAAATGCAGCATGCTCTGTATTGTGTCTGATCTCACTCACCAGGACTCCACTGTACCTTCCTGCTATTGTGCTTCCCCAAAACCTCAGGGAGGGGGGTTTTTCTGTGCAGAGTCTCTCTGATGGGAGATATTTCCCTTCACTGTGGTATTTTTAGTCCTGCTGCTTCAAAAATGTGCTCACCTACTGATGTCTGATGGGTTTGAGTGGGGGGAACGGATGGTCTCCCAGTGACAGGCATTGGGTTTCCCTGACCTCAGAGCAACCTGTAATAAATAGCTACGCCCAATTAGAAATAAAACAAGTATGAAATTTATTTCGTGTCCGAGAGTTCGAACACACAAAGCCACGATCGAAAAGGAGACAGTGCCAAGCNTTATTTATAACAAACCCAAACTGCAATTCCCAGAAACAAACCCAGGTGCCAAGCAAAAATCTAACAGTGAGCTAATCCTGGCTAGTGCACTTAGTTGAAAGGAACCCATCATTTGTCTAAATGTACCTTCCTGACTCAATACTCTGGTATTCTGTACACCCATTATAATTTTCCCCTCCTCTTTCCCACTCCCAGTTTAATTTGTTGCTATCTCCTATAGTAGATGACATTTCTGTAGCTCTTAAAAGAGCTTTGATGCTTATGTGCTAAAGCATTTTGCAAATTAAGGAACTAAAGCACTTTTGGAGGTAGGAGTCATATTTAACAAACAAGATAATAAAATAACTTGCAGCTGATGACACATCAATGTAATTGCTGGTATAGATTCTGAAAAACTAGGCAAGAATTGGCCCTTGAAATAATAATATATTTTTCACTTAATTACAGTAACACTTTCTGGATCCAAGGGCAATTCTTTCCAGCAGTGAAATATTTATTGACTCTCAGCTTCAGGTGAACATGTACATTTTTGGTGACGTTCTCTTGGTATAGGCAGAAATCCCAGCAGAAATGCTCCATGCTGAGCTGCATGAAGGATGGGAGCTATGAACTAGAATGTCATTTTTTTCTGAACCTGATTGAAGACGTAGTTTTTTATATACCTAGACAGGAAATGAGGTCTTCTTTTTGTCTGTTTTTAATGACAGTGGAGCTTTTATAATAGTTTTTGTTTGTTTGTCTTGAACTGCTTTTCTAACACCAATGATAAGACAGTACAAAAAAAAGTTTCAAATCTAAAATAGTATTGAAATTAAACATACAAATGTTAAACCATTGGGAGATATTTGGCAGAGCAGGGTCCTATTTTTTGCAGGATACTGAATCTTCATTTATCTCGTTATCGTGATATTTTTAAGAAAATCCTTTTGAAAAGTCTCTGACAAATGGTTCAGCATCCCAAACCAGAAGCATATTTTTCTTTTATTAATTTTGAAAGCGAGGTTTTAGTTAAGAAAACATCCAGTGGGATGCATTAGGCTTTCACACATCAGGTGTTCACATTTTGAATCTAACCCTAATTGTAGGTGTTGAGTGCCTAAAATTATGGCTCTGAGAAAAGCTCCTCTCAGGCTGTAATTTCACTTGCTCTACTGTTGCTTCATTGAGTAACATCTGCTCTTTTTTGGTAAATTTTCACTTAATTTTTCTTCTTCTTAGAAGTGAAATTTGATAAAATTCTCCAGATTTTTGCATCTTTAAATTTTCTTTTGAGCTTTATAACAATAACCTGCTTAACTTCTGAAAACTTCTTTATATAAGAATACTTCATTCATAACATTTAGATAGACCAGTTTTCAAACAATCAGCTGAAGTGAGAAATTTTAATTATGTTTCTGGAGTATTTTCTTTGCTCTGGAGTCTTCTCAGTCGTGTTACTCCACACAGCACTTTGCTGATATGAGGATGTTTGTAGTGACTTAGGAGTGGTTGTGCCTCTCTCTGAATTGAGCCAATGAGCTCAGGTTTTCAAGGTGATAAATACTATAAAAACCCTTGCAAGGTAAAAATGCTAAGTAGGGAGTAAAGTGTAGAAATGGTCACTTGATGCAAACAAAGACTTTTTTCACTTAAAAAAAATCTAAATCAGAACAGCAATTATTTATAAGTAAATCAGTAATTTCTATCACAGTAAGCAAGTATGATACCTTTAATACAAAGACTAATATTGGGTCCCTGCAGGGCAGGTTGGAATTAGAGGAACTATAAGTTCCCCTCCAACCCAAACCATGGCTCTATGATTAGTGCTTGGTTTTCTGCGAAAACCCAACAACCCAAATCCTATTATTTAAAGGCAGTAAAACATATTCATTGAGAGGACAAAACAGCCTTTAGCCCTTAATCTTGCCATAGCCTAATCATTTGCTTGCCTGGGTCTCTGGAGAAGCACGTCCTGCTTTTTGGAGATGCGAGCTGGCATCAGCTTTTCAGAGGTTGTGGTTGCACCTGTTGCCTGAATAAATTCCCATTGAATTAGAGAGAAGATGTTGCTGTAGGGTATCTGCCAAGAGATATAATTTCCTGGCAGGACTTCCTGCCTGCCTGCTAACTCCGTGTTATAAAAACCATGTGGAAATATTCTTTGTGTTAAAAATCCATGGCTGACCATAGTTTAGGGGCAACACTGAAAGCCTGATTCAGACAGCAGGAGACCATGAGGGGATTTTCATAAACATATTGCTCCAGGCTACACAAGCATCTTGCCTCTCGTCCTGTGGCCCCCTCCAATTTCTCCCTTGTCAGCTATTAAAATATACAGGCCAAGAGCCTCACAGATCCGGGCAGGTTCAAAGCAATCATCTCAGCATAAAAGGGGTAAAGGGATAAATGTTCCCATGGCAATGCATTTAGAGTGCATGGCTCAGAAGCAAAGACTGGCCTTATTGTTACTGTCACATCAAGTGCTGTCAAGCCACGTTCAGTCTTCTGTACAGTTATTGAAAAAGTTAATTAATCCAAAGGAAAACTGCTTCCACGGGGGCAAGGCTAATGAAATGGTTAGTATTTATAACCTCACTTACTAAGAGTCAGAAAGTTACAAATGTCAATGGACCTGGTTTTGATTGCTTGTATTTAATATCTAGGGGCCTTTCCAGGAATTCCTTGAAAGAAAACAAAAAAGAAAGTGTTTAATTACTGCTGTCCTTTATTTTCTTATCAAATAAAATGCCATTCCATCACAGAATCTAGCGGGGACTGCACTGGAGATCTTCACCCTATTTAAATATTTAAGGTGAAAGGGTTTCTTTTGGCAACTTAGATAAAATGAAAAACAATTAAGAGGAAAAGAATCTGTGACTAGTGTAAGAGCTTTAGCTTGATTTATATTTCCATGGAAAGTATTGTTTACGGACAGCCCATGAGGTATCTCTGTTTCAGTTCCTTTTCTTGCTAGTAGCCAGTATTGGATGCTTACAAAAATAATATAGGGACTGAGAATACAGAGTTGTATTTTTTTCTATTTTATATCATCACTCTGAAGTGAAGAAAGTTATATATGCATTTTAATAGCTCTTGATGGACTTCCTGATTGGGTTTTGAGGTAACATATTTTCATCTCCACACTTTCGAATTTATCCCTTTATAATTCCAACATCTTGTGGCACTGAATCTCACAATATAATTATGTCTTTTCCGAAATAAAGATCCGGATAAAACACTGGCACAAAACCAAGTGGGCATAGAGTAGCATGAATATATTTAAGGTTAGAAATTAGAAGAATGGTGCCAATAGTTCCAGTCAGACTTTTAGGGGCAGCCAGAAAAAGGAACATGAGAAGTTTGTCAGAACAATCATAAAGTAAATTTTCAGATGACTGAACTTAATCACCCAGGTATTTTTCTACAATAACTTCCTTTTTTCCTCTAACTTTTAAACCAGTATGGTACATCTTTCTTTCTACAAAACATGAAATTTAGGGAGCGCAGCTCCTGTCAACATTAATTACAGCAGTTATAAAGTCAAGGGACTGTTAGGAAAAAGGCTCTTAAAAAGCATTTGTAACTTGTAAAAGAAGGACTGATCTACTGTTCCCATTAAGAGTCTCATATTTTGGAATGCACTATAAATCCTGCAAGCTAAATGTGGGAAACATCATTTTGCCACCCTGGAAAATTGCCAGTTGAGTTTTAGCATGTTCTTTTCAGTCTTTGGTTGTGGACTCAAGAACAGAGTCACGAAATACCTGAGGGCATTTTTATTTCCTGCCTCATCAGGATGACTACTCTGCTGTATTTAGCCTTTCAACTGCCTAATTTGTAAACACTTCCCACAAACTCTGTAATTCACTGGCAGGCAAGTCTACACCCTGGCTGGAAGTAATTGCAGATTACTCTTAATTGTAAGAGCACACTTTGGGTGGATCGTTTTAAGACACATATGCAGATTAGAGGCAAATATAAACAATAATTAATGCATGAATGTAAACAGCGCCTTGGTTTGGAAGGTGTGTGCAGAATTCTTTTGCCTGTTTAAATCTCCATGCATTCCTACTTTTAGGCTGGAATACAGCTCCAGGGCCTGTGCACCCACACAAAGGCTCTGAGGAGAGGGAGAACATTCGGCAGGGTTTTCATTAATAATGAGGTAACCACAAACTCATGGCATCCCCCACCTGACAGCCACCCAGCCCAATTCCACCCCTCCCAGACATGCTTTGTCTCCTCTTGTTGCCAGCTGGAATAAATCAAAAGCTGGAATGAGTCAGCAGAGCTCAGAGAACGTTTCTTTGTAGGGCTGCAGCAACTGCTGAGCAGTGTGGCCCTGCAAAAAGCGCCTGGCCTCTCGTCAGGGAGATGGATTGTTATGTAGATATAACGAGATTCTGATTTAAACTGGTATAAATCAAATCAGAATCAGCCCCTGAGAAGCTGACTGGTTGAAATTGCTGACTTTCATGTTCTATTTCTTTACATGCTTTCCCGTAGCATCCCCCGAGGTAGGTATATATTATCCACTCAGATTGTTTATTTATGGGTTTGTGGAGTGGCCTGCATCCTCCAAAATTCGTTTTGATTAAAATTCCTGGATAACTTCTTTCTATTGCAAGCTCTGAGTAGGGCTAGAAATTATTCATGCTGCACATTAAATTTGGTATTTCTGCAAGCGTGACCATGTAGTGCTTTAGTAATTTCCATGCTTTTCCAAGTTTGATTCCCCCTGAAATTGGCTACAGAAATGATGGAAACTTTATCTAAGTAATCATGTTGTATATATTTAAATGACACCTACTTGGAGAGCATTGTGCTGTCCAATAGCTTTAGAGATGTTTTTGTGCAACCTCAGCAAAAATGAGTAGTTTGTGTGTGATACTCCAGTTCTTGTGTGTGATATTTGGCTGAGGTAAATTGGTAGATTTTGGCTGAATCCTTTCTATAAAACTCCTCCTGTTTTCTTGGAAGTGCACACTCACACATTAAGCTGGTGTAAAAGTGTAAAAGTAAAAGCTTGTGTTGATTTTTATGACTTATCTGTTGAGAATATAAACAAAAATCAGAACTATGGAAAAATTATGGATTATAAGAGTCTGCTCATGTTAGGTAGATTTTCTCAGCTTATTCTATAAAATTATTTTAAGCTTTATTTTGGAGTTTTTTTCTGTGAGATAATGGGTACTAAATAAGAAGAACTTTTCAAGACTTGCAGTTTTTTATATTCTGGCTTAAGAGAAAGGATGAAGATTATTTTTTAACGCAGTTTATTGAACAAAAAGTGTGCATTCTGACTGAAAATGAAACCAGGACACAAAAATAAAATTAAGGAATCATGCTGATGGATCATATACTGTGACTTTATAAATTCCACAAAAAGAATTTCCTTTGAAGAGTTTTGGGAGTAACTTTCTCTCTACCATCAACACTGAAATTGATTCTTGTTTAAAAGAAGGAAAGATGAAAGTATTGTAGCTTTCCTTTCTTTTGTTCCAAGAAAATTTAAAAAGTGACCAGAAGTATCTACAGCCTTCTAACTGTGATTAGTGTGGTTATTATACTGTATATATTAGTTGCTAAATTAGTCATTAAATTTGAAAATGTGGCTATGGACTCTTAATTACAAAGTGAATTTTTAAATTTGTATTCAATTTCAGGCCACTGTAATTAAGTAATAAAAAATCATGAGCCATTGCATTAAAAATCTGGATTACCTTTGACAAGGTGCCCAGTAAAAACTGTTTTGCTACCAAATTTAATGATAAGATATCTGAAAATCTATAGTGGTGTGTAGATGGACAATATCAAGATTGAAAGCTAAATCACCTGAATTACTTCCTGGGCTAAACGTAATAATTAGCTGTTTATTAACTGACTTTTACTTTCTTTCGCTCTGATATAAAAACTCAATTCTAATCACATTTATGGATGTTTTGTCAGTTATAGTATAATTTTACTGCAGTTGTCAATTTGGAGAATCCAATAAAATATATTTTACCCAAACACAGTTTCTGTCCGAGCTGGCTGTGAAACACTGGTACCATTTTGTGTATTTGAGACCTGAGATACAAAATCCAGGCTAAATTGTGTGAATCAAATTATTTCAGTTCTCCGATCTTTGTGCCACATCTCTTTAAATGCATTAGGGTATAAATACAGTTTATTATAAATGTTCAGGGCCCAAAATATACATAGTGTTCAATGGAGCTTAAAACTAAAATGTTTTCATCTAAATAAAGTCATGTGAGAGTTGCAAGGCCTGAATGGGCTTGCTTTGAACCCAGTGGTGCACGAGCTACGGTGCCCACCTACCAATCTATTATCTGCTCAGTAACCTTTCATTACTGGAGTCTCTTTTACCTCCTTGTTTCCCAGTTTCTGGAGGAAGGCCACCTGCCCTGTAATGATCTGTACATGTCAAACATTCTACCAAAGTGCTTTATTTGAGCTATTTCCTTCCCTTTATTTCACGTGGAAGTGCCATGACTTGGGTGGTTTATGTGTTACGCTCACTGATGGACTGCTTTTCCAACACAGGATATTTAATATGCTGCAAAATTCACTGGAGAGAGTTTATCCGAGAGTCCTGTTTATCTCTGGGTAGTTTGGCTTTCCAAAGGCAGGAATAGCATGTAGCTACATGCATGGCTTTGGCTTAAGAAGGTATTTGGTAACCAGCAGTGTTGAAGGGTTAGAACCCTTCTGCAAGTTTGCCAAGCTGGCAGTGTTAGGGGCTGGTGTGCAAATCAGGGTGCCTGGGCATCCTGTTTACAGTTTTGTTCCTCACTGGCATTGGGGGATTGAGAATGTTACTTACTGCTGGTTTTTCACTTTATCTTTTCTTTCCTTTTTCTCATTTTCCTGTCCAGCCAGGAAATTGTTATGTATTACTTTTAGGCAGTTTGATTTCAGCTGTCCTTGGTCGTATCTCCTCTGGCCTCTTCTCCCCTCAGATACAAGGCAACAATAATCATCTCAACTCCCTGTTGCACATCTTTTAACATTCAGAAATAGGGAGATTCTTTCACAGTGTTATTTCATTTTTGGTCTTACTTTTAGGATGTATAATACATTCTATCAGGTTCACTTTGAGAATTGTTCCAAAACAAGACTCAATAAAATTTTGGGTTCAAAACCTCCTTGTCAGCAGGAAATGAAAACCACCCTTAGCTTACTCAGGCTCTTTGTGTCAATGAGAAACGAATCAATCAATTGGCAGCAAAACTGGCACAAGTCCTGTCCTAATTTCAAGCACTCTTAGATTATTATTAAAAAAAAAAAAAGGTCAGCCTCATTCCTTCTGCTCAGGTATAAAACATGGCAGATTCAGCTCTGAGAAGCTTACAGAAGAGAGACAATTTTTTTCTTCTCTTTTGTTTTTCTTTTCCTGTTTTACTGAGGGTTTTTCATCTCTTATAAATGACAATAAAGCAATACTGTCTCCCATAGTATTATGAATTTTTTTCAAAAATTCATGGGTTTTGTACTGTTAGGAGAGGAGGACTTTATCTCATGATCTAACTTCAAAATCTCTGTTTCCCTCTGAGGTGGCACCAGCACTGTTGGTATTTTCAGTATGCACATTTCCAGGAACAAATTACCATATTTTCATAGCTTCAGAGACTCTGATAAGCAAGTCTTTTGTGGACTGCCCAATGCACCATGATTTGCACAACACAGATGTCAGTCTTGCTGTACTTCCCATTTCAAAGTCCACTGCAAAACCAGTGGCATGAAAATTGCAGGCAGGCTGAAAATGATTCCACAGAAATAGATTTCCTGGTCAGTGTCCATGTAAAATAAAAACCAGAAAATACATGAGCATAATTCAGAGGATTACATGGTTTTTGAGGACTAGTTTATTATATGGATTTCATTCACTGCTCATGTTTTTTTTTTCCCTCTGAGCAGAAGCTGTGAATAGTTTTTTTTTCTTAGACTTTGCAATTCAAAACATTGGGCTGATAATTTTCTTTCATTTTAAAGAAAGAGTCATCAGGGAAGACTGGTTGACGTGACGGGAATGACAATTAGGGGTCAGATTCAAGTATTCAGGAAAGCTGAAGTTCATAAACGTAGGGTCAGTCTATGTGTGCTCTTTGATGTTCCTGTGATGCCTGAATCTGCCTGGTCAAATCAGGCTGTTCCTGGATCAGGTGAGCAGATGTTTAGTTACAGCTATTTACCTCTGCCATCTTGCATAAAAAATTTATTGGATAATGGTCAGTGGGAGGAAAAAAAAAATGGCCCGAGCAATTAATTGTAATTTAGTTTATAAACATTTTGCAGTGAAGTTTGTATTTTCACTGAGTGCTTGTGAAGTATAGCATGGTAATATTTTTCTTTTAAAGGATAATACTGATTTATGTCTCTTTGGAAATGCTCTGACCTTGGTTTCCCAAGGACAGTGCTGCAGGTCTAAGGAGCAACTTTACTTTCCCCCTGTTTCCATTTTGAATTGCTCTTCACCATGCAGAATACAGATTTAATCTTTAAAAACAAAGGATTCAGGCATAGGCACGTGTTTAATGTTCCACTTCTGATGATGGGATGATGTGTTTCCTGGTGGATACTCTGCAGACAGTATGGGAAATACTGGTGGAATTTTTGCTCTGCTACATCCATTGGCCCCTGGTGATTTTTGGGGGGATGTGAGTGTGTTTGTTTCTTTCAGTTTAAAAAAAAGACGCTAAAATAAGAGATGCTGTTCAGATTTTCATCCAGTATCCACACAAAACAAGAAGAATTTTTCACTTACACCTGTAAATACCAGCAGGTGAAATTTGAATAAGATAGAATTTCACATAAAATTCCTCTAAAATCCTGCCCTGGCTAGGCTTAATAACAAAATTGCCCAGATCAGCAGGGCCAGGCTTTAAATACAAATTCATATCATATTTCCATTCTTCACCTATATCTTCCTTCTTCTCCCTCTTCAAAAACTTAATATGTCGAAATTTTTGATACAATGTTGAGATACAAAGAATTGATGAATACGTGTTGAATACTCAACTTTTTTTATGTCGCCTAGGACAAGAAGATAACTGTGTCACTTGTAGCCAATGAACTTTAAATCCTTTCTTTGCTAAAATACATAAATACTGAAAAGTTTTGATAGTTGGTGTGTTTGATTTGAGGGATACCACTGAGCATCCAGGCTTGTACAACTCTGAAATAAATAATCTGAGTCTCTCTTGAGTAATTGTTGTGTTGGTGCACGCTGGGTAACAAATCCAAGTTTTGTGGACAGTGCTAGTAAGAGCATAGCATGAAAACACCTCTGAGGAGCTTCTGGTGGTCAAGAAGCTTTGCTTCTATTCTGCAACTGACAAATGTATAGCTGATAGCAAAGTTCAGGACCCAGGTCATCAATGGATTTCTCTGCTTGGTGGTGATTGAATTCAGTTGGTGTTCATGTTGGCTTGAAGCCTTGTGTCCTGAATCTCCAAATGTATTTTCCCCCGACAGATGTCCCGGGACTGAGCAGTATTTGCAGCACTGAAATTTCCTGGGAAATTGCTCCTCTCAACTCCTTATAAAATAAGTGAAGGACAAAACCATTTAAAATAATTTCTATGACTACCAGTTTACCATTCAGCATCTGATTGGTGTTTATGAGCATGAATACTGTGCTTTATGTCAATCACTGGTCTTCTATTCTCATTTTATCCTTAATGTCTTTTTTTGTGAGTCTGTTTCAAGGGTCCTCCATCTCTATAAGTTTTTTTTTTTGTCATTTTTGTAATTTCGGTTTTTTGCCTCCTCCTCCTTGAGCTTTACATAAAAGGAGAAAAGAATAGTACAAAGATTGCAGCTGGGCATCAATTTTGAAGTGTCCCCCTTTTCCAGTGATACCAGAGCCATCCATTTATTGTCTGCTGTTGATTTTCCTTCTCATCCACAAGCAGGATACGAAGATTTTCATGACAATCCTCTCTTTTAAACTGCTGATTTTAGAAAACTATTTTGCCTTCTAATCCTTCTATGTTAATCTATGTGGGAAGTAATTTTAACATCAGCCTTTTCAGCCTGTTTCACTCTTTTTTGCTAACTATGTAAGATTAGAACGATGTTTCATCACTGGTTGATCTACTTCAGTATTTTTTGGCGCTAAGAAATGTTAGTTTTCCTCACCAAGTGACATGGTTAAAAACAGGCATGAAAGACTGGGTGGAGGCTTCTGGGAATGAGTTATGGATGTGACTTTTTCATTTCACTTGGCATTCATTGTAGATAACCCCTGAAATTAAGTTTTTTGCACTAGTGATATTGCTGACTTGAAATATGAAGGGATATGATACACTATGGGACTTGAGCTGTAGCTGTGGACATCAGAAAAAATATAATATAGGTGGAAGATGTGCAAAGGTTCTGCAAGCAACAGGAACAAAGGGAGAGCAGGTGGAATTTAAAACCTGTGGCTGAGGAAGGAAAACGAACCTGTCTGGATTCTTCTTCAAATTAATGCAAGGCATTGAAATAATGATGTGAAATAGAAGTCTTTGGCAGTTAAGTACTTAAATTACACATCTAGGATAATTTATTTGCTCTGGTTTGTTACTTTTTTTTTTTTTTTAGTTTTTAACATAGTGCTGAAGATGGGAAAAAGAAATAAAGTGACGGGGAGGGAGATTGCAAGAATTACCTTGTGGTAATTCACTACATGAAGCTATTTTAAAGTGATGAACGAAATCCATGATATTTGTCTTTTCAGGCTTTAGATGAAAAGCTTGTAGCAGCTCATATCTGGATATATAATTAATCTTCTATTTTATCTTTTAAACTGTGAGAAGCTAGGTCAGATTTTGAAGTGTTATGTGACCCCTGTTCTCTCTTCCCCAAAGCCCCACCAAGCAAACCCTCCCTCAGTCAGACCCTTTTTCTTCACCTCCATCCAAACACTTTCCTCCCCGGCTTTTCCGTTTGAGCATGAGGACCTTGCAAGCAGCGCAGGGGTTTTCCTTTCACAGCTCTCTCTCCTCAGACACTAAAAGTGGTTCCATGCTCCCATTAAAGTGTCACCTGAGTAGCAAGAAGAATTGGGCCTGGTTTTTGTCTAAAATTAAACCACCAGGGAGAAGGGTTAATGAGATGTGCAGGGATAAATAATGGTTGCCAAAAGGATGGTTTTATAATCCTAGCAGTTAAGTGTTTTGAAAGGTTTGAAAATGCAGAAAACCGTGTATTCAAAATGTGTGATGAGTGAAACCAAACCTTTTCCTGGCATAATGATAGCTGTGTGGGAACCCCTGTACGTCACCACTGAGCTGTGAGGAGCCTGCACTGTGACTCACATAAAAAATTACTTGGAAAGTGGATGAAAAGGTGGCTTTTTTCATCAGTGTGCACTGTATACACAATCCTAGTAACTAACCAAACCACCAGGACTAAAACACCTTCTAAAGAGACACAGTGGGCCACTTCATTTCTCACAGAAAGCAAAATTTTGGGGACTGTTAGACCCCGTCTAAGGGAACATTTGGTACAGTGCATGATTTGTATTAACTTGTTACCATCTAAGTCTTTGTGAGTCATGCTATCCACCCCCCCCATGACTGAGCAGCATACTTTTGAGATTTTCAATTTATAAATACAGTGTATAAATATTTATATGCTGAGGAGGAAGTTAAAAGGTAGCTACTGATGCCTAAAATCTCCATTGTGAGGAAAGATACCTGAATTTGAAAATTTCTTTATGAAACAACATACAAATGTCAGCTAGATAAGAAAAATAGAAAATAAAAAATTATTTATTGCTCCGTGGGTAAAATCTTTAAATGGAACTGGAAACTTTTTGACAGACATGTGTGCTCTGTGAATTATTTTGACTCAGCATGGAAACTGCTGGGTGACTTTCTGTGAGTGTTTGTACTCAGCAGCTCAGCCAGACCATTTTAATTGGGACCTCCTACCTTTAAAATCTAGATGGAAAAGCTTGTTCTCATTAAACCATGAAAGTTCCTGTCAGTCTCAGTATAACTGGCACTGTGCCACATGAATTGTTCATAATATACATGTGAATATAATATAAACATGCTGTTTTGATGGGAAATGTTCTTTATGGCATGCCAGAGGTTTAAAATTTTTGACCTTCACAGGTGATTTCCTGGGAAGCCTTGTAAATTTTTCTGGTGTATTTACTTCCCAAGAATGCTGAAGAGGCTTGGTTGTTTCCTTCCAAAGACAGAAATGCAGCATTAGCTGGTTGCAGTTTTGGAGAATATTCTCCATGTTGAAGTTTTCTCTGTAGGGCTGCGTTGTAAAAGCAAAGCGAGAAACTGCACTAGAGAAAAACTCAGAGGAAGTGAAATACAACACAGAGAAGGAAATATAAGCCATACTACAAATATGACACTCATGAAAATGTTCTTCTTATGGTTTATGCTGGAAAAAAGGCTGTTGGTGTAAAGAATTTTAGTGGCAGAAACAGAGTGTTTTAAAGAACATCTTTTGCAAGTGTTGGCATTGTCATCTTCGATCACTGTGAAGCTTTAAATGTGTTTGGAATGTGATGTGTTAGCAGGATCGTGGTCTGGAGAGCCTGTTTTAATCAGAGACAACTTTGGGAGACAGAGTTGATGTGTCTGAGGGCAAAAAATGGAAAGATGTTGATGGTAATATTTATTGTTGAGTTTAGCTTGATTTTGTAAGCTGCTTTATAGGTAGTTGAACATCTTCTGGAACAGCATTGCTGGCATATGTTTAGTTCCTTCTGCAGGCTTCAACAATGTCCGTATATAGTAAGAAGACATAAGTCTGTGGGGAAAAAATTGTGTAGAGTCTACAGAGAATGAGTGCCTTCTGAGGGGGAGGGAAGAGAAACAACTAAGCAGAGGGAGGCCTCAGAACAGTTCCCTGCGTGATGCAGAGACGCCTTGTGCTGTTACAGGTACTTTCTGTGTCATAATTTACAAGCTGAATTTACCACTCTGTGTATGTGGCAGCAGCTGGCTGTGCCTCCCCCACTTCCATCCCGCCAGGGCCCTTCAAACACATGCTAAATCGAATGAGAATTTGCTGGCTGAGGGGTGATGGGATTGCAAGTGATTAGAGGATTATTGTTTCTTCATAAATCTACCTCAAACCTGCCTCCCTGCTCCCCTGGTGGAGATGGAGGAACAGCCTGTTACTCTTTAAAATACAGATTAAAATCAGCAGCATTCAGGAAAGAATTGGGATGATGAAATATCCTGCAGGATTGCCTGCCACTCTGCTCACCACGATTTGTTGATTCCTCTGCACTTTGCCAAGGTAATTAATTGAGAGAGCAGTTTATAAATGAAAGAATGAATTTCTGGGTTAAGAGCATCAATGTGACACAAAGTGAACAACTAGGCCTTGAGTTGCTGGGGGTGGTTAGCTTCTGGCATTTAATTTGGTGTGCATGTTCTAGTTAAACAGTTGATGGACTGGTTCATATTTGGGCACGGTCACATTAAACAGTGGGGCTTAGCCCTACACGGCAACAAGATTCCCAGGTTGTTTGTGGTTTAGCAAAAAAAGGTGTTCATAAATAATGCTGGGTTTGATTTTGGTTTGCATTTTTGCTGGTCAGCTGTGTTTGGCAATAGATTGTCATTACCTGCTTCTACATGTTTGTCATTCACCAGCTGTTGCAGCAGAACATCTTTACCTAAGTCTTTGTAGGGGCTGTTTAATTATGAGTTTTGAAAGCATCACTGTTACATCAAAGAGATCCTGGGAGATGCCAAATGTTCTCTTATTTGGGTGTTTGGAGGTAAAGAGACATCAGACATTACACCAGTAGTAAAAGCAGAAGGCATTTGTTGGTGTTGATGTCCCGCCTTGACTTTCTGGCAGCAAACCATAATCATATATTCATGTGAGAAAAGTCTGCAATTTTGTGAGAGCATGAATATTTATCAGGTCACAGAGGGACCCGTGGCAAAGCTCCAGTTTTCTGCATGCTGGCTGAGTAAAATCATAAAATTTCCTGAGTTGGAAGGGACCCACAAGGATCATCAAGTTTCAGCTCCTGGCCCTGCACAGGACAACCCCAAGGATAACTCCCTGTACCTGAGAGTGTTCTCCATTGCTCCACGTGGCCTGACCAGGAAAATCAGCATCTGGTTGCAGGTGGGCATGAGCAGAGAAGAAAAATAATTACTGTCCAGTCAGCACTGAATCTCCAAAGTTTGATGGAATATGTTGGCTTGAAATAAGGTGCTTTGTTGCATGGCGTCAGAGAGGGAACCACCACTCGTCTGGCATCAAATTAATTGCTGCTAGGTCTTGAGGCACGAATTCCATAGAGGGGTCTGATTACCAGATAGTTCCAAATTAGAGTGGGTATTTGAGCCTGTGTATATATTGAGCAATGAGGAGATACCTCTTTATGTTGTGTTGTTTCTCACAAGAGGACAGGGCCACGGGGTTCCTAGGAGAGTGTTTGACCTGGTCTGAGGCATGAAGGAATGACAACAGCACTCAAACTGGTGGAGATGATTGAAAAAGAGGAATAAGTTCCTTCTTCTGTGGTTTCCTGCCAAGTGTTTACCAGATGAGTTAATAATGTTGCAGTCTAACTAGAGAATGTCCCTTATATCTTATCTGCCTTTCTGGGTGGACAATAGGATGAGTTTGTGCTGTAGGAATTTTGGAAAGGGTGAAAAAGAATTCACCCATTTCATAAACTCTTGGAGCTAAAGCCAGCGATCAAAAGTTGCAGTGTTAGCATAATAGATGGTGTAGAATGAATGACTTGTTAAAGACCCATTTGATGTGCTTTTGGCACTACTACATTTCTAGCTGAGAAATCTTTGAAGCTCTTGAAGCATTAGAGCTGTCAGCTGGACTAAATGACTGGTTAATACTTCCACAGAATAGTGCTTTATCATAGAGATAGCTTTCCTCCCTCTTCTTAATGACAAGCAATTTGAGTTTCTGTAATAGTTTGCTCATATTCTATGCTATTTCAGAGTTTTCTTTTTTGTTTTGTTTTGGTGATATCCTCGGAGTTAAATGGTGAGGATTTGCCATTTTAAAATGGTCCTTCTTACAGTGTTAGTAGAGGTTGTCAGTGAGATCACTGCGTTGTTTTATAGAAGTATTTGTATCCTTATTGTTCTGGCTTGAAAACAAAAGCCCTCACATTTCAACCGGTGTTTACAGTTTTGTAAAATAATTCTGGCTATGCAGAGAATTTAAAAAATGTTATTGAAAGTCAGACCATTATTTTTAACGTGTTGAAAATACTGATCAAACAATGACTCAGAAAGGGTTCCTTAATCTCCAGTTTTCAGGAATTAGAAGACAGTAAGACACACCTAATTTTTAGTGAACAATATTCATTATTATTCACGTGGAATCTTTTTTAAATAATTCAAGGGAATTTTCACAATCAGGTCATGTATGTTCTGGAAAATGAATTCAATACCTAAAACTTTCAAGAAAATAAATTATAAGAAGATTTAGAAAATGGGACACGTTCTGACTGTCAGACTATTTTATTAGGAACTTAAAATTTTGACATAATAAGGAATTTTTGAACTAAGGATCCAAGGTTTGAACCAAGGATACAAGATTTGAGCAAAAGGAGAATGCTCTTCAGTACCATCTTCAAAACGATCAACTTACACAGGGATAAAATTAACAGAAATATTATCAAGTCTTTAAAATGTTTTCATCTGGTAGGAGTGCCAGCAGCTGAGGTGCATTATAGCAATGAAACCCACATAAATAGGTTGATGATGGTTGGTCAGAGGTGGTTGGCAAATTTCCTGCATAACTGAATTTTCAACAAATAACCATGATGAATTTATTTTTATGATTTTAGAATATTTTTTCTTAATTTTGGAAAAAAATCCCCCAAACCAAACCCAAACAAACCAACCAACAAATTTTTTCTATGTTGAACAGCAAACCAAATATTTAACTTTGTATTAGATCACTGGAATAGGAATAGCTCCGTTTGCTTCATTAATTCAGAAGGGTTTGTGCTGGATCACTCCAACATTAAACTGAATATTCCTGTGTAGCTGAAGCATATATACAATGGCAGATATATTTTGGATTCTTTTTTCCCTCAGATATGCAAAGCTTCTCCCCAGATCTCCAATAAACATGAAAATCACTCTGACCAATTCTGCCAAACAGAAATCCCATGGTTTTTATCTGTATTATCATGGATCAGATTTTAAATACAGTAAAAAATCAAAAACCAAACAGGTTTGTGGGTTCAGTAAATTTTAATGTTTCTTGAGAAACACAGGGAAATATCTGCTAAAAGCCAAATATTAAAATTTCTTGGAGAAAAGTGAAAACTCATTGCTTCTTTCCTATTCCAGTAGCGCTAAAGAATAAAGGATTTGCAGTTAGGCCTCTAGCCAGAAAGGACCATAAACACATGTTCAGATACATGAATAGTCTCATCAAAGTAAAAACATTTAATTTTTATCCTCAAAACATGTGGGTTTTTATAATTGGCACTTGCAGGCTAGACTGATGAATTAGCAGCAGATTTACAATTTAATAAAACCCTCTTACTTTCCACATTCACATGAATAGGAGTTTGTTAGTATTTCATGCAGTCTGAAAACTTTGGCCAGATCCTTCACGAGTGAGACATCGCTTTGTTGAAATGAAAGCAGAAAACCTGGCCTGTTTATGTAAATATCTAGGCAGATGTCCTGTCTGGGTTTGGTTTGTTTTGTTTTCCTCCCTGCTTCTCTTTTAACTGAATAGCTGTGCCATGCATCTGTTCAGTTTTGAGGCTACAGTACTTAAGAACGTGATAACCAAGTTGCCTTTTTTCAAGCCTTCTTTGAAATTATGATTTAAGCCATTTAACTTGCTTTTTGCCCCTTTTGGGGGCAAAAAATCTGAGGTCACCTTTGGTAACTCCTATTCTGAATCGTCCCCCTGCCTACATACAACATTCTACATACTGATGATAGCTCCCTCCAGAGAGGCTTTTTCTGGTTAGGTCATGATGTAGTTGAAGTCTCCAGGCTTCTAAAATAGGATAAAGCATTTTTATAAATATGATTGTAGCAATAGAAGGGTCAAGACTTTGTAACTGGGTAACTAAAACTTAAAAATTAAGTAAGTAACTTGGATTTCAATAATTCATGATTCAGCTCCTCCTGACTTTTCTGTATCCTTCAGTTTTAAGAGAGGGAAGTGGTTGTGGTTCTGCAAGTTTTGGATATAGAAAGGTATGTAACACCTGTTACTGCTTTTCTTGCAAGGAATTGTAAAAAATATTCTTCACTTTCCAGTTTCTGTGATGCCTGTTTCTCTTGCAGCTTCTTCTCTCTGTCCAGTTGCCACTCCTGGAAGCTCCAGGATGCCCAACCTCTGAGTCCTGCAAAATGAGCTGTGGACTTCTCTGTTCTCCATCTGAATTTTGCTGTTCACTGCCAGTTTCTCTTTCGTCTTATATGCTGCTGTTAAATATAAATCCTGGCTTAGCAGCTCTCCTTAGAGGAGACTAATGTTCACACGTATCCTAAAATGAACAGTGCGTTCCCAACCCCGGGACAATCAGTGCATCCCCCTTGTGTGTGCTCTTACCCCCAGGGTATGGAAAGGTCACCCGGAAAGGCTGGACCCACAATGCCAAAGTGGTTCCTTGTCAATCCTGTGATTGATCCTGAACTTCAGCTTTACAGAAAGATATTTCAGTTAACAACAACAGCAGCAGCAAAAACAATTAGGAAAAAGGCCACGGAGGTAGAACTGTTAAGTGGAATTAGTATTGTTAAAATCTTGTGACTGAAAAGCAGTTCTGAGTTTTCAAATGTGTTTGATATACTCCAGGAGTAGGCTCAAGTCGGTCAATTAAGATTTCGAGGATTTTAACACTCTGCTTGGAAGAAGGGGAAAAATAATCCGTGGTTGGGAAGACGTGGAAGGATTTAATTCTCTGTTAGAAACCTGGCGACTCTCCTGCTCTGATCAGGAGCTGTACTCTCAATGAAATGATCAAAAGCTTGTGTACACATTATCTCTGACTACACTGCAAGAGTGCTCGTGGGCTCTGTTTTCAGGCTTCTGTGTGAAGAAAACCATTGAGTAGGAGAGGGGATGCCAAAAGGTTTGGGATTCCTTCTGCGGTGTGAGCCACGTTCAGGTCTGTGTAGCCTGCCTTCCACTCAGGCGCTCAGCTTTCACGATTATCGATGATTACGTGTTATCAATTTCCTTGCCTCTGATACTGAAAGAAAGGGCTCTTGTGTGGGCTTGAACAATGCATTCTAATGGTCCTTCAGAAGCGAGTCATTCCAGTAGATGTCACTGTGGGCCCTCGAGTCACAGCCATCCCAGCGTGAGCTGCTGCTTGCTTTGGTGTCACACACCTGCTCCCAACAAGGCTCGAACGCCTTTGTAATGATGGTACCGAATTACAGCTGCTAATTTCGGCTGTTTACTGAGCACCACGAGGGCAGAGCCCTGCCAGTTCAGTTTCCGTCTCGGCCAAATCCACGAAGCCTGGAGGCAGCGCAGTTGGGATCAGCAGTGGCAGGATGCCTGCGGATGAGGGGCATCCCTGTGTGATGTGAGAAAGATGCACGATTACAATAAACAGGTTCATGAGCTGTCCCTGAGTGACAGGGATGCTACTGCAGAGAAACAACAGCTTTACTCCACGTAGTAGCAAAGCTTGGGCTCCACAGATAGAGAACTTAAAAACCCCAAGCAAACAAAAATAAAGAAATAAATAAAAAACTCACCACAATCCTTAAGAGTTTTCTAAATATCTTGTTTGGGCGGTCCTGAAATGAATTTTTTATTTGATTGGCTTACACTGAGGATTTTCCTGGCACATCACACACGAATGCTGAATGCAGAATAAACCTGGCAGTGTTTTGTAGGCTTTGAGCTTCCCTAAATAAGATAAGAATTCATAACATGTGAGGCAAAACAAAAGAGCAGACAAGGATAGAGCTGGAAACAACAGAGGAGTTACAGGCTGTAACAGAAGTAACAGGCTGTGGAGACGGGGAAGGAAGAAAGAGGAGCAGGAAATAGATGTCAAGAAGCTCTGATGAAGTAAGAGGACAAGGGATGCCAAAATATCCCGATACTGGAAATGCTAAATGTGGCTTTGACTGGTACTTTTTAAAATTCAGGCCTAGACAGCATGGCTTTTTAAATTCAGGCCTTTCTAAACCTCTCAGCTGATTTCTTTTCAGTGCTATTCTTCATGGCCTTTGCTCTTTTGCAAAGGCACCAGGGAGAGACTTCTGTGGTCTGGCAGCAGCCTTATCAGCTCTCCTCCCATCTTGCCCCAAACTCCACCCATCTGGGACACATCAATGCTGTATTCAGATCAGATCTGCTGTCAAGGAGCGGTTTCCTTTTGGTATGTGAGGAAAGTTGGCATGGTCCATGCGAGACGTTTCTGTTTATGGTGAAAACAGAGATCAGGAGAAGAACTGGAAAGTTCTCTTTCTTACTTTGATGGCTTAGTTCTGGTGATTTATCATATTTACAGATGTACAGCTTATATGGTCGTGAGTATGTTACTCCTCCACAGCATTGTTTTCTTTTAATTATATTGATTTCAGATTGCAAAATCAGGCAATGAGCATTGGTAGAAAGGGAAATCTTCTACTTGGACTTGATAGATAAGGAAAAGCAGAAGAATTATTCAACCATCTGTTCTCCCTGTGCTTCTGAACCTACACGTGACTCCTCAGGAGTCTCAGAATGTGATTATTACAAGGCTTGAGTCAATATTCACTCAGAGCCCTCCAATTTTCCTTTATAAATTTCTGTAATAGACTGATTTTTACCCACTCTGTCCTGGTACTAATACAGAAGTGAGAGAGCTCTGGTCCAAGGAAAAGCTGTGGCCTTTGATGGAGTTCTCAACTAAGAATTTTTTCATTTGTTGGACCTCAAAGTGGTGCTTTTAAAGGAGGCTTTATTACTCGTACGAATTCCAAGGAGAAGGCACTTGTTTGAAGGAATGAGTTTGAAGGTCTAAGGTGAAGAACTGTGGTGCAAATGTGATAACCTTACAATAAATAAGTTGGCCCAGACAAGCTTGTTACAACAACTCAAAAAATGAGACCCAGGGTCTCACAACAAGTAAAGTTGTGTTATTTTAATACACCCTTTTTGCAGATCTGCCCCTGGGGCATGAGGTAAAAACATCTGAGTGGCTAATGAGAATATTTTCAAATTCTCAGGCCAGCATGTATATTTACCTTCTGGAGGTTTAGATCACTGAAAGGACAAGCAACAACTAAATAAACACTCTTACAAGTCAGTGACAGAGGAAATCACATATTGCATGTTTCTCACAACTGGCTATGCACTGCTTGCATCTAATTCTTAAGATATCACAAAAAGTAGGATCAGTGGGATTTATAATTGTTCAGCTAGGCAGAATGTGTATGTGCACATTATCCACAGACGGTTTCAGCATTACCTCAGTTTCTGCATACAAAGCTTTTTTTTTTTTGTAGCTTTTGCCAGGTGTGTATTAAAGAAGAAATCTGTATAATGTATAGCTAAAGACAAGGCGTTTATTTTGCAGCTGCATCCTGGATTTTCACAGCACGTGCCCAGAGGAGGATCACCCCTGCGGGGAAAATTTCTTTCTTCGGCAGAGCCTTCCTGGTAGAGAGATGTGCAGAGACAGGTCAGGGTTGTGTTTGCATGTAGGGCTGCCCTCAAGGTATGAAAATCCTTCATGACCTCCAAGGAATGGCTGGAGTTAAAGGTGTCTGACAGCAGAGCTTATGTGTGCACAGGCTGCAGGTGGAACTGAGTCAGGAAGGCGAAATGATTTCCAGATTTGCTTTCCTCTGTTCCTCTGTCATGCAGCCCCATCAAGCCGTGGTCTCACAAGGGCTGTAGCCGAGTCCCAAGAAATCCATGAAAGCAGAGTGTGAGTTGTGAGTTCCTTGTGCATAGAGGTCTATAAAGGTTTAACTTCACTTTAAGCATTCCAAATGACCAATTTGTGTCAGCTTTACCTTGAAAATCATAGCCCTTAATGACTCTTTATAGTGATTATCAGTAAAAGCACAAGAACAGAAGGCCTGTTGTTTCATCCTTAGCAGTATTAGGCACTAGATGCTCCTAAAGTTTTCTTTTACGTTTTGAAACATTCACAAATTTGATTTGCCTCCTCCTGCAACTACCTTTGAGATGAGTGAGGGAAAGACAGAATCAGGCTTTTGAAATCTGTGGCCTGTTCTGCACCTCCTACCTTAGTCCCTTAATGACTGCAGTAACATATTGACTATTACCCCAGATCCTCAGCTGGTCTGAATCAGCAAAGCTGCAGTGGCTCTGATGCAGAAAGGACATTTGGCAGCAGCTAGAAATGGGATTCAGGATATTATTTAGGCCAGACCTTTATCTTAATTGTCTAATTTATGCCTCCGGAAGTAGGCTATGTGCAAGGTGTCTAAGCTAATGGTGAAGAAGTAATCGTGACACTTGAATTTCGTGAGTTTTGAGTGCTTGATTTCTCAGCTGATGTTGGTTTGATGGTTTTCAATGCTACCAATCTCATCCAGCTGTTTTATGGCTCCTACTCCCACTATCTCATATCCTTTTGCTGTTGCTGGACTTGGCTTGCTCTAGAAAACATCAGGGCTTCTGTAGGGTGCCAGGTTTTCCTTTTTAAAAACACTGGCTTGTGCTGATTTAGACAGTGCAATTCTAGGCACTTTGTGGTAGAAAGCTTATGCCAGAGGTTCTGAAACAGAAAGCCCTTGAGTAAAACTATAATCCTAGCTTGGAGCAAGAGGCAATAGACCTGTCAGTAACACGGTGGCATAGGAAATGCAGCTGTAATTAAAGTTCACTCAGCTTTTCCTTTATAAATCTCTGTAATAGAGGCTTTGTGTGTTAGCACAGCCATTTCAATTTATGTTGTTTTGAAACTAGGTAATCAGATTGTCAACTTCAGTGGGATCATTTCTCCATGAACGTATTTAGCAAAAGTATGCCTAAAACCATCAAAACTAATTCTTCTGTGTGGTGCTGTAAAAATAACACGAATGATTTTCAAGCCTGCCAGCCCGGGCTGTTTGGGAAGCCTGTAAGCTCAGGTGCAAAACTAGAGAGACTTACAAAATTATAAAAAACTTGTAATACTAATTTCCTTTAGGTGAGCAAGATTTTGCCTAAAGTTTTGCAGAACATTTGTTCTTGATAGCTCATAAGCTTCTTAAGGAGTACATCTGTTGGTTACTATTTGGAAAATACATAACTATCTTTATTTTGGAGATTTAAACAATACTGGATTTTTTTTTTCCATGAAAAAAATATCCTATAAATACTGGATTTTAAATACCTCTTGATACATGTAACATCCTAAGATCCCATTGAAGTCAGACACTGGGTGCAATTAAATGTAAAGCTTTTAAAATTTTTAATCCTAATAAATTTATTCATTTTTTTCAAAGGTTGGAGGAAAAAAGACAAAGCATATATACCCTGCCTTCATGTGAGCATTTGCTTAAATTGTTTGTATAATAAAAACCCACAGAGAAATGAAAATCTGTTCAGTTTGCAGTAGGAGAAGTGGCAAAAATTGCCACACAAGTCATTAAAAATGAGTAGTTCTTCTGGCTGTTGACCCGTTGAATTAGAATATAAAGACTTCACAGTGTCTCAGAATTTTGCCTCTGGTAAGAAGCAGAGGAATATTACTCCGTTTTTTATTTTATCTTTTTTTTTCTCTCCTTTTTATTTTTTCCTCCATCTGCCTAATACAGTCTGAGATTTTCTTACCTAATTTTAGGCAACATTGGTTAACTCCTTCTGAATTATTATTAGCTGTAAACCCTTTCCAGATGTAACTTACAAATACAGAGCTCTGCAGTTGTGTCCCACTTCAAACAAAGAAGTTTGGATTCACTTGTTCGGCCATCAGCACTGTAAATACCAGATCCTTGACTTAGGTTTTTTCATTTCAGTGCAAAAGGATTATTTGGATGTAAAGGATTTTCAGCAAAGGTTGCAATTGAGACAGTGCAGCACAGTGCCCATAGAGAGCAAGGAGATAACCAGCATTTCTCACTTAGACACTGCAGGAAGTGTCTATGGCTCTGCAACACAGAGTTTGGGAAATATTATTAAGATCTGGTATCTGTAAACTCATGGCAAGCCCATTGGTCCTTATTCCTCTCCTCAGGAAGTAAGAACAAGTACAATCCCTGTTAAACCCTAATCAAATTTTGATTCTGGAGTTAACAACACAGGGAGCAGATACTTAAAGGACACCTTCTGCTGGAACCAAGGGATAGGATTGGATGGAAGGGAAAAGAAAATTACTGGTGGAAGAAAGGGAAACTATGGATTTATATCTTCTTTCAGTTCCTCCCCCATAAGTATAACCACTACTCTTCTGAGGGTCACTATCATTACCAACCAGTGGGCAACACTGCTGGCAAAATTAAAAAACAAAATATTTTTACCAACAAAGTTAACTTTGATGTAGATGGATTAACACGACCTCACCTCAGTACCTCCTCTGGTGGATCTAAGCATGGGGTATCCTTGCATAAAAGCAGTTTAACAGGGTGGGTGAAACATTGGAAAAATCATTTTTACTACTCAGCCACCTGCAGTTTTTTACATTCTGCATTGCTCATGTTCCAATGTGTCAGGACCTCAAGGAAGGACCTACTCTCCATGTTGCTTTGTCCTCTGATTCTCTCCTCCTCCAGGGTGGCCTTGGCTTTGCACAGAGTGAAGTGGTGGTTTCAAATTTGGTGCCCTGACCTCAGTAATCTGACCTTGGTCTAGCCTGGATGACATTGTTAGCCTGAGGTGGAACTCTGGTGCAGAAGGGACGCGTTGAAGATCTCACACAGCAGAATGTGCAAGACAGGCTGGAAATTCAGTGCCCTGTTGTGCTTGTTAAATAGCACCACATTTTCAGCACTTCAGCCACACATGAGGTAAGGCCATTCTTTATTCCCCCAGCATTCAAGACTTTTTGTTATGATAGTAACCCAAACAGGCAGAATTTTTGGTTTTTTAACACAGTCTTGAAGTGCCTTCAAGTTTTTGTGTGTTCTCTCAAGACACATCTTATTGCTGAAAACACATGAAATGTTCTGAAAAAAAGTTTAAGTGGTAATGTCATAAATTTTCTTTTTGCAAGTTTGTTGAAAAGGTTTTCACCAGTTTTACTCCAGTAGTAGCTATACTAGCCTTGTAGTTGAACAATGTTACTGCTACTTTGTGGTACTGCTTTTTTCTTTGACAGTTTATATAAATAAATCAATTTGCTTTAACAGACTAGATAAATAAATGTTCTGTTTATTACCATGAAGTCAATAAAAGCTCTCAATGAATTTTGTGATCACCTTGGTACTTGGTAAGTCTTGTTGTTTAAACATAGATATGAAAATGAATTCCTTAGTAATGGTAGATTTTAATCACACAAAGACTCTTCATAAAGAGATTTGTTTTTAATTTAAAAGAAGTTGAAGCATCAGCTCTTCAGATGGTTCTGCATTGTATTCCTTTCCCATCAACCAAGACTCAACATACGATAGTAGTAGGTAGAGTTAAAAGCTACTGACTGCTTCTTTTGAATATCTGAAAGGTTTTTAATTAATAGTTCCACTGCAGAAAGAGGCTGTATTTTAGATCTGAACTCTCTCACTTTTTGCAGCTGAAAGGATGAACCTGAGGTGTTAGAAAATATATTAAAAAATACATTGCATATATTTTATGTATTGGTAGTGATTATACTCCTATGGAATAACGGTATGTGGATTTTTTTTACTCACTATTGAAAAAATTGACTAAAGATGCTAAAAAAGAACTCTTGGGAATACCTATGAAAGAAGAAGTTGCACTTTTTTATGACTGAGGGTGAGGCTGTGTTCAAAGCTGATCCAATAGAGGTTTTTAATTGCATTTTTTCCAAGTTTAAAACAAGACTGGTATTTACTGTGTAAATAGCTTATTTTACTACTGCAAGAGTTATTCTCCATCAGTCCTCTTACTTTTTGTCATAAAGATCAATATTCCCCCTATTGGAAATCCCATATCACCTCAGTGATTTCTGTAGCTTTTATGAAAGTGCAGTGTAAGTAATATTTGCACTTAGCAGCTGTAAGTTCAGGACAATCTGTAAGGAAAAAAAAAAAAATTCTGTTGTCTCCATGAGACTGTACCTATTTGTTCAAGATCAGTGGGGATCTGCCATGTTAGTGTCCCAGAGAGAAAATCAGCTGCTACTGGAAGTTCAACAACAGGTAAAACTGCTAATTTTGCAAGCCTGCAACCCACTTATTAAAAAGTGCAATTTTAAGAGTAGTGAAAACAGTAATTATTTTGTTTGAATGGTTTTAGAGGTCTCAGTGTGAACATTTTCTTCAGATTCTTTGAAATTTTAGTCAGAAAAGAGTTGATGCAATTAGCTGGAATATTATTTGAAAACACATTTATGTGTCAAACCATATGAGCAGAATTTGAATGAAATGAGTTCAAGTGTGATGGTGTATCCTGTGGTGTTCTTCAAAAAATATTAACCACCTTTACCCTGTACAAGTGCAAATTATTATTCCAGAGTATACTATTACACTGCATTGCTCCTGTAGCTACAGCAGTACTCAGTGTACCAAAAATGACTGGGAAAATACTTTTCTACACAGTAAGAATTGCACTGTGGTCTTAATTAAGTGATTCATTTCAGTAGAATATGGATTTCAACTCGATAATAGCCCCTATCAGCAAGATAAGTGCTAATTTATAGGTGGGAAATTATAGAAAATAAGCATCCAGGCAAAGTGGGAAACCATTAGCCAGTCCCAGTGTTCAGTGCCACGGACATTACTGCTATTGCATCTAACAATTCACGTGGAAATAAGAACATAATAAGTAAGAGATGGCAGTGGCAGATGGACCCCATCTGGAGTAAAGGACTTAGAAGAGCTCTGAGAGTGTAAAAAGACTTCTTTTGGTTTGCTCTTGAATTAAACACCTTTCAGTCCAGAGGCAGCCTGAAACTACTTCCTTGTACAATCCTACCGTGTTCTGGTGGTCCCAAAATTGGCCAGGCAACTGAGATCGGCACAAATGTCCACACCAGGTCCCTCCTCACCCTTTCTGTAGTGGTAAAGGAGCAACAAACCAAGGCTCCAGCTTGGGAGGACGTGGTCGGGGTGGGGATAGAAAGAAACCAAGAAGTGTTGGAGGAGCAGGAAAAGAAAACTGAGTATTTCTCACGCTCACATCATGGAGAGGTGTTAAGTTGCACAGGGAGCTGAAACTCCTCCATTTCTTAACATCTCTGGTTGACTTGGAGAGCACAGAACATGTTTTGAATCTGGTGCTTGTCAAGTAAACTTTCAAGTTGGCTTTGGGGCAAAATGGTGCCAGGGTGGCCGAGGCATTGGAATGTGGGGTCTGGAGCCAGCCCAGCAGCTCTCCTCGGACATCTGCAGGGAAGGAAAAATTGGGCATAAGGACTGAAAAAAACAATGACTGCTCTTGTGGAGAGCTTTTTAATTTCGGGCATATTTTCTGCTGCTTATCAGAAAATGACTGGATTATCTTTACTTCCTTATGTTTTGGATAGTTCCTGATTGCAGTGCTTTTACAGCATGCTCAGTAATGGATTCTGGAGAGTGCTGATAAAATTGTTTATTATGAAGTAATCAGTTAAACACGTCCCTTTCTACCGAAATCCTACAAAGTTGTTGGGATAAGTAAGACTCCCAAACACTGTCTTTTTAATGTTGGTGAATAAGGCATTGCTTTATTCTTGTCCAGGAGGTGTGTGTGGCTCACAAAATTGTGGCCTCCACATAGATGCTAATATGAAACTTTTTCCCTTATTTATATATTTTTAACAAACAAAGAAATTAATGCTCATTGGTTATAAGTTACGTAAATCACTCCATTAATTCGTATTCTATCCTCTATTGGTTATTGATTTCTTACTTTTCATACTAATTAGTTAGGAAAGTTATATAATTTCCAACACCCTGGCTAAACTCTACAATGGATCTTCAGGTGTTATGAAGGTGTGCAACATTTTCTGCAGATTTGGAAACTAGAAAAGCAAATTAAAGAAATATCTTCAGTTAATAACTGTGTAAAATGATTTCATTTCCGTTGAGGTACAAAATCATCAGCACTGTTAAGCTTGGCATGCCACTGTGACTATTTATGTATTTTATACATGTCAACATATCTTGTTCTTTGGAGTTAGACCTCTGTAGAAGTGTATGAACATCATGTTAAACTTGGAAGGGAAACGTGGTACCAGGAGCAGTAATCACATCTTGTTTCATGATTCAGGCACAAAGAATTCTGCTCTGTATATCGGTGGGAACTTTGAATCTTACTGAATCTACTTTTGTCCAGTAAATGTTTAGAAGAAATGGTGTATGATTAGGTTTGAATCCTTACTTTAGGGAACAACAGGTATGTTAGAATTTGTGAACTGCTCTTTGAGTCTGTTTGTAGGGTATTAAGTCAGCTGGGAGATTTCTCTCTTTGTCGCTAATTAAAAGTAATGTTTTATGCTTGACCTTTAAAAAGGGAAGTTGTTTCTTTGACATAAACAAACGCAAACTCATTGAAGAGGTAGCTGTAAACACTAAAGAAGTTGAAATAAGTGAAATGTAGGCAACTTTTTGGATAAGAGCTATTTTTGTTAAAGTCTTATTAGAGGCTACAATTTGACATGTTTAGATTTTTCTATCTGCCAATATCTGTTTTTGAGATTTGCTTGTATTTTCTTAGTAACTGAAGCTACAAATTGACACAGTGTGAAATAGCTTTTTTAAACCACTAACTAAAATGTATTATATTGTAAATGAAAGAAATAAAGACAGAGTCTAGAACATTGACCTTCTGGGAAAGGGACTAATGCCTAAGAAGAGTCCTTTTGCTGGTGCAAGTTGACTTGACAAAAATAAGTTCCACGAATATCAGACAAGCCAGGACAAAGTCTAAAGGAATCAGGAATACAATGAGCATCTTCAAGACCTACATATCATGTGTGTAACTGGGATATAAATTGTCTTTGAGTAACTGGCTCGTAGAGGTCTCATTTTAGTAAAGGGTGACACAGGGTACAGTGACTCCTTAATAGAGCTTCTTCTACCTCCACAGGAGTGTTCATTTTCACCCTCTGAATTTTATGAGGTGAGGGAAGAGTAAATTTGTCTGAGAAATATCTGATAATGGGGATCTGAGACCTCAGGGAATGCAAAGTTCCAAGTCAGAAACACACATTCACTTTAATCGATATTTCTGTGGCCAAGTGCTGCCCAAAACTCTGGAGGACCAAATCTCCATGGATTTGACTAAGATATTACCAGGCCTGTCAGAGTGTCAGTAATGCTCATATCTAGAGATGTTCTCTTATTAAGGAGTGCCTTGCATATTTTGACCTCCTCTAAAGCTCTATTTATGGTTTACTGTAAATGTTTTCCCATCAATTTGTCAGCCAGCAACAGTAAAACCAACAAACTCTGATTGCTATCAGCTCTCCATAAAAGCTGGTTTGTTTTTTTTTTTTTTTACTTTTGCTCTTAATTGCAATAATGTGAGGATNTGTTTTCCCATCAATTTGTCAGCCAGCAACAGTAAAATCAACAAACTCTGATTGCTATCAGCTCTCCAAAAAAGCTGTTGTTTTTTTTTTTACTTTTGCTCTTAATTGCAATAATGTGAGGATTGAGTCTTCTTTAAAACCTGGTAGTCACAGATTATTTAAGTCATCTTTCACATTATTCATATGAATGAAGGCTTCTTTAATAAGAACTTCTATGAAAAGCTCTAAGTCAAACCCCAAGGCCCAGAAATTACTTTTAAATACTGTTACATTTCAAATAACTTCCTACTTGTCAGTAAATATAACCAAGCCATATTTCAAACATTACCAAGCAACTGTAAAATTTTATCCTGCTTTCTTACCCCATTGAAGCTATGTTTGTTTTAAATGTGTCTATGATAAGTTTCACAGTCTTGTTATAGAAAGGTTTAATTTTCTTTTGAATATTTTTTCAGGCACTTCATTTAAAAACTGAAACACCATTTTAGCTATTTCATGTGGCCCTGATCAGTGCCTTTTTTTTTTGCTGTACTAATTAAACTGGGGATTTAATTAAACTGTGAATGGAGTTAAAGGACTATTTATTACAGAAATATGTGCCACATTTGCTGACTGCTTCTTGGTGGAAGCAGTGGTCCTTTGCTCAGTTCCTGTTGAAGCCGGGCTTTTGCCAGGCCGATTTCCAGGGATGGGTTGGACATCCACCTCCTCAATAACATTTTCCTCTACCAAAATATGAGTAGCTTTCACAACTGAACTCACAATAAACAATGAACGGATGTGGAGCTGGTGCAGATAAATTGCTTTCATTGCCAATTTCCCTGATTTGATCAGAGTATGTTGGAAGTGCCTAAGTAGCAAATTCAAGTTTTGAAGATTTCATTTCTAGCAGTTTTATTATAAAAGCAATTTGTAGAATGGTGACAGGTCTTGGTTGCTTTTCTGCCTTGTAATTATGAAAGTCCTGCTTTTTGTCAATGTTTGTTCAGGTTGCCCAGAATCACATTAGAATAAATGCAGTTTGTGACAAGGATGTATGTTGGAGGAACATATTGTAATATCTGGAATGATATTACTGTTCTGAAAGCAGTGGGGTTTCATGTAAGGTCCATGATCAGCAGTCAGTGGAGTTCTCAAAGGTCTATGGGTGGGTAGTCCTATATGTCTATTTATGGTGTGTGGAGTTGTTTGAGGTGAGGTGGATGGCTTTTTGTTTGGATTTTTTTAATGATAATTAGTAGATTCATGCAACAGGCTCCAGCTCCTCTCATGTATTGAGACTGCAAAAGGAGAGGTTTGACTTGTAATAGATTGTCCCACTCATTGATTAATAAATGGAATCATTAACGGAATGAGAGGAAAATAGGATTAAACCCCTCCAGGCCCAGTGCTTGCCTGAGCACAGGTATGATGTGACTGAAGGTGATTTATAAAGAAGTTAGAAGCACATCAGAGGGTACAGGGTTTGGAGGATTAAAGACTGCTATAAATTCTCATTTGCCTGCATTTCACTGAACCTCTCAAATAGCAGTGAAGTTTATTCACCTCAGGGGGACCAAGACCTACACAGACTTGTGACAGATCAGTCTGGTCTAATATTTTAAGAGAGGATCTAGAGCAAAGCAGAACTGAACAATTCTGATAGAAAACAGCCATCTTGAAACTTGTAGGTTGCAAGGCAGGCTGTTGGAGAGTGATATTTTTCTATGCTATGTCTACCATTGTTTCATAATAAGTTGTTACTGCCTTGTGTAAGTTTTTTCCACTCTGTCCAACTCTGTGATGACTGAAACCAGGGATAAACCACTGAAACGTGGCTGAGCCAGCTGAGCTTGAATTGGAGAACCTTTAGGAACATGATGTGCCTCAGCATAGCCCTTGCTTGCAGCTGAGAATTGGGCCAACTGTAATGAGGCAGTTAAGTGAATAATTATGAAGATTAAGGACCTGCTGGGATTTTCAAAATGATTATGTGTTCTATTCCTAGCTTTAAGCACCTTTATAAATCAGGCCCTGGTCCTGAAATTTGCATCTAGATGCCTAAGTGCCATGGGAGTCAATGGAGTCTGAATATAAGCACGGATTACAACACAGGCCCACTCTTGGATTCTGGTTCTGTATTTTTTTTTCCTCCACAGTTACTGCTATTAAAATTATGCATCTTAAAAATACAAACGAATCCTTGCAAGGTGCTGATATGAGTTGTTTTAGGCGACATGAAACATCCAGCTAGTGTGCTTTGAGTAGCTCGTAAATGTGTTAAGGAAAATTTAAGTGCTTGACTTTGGTCCATTGATTCACACTGGTTGGTTACAAACAAAATGGGCTGGTGAACACAGTTGTCTCTTCTACCCCATTCCCCTGGGTGTTGGCTTTTTCCATGGAAGACAGCAGGTATTCCCCTGGAAAGGTGGATTTCTGCTTTGTCTGGGTGTTCTTTCATAATAGATGATTCTTCTTGGGGGTATTGAAATATTTTGCTTTGTGCGTCATAATGAGAGGGAAAAGGAGTTTTTAGGCTTTTTCTATTATGTGAAAATAACCTTTGGATGTCAGGCAAGCTTTATTAAAAAAAGCGAGACAATCTCTAGTGCAAAAGAAACAAGAAAATTGCTTTGCAATATTCTTATAACATTGAGTGAGGCATTTTGCTTATAATAATGACAAAAGGAATTTTCTATCATAGTGATGTTATGCTGGAGGTTTAGAAGTGGAGTACAACTGCAGTGTTGAAATCCACAGCACAGATAACACCAGGTGGGAAAACAGTCAAACTGTTGCCTTGTGTAAGTCAGTAAGTGAATGATCTTGAAAATCCCCGAATCCCAAGAAGTAGAACTGAACCCCAACAAGAGAAATGTGGTGTAATAGTACATAGTGCTGGCAGCAAATCACCAGACAGTTATTAAGGAAAGCATTTCTCTTAGATGTGTCCCTGATATATGGGAAACTGTCCTCTTCTGGCACAGCAGGTGTCTTGTGGAACACATTTTACCAGCACAAATGTCTCTGTGGCTTGAGGAAATGATTCATTAAAGTTGCTTAGTTCTAAAAAAGAGTCAGTTCAACTTTGAAAAATTTTATATTAAACTGTCTCTTCTCTGATGTTGCTACCTTTATTTTTTTTTTTCTCTCTTCAATAACCTTATAGCATTTTGGGAATTCCAGAGACAAAGGTAATGTTAAAGTTTGGCACAGAATAAATGGACTTCCTGTCAGTAAATCTATAATCCAAGGGAATGGTTATTGTGAGACTTGAATGATACAGAGTTTAATAAGTGAGATATAATGAATGCTAATGCACATGGATTTGTGGGAAATAGACCTTAACAATTTAGACATCCCTGTTTTGAGGTTCCATGTTTCATTGATAAAGACATTGATTTAAAGTCTGCCATAAATGTTGTCAGAATTCAATATCCTCAGACCAGGTTCTTTTAGTAATTCCATGCCTGGAGAGTGTAATGTTTAATGTCAAACTTACTTATTTAAAGATACTTAATGTTCCATGCAATTTTTGGTTTAGCAGAGTGGTACAAAATATATTGAAAACACAATGCAAATGTAAATTATGCTTAGAAAAATGTAACAATTGTAATTAATCTGCCTACTTCAATCAATCAGTCAATCAATCAATCACAGTACCAGTGTGATTCCCTTTGCCAGTCTTAACATTTTTACCCTCAGGATGCTTGGCATCATCAGTTGCCAGGAAGGAATATTTGGGTTGAATCCGGCTCAAACCTGTTGCTCTGTTTGAAAGTATTTTGTTAGTGTTGGATGAGCCACATTGCTGCTTTTGCTCTTCAGATCTGATCCCTGCTGTGGTCACACAAAGTCAGCTGCTTTGTGTTGTTCTCTGGGCTTGCTGGGCACTTCACCCTTGCCCATCTTTGAGTGTGGTTCATTTTCAGGGATTCATTCAGAGAATCCTGTTACCCCTTTAGGGATTTAGTCAGTCATGGATATCTGTAGAGGTTTGAATTCAATAGATCATGGCACTTTTGTTAAAAAGAAGTATTTCCATGGGCCCTGATAAATGGAATAAAACAGGTAAATATGCCTCAGAATATGTTTGTAAACAGACTATAGTTTTTACACATTTGGGTTTCTCATGCAGTGCCTAAAGGGGCTGCTTTTTAACCCTAAGGTATTTTATATTTTTGTTTTACTCTGCAAGTGAAAATGCAAAATCGTCACAAATTTAGTTCTGCAGACAACTCCAGTTTGGGAGAAGTGAGTCACTGGCAATGATAATGAGCTGAAAGCTCCAAGTAATGCTGAATTCCTTGGCGAGGCAGGCACAAGGAGACAATATTCAGTACGGCCACATGTAAAACCAGGTTTGTAGCAAGGAACACTGAACACACCTAAAGCATGGGAATCCCTGTCTTGTGGAAAAATGTAATGAAAGCTGAAAAGGACTTTGAAGGCTGATATAACAGCTGGATTTAAAGCAGATTAATACAAGACTGAATTGGAGAAAGTTTTGGTGCTTGTCATGCAGTAGCAAAATGCACAAACAACTCATCCCTGGTGTGTTCTCCAGTGCCAGAAATGGTCGTCATCAGTGGCTGCTGCTCTAAAAAAAATACCTAGTTCAGATTAATTGGAGAAAAGGTGTTTTTGCACACCAGTGAGGCCCTACATTTCTCATCAGTCAGACCTGCTGTGTGAAGGCAAATGTTTCTCTCACCCTTGGTTTGGGAAAGCAATGGGCAAGGTAACCCTTGCAGTGTGGCTGCAGAGCTGTTTTTGCTTACCAGGACGCTACAAAGAATTCAGAGTGTCCCACTCAGTCTCCTGAGGGTGTGACTGTGCTATTAAAATTTCTATGGTATGTCAAATTAACTCTGTGTCTACACCATGGAGATTTAATTATGTTTTGCACAATATCGTAGGGAAATCCTGGTTGTGTTGTTTCTCTGGTGGATCATGTTTCCAGCCATGACTTTCTGCTCTTTGACCACACCATGCTCTTTTATAAGCTGTTTGATGCTTTGTAGATGTAAATTTTTTATCTGGTTGAGGAGCTGTGTCTTGCCTTGTACAGAAAGCTGATGCTCTGCTTTTCCTTCTTCTCCTTCTGTTCTTCAAACATTCCCCACATAGTTGTCAACACTAAATTATGTTCAACCAAAATATCACTTATATTTGCTGCAAGATCAGTTTGTTTTCAGTTCCTTGGTTGCCAGTTTATTTGACCAAGTGTTTTGTGAAAACCAGTGCCTCCTATTAAAAACATTTATAGCTTTAATATGAAATGCTGCAAACATTTGAGCAATTTAGGATTATTACCTTTGAACCCTCTCTTCTGGTCAGATAATGAGTGAACATTGAAGTACATTTTAGAGGGCTTTAAAATCTGCTTTTTCATGTACAAAATTGATGTGAATCTCTTTGTATCACTGTCACAATCATGTTCAGAATGAGTATGTGTGTGTATATATATGAATGAAAGTTGATAACACTTGATAACTCCTAAGTGGGGATTTATATTCATGGAAGGATATAATCACAGGAATATCTGCACATAAATATGCACCTGTGAGAATGGAATTTGTTAAATAAAGCAGGCATCAATCTGTAGCTGCAGGGAGATAGCACTGCTATCTGATGGGACTAATGGCTTCAGCCCTGTGTTTTGTTAACACTTTTGTTCTTTTCTGAGCTTCTTAAGGAAGAAAAAACGAGCATCTGATCTCACATCTTTCATGAGAGAGGTGTATTGATTTCTTTTTATTGAGATTCTTTTCACAGCTTTTGGACAGTGGATAAAATACTGGTGCAAGCAGAATCTTTCAACTTTCCTCTAAATTTCTCAGCACCTTATGCTAACCAAACCTTTTCCCCCTGCTTGTATATTATTGTACATTATATATATATATAAAAAATTAGATTTTATATATAAACCCACATTATGCATACATAAAATATCACTAACTTTTTGTGACTGGCATAAGTGACCAGGAAAAGTGAAGGTAAAGAGTTTTTCATTAGTTGATCTTTTCAGTTCGTGTGGAAAGCTCATCTGCCTGCCTTCAGAGCGTGTTATCAAGAATTACTGAACAGACGTCTTTCAAATTTCAGTAAAGATATATAACAAAATCCAAGTTCTTAACGTGGAAAAAGCAATCACTGGTAAAGTATAATTGAGAAAAGGCTGCATGAAGTACTCATTTAGAAATATGTTGCTGTTTTCTGATCAGTGATAATGAAAAAGTTTAGGTGGGAATTGTCTGCATGGAAATTTACACTTGTTCACTTACACTGGTTAAAGCAAAGAAATTTAAATTGCTGTGGACAGACTTAGTTAAGAAAGGCTGCTCCTAATTGAATTGAGCTATACTGAAAATCTGGCTTTAATGGAAATAAGAGGTTCCACGTACTTATTTGCAGCAATTTAGCTTATGGAGTTTAAAATTTAACAGAGGCAAATTACAGTGTAGATGGCCTTTAATAGATTTGAACTGCAAACATGGGAGTAGGCTCTCAGCTGGTGATAATGTGCCAGCTGAAGTTCCCTCCACATTCACAGTGGGATCTGCAGGCTCTGCCTTCTTTCCCAGGTATTCTGTGCTGATTTTTCTGAGGGCAAACACAGTGCAGATAAATGAATTCCTTTTGAAGCTGAGGTTTGACTTCGTCCCTAGGGAGATTTAAATGCTATTCCAGAGCTGTGTTTCAAAGGTTTCAGCACTGTGTCTTGTCCTGATGAGGACAGATGGGCACCAGAATATTGCCCAGTGGGTTGGGAACCCTTATGTAATAGCACTTTTTTGCATCTGCTCATATGAATAAGCAGCCATTAAATTGGTTTGTTTAATTAAAAGCAACTCCCAGTCTTCCAAAACAGCCACCATTTCAGAAGTCTCTCACAGAAAGGCAGATGCATGAATTTATCAAATTTCCTGAAACCTGCAAGCCTTGGAAAGTTATGAAAAAGAGTTTGTGTGTGTATATTTACAGAGGTGCTAAGAAATGTAGCTGCATGACAGTTGCTACTTTCCACACCAGCTATGAGAGTGATGGAAATTCAGATATTTGCACTAAAATACTGGTGTTGGTAATGTCATGCATGTAGGAATCATCCTGGGTGTTAGCAGAGGATCCTGGGGATACAGAGGATACAAAGAGGGAAGCAGACTCTCAAGATCAGTAGTGTGCACTTGTAAATGTGGAGAAAAAGAGCATACAAAGCTGTTGTTTGTTGGGGTGTTTTTTTGTTTTTTTTTTAACGGGTGGAGAACACAGGACGTTTAATTAGATTCAGACAGTGTTTGATTATGCACAATAAAAAGTATAAATACTGTAAAGTCAGTAGCATCATGTACTTTAAAGAAGAATATGTCCTTATATAGGTTCAGAACGGCTGATGAAGGCACCCACAACAGTGCACCTTCACACAGGGAGAGGAAAAACCATGAAAGGAGCTGTTTAGGCATCTGCTCAAATGTTTCAATCAGTTCCTTAGTTGAGACTGCAGCTGTCAGTTGAATAATTTAAGCATACATTACAGCAGCTGTAATGCCCTCCTCGTTTTTAATCATTTCCACCAAAGCAAATCCCACTCCAGAGGTTTGGCTGCTCTAACAATGTGTTTGATACAAACCTCCCGAAGGTATAAAGCAGGATGGGCAACCAATTTGGAAATTACAATAATCCAGTGGAGGTTAAGATTGCCTTGTTCTGCTGGGATGTTATAAAATTTGAACCTTATACATACATCTGAAATAAATTAGCTGTGGGTGGTTCCTGGAGTTTTATTACTCAAGGGTACTCTTTCTTTAGGTTTGAGATACACTGGACTCCTATTATCTGGAAATGCATTAATTTCAGTGGCATGTATTTCTAGATTAATGTTGGCTCCAAAATTATATGAGTGTTTGGGATAAAATGGGATCACAAGAATCCATTTGGAAAGGCACAGAATATAATTATTATTTTAGAATCTGTGACTACTGGTCAGGAGATACTTTGCAGCTCTCCTCTGTTTAAAATATCTGGTTTGGTGTGAAGGAGGTTACAGAAAAGTACCACTAAGCTGGTTGAATGTACTGACAAAGCACTTTTAAAGGTGGGAGAGGAAAAAGATGAGAGCAACTCAGCAGAGACATGGAGAAAAAGGTGCATCTCTAATGAAAATCAGATGCAAAAAGAAAATTAAACTTTAAGTAAAAGAAAAATTGATTACTGTGTCTTTGTTTGCTTTTGGGGCAATCTACACTAATGAAGGGCTGTGGAGCATGGGAAGGAGCTGATGATGGAGAGGGATGAAGTGTAGGCAGCAGTCAGTGGGGTTAATGACCTATGAAGCAGCAGAGTGAGGAAACAGAAGATATTTAGAAGCAATAATATTTAATTTAATTTTTTTGTGGTTTTCTCGGAAAGAAGTTGGTTCAGGTGTGGAGCTTCCCAGGAAGTGCCCAGCAGCCCTGTGAGGAATGGGAGGCAGTGGGAGCCAAAGAGAGGTGAAGGATGGCTCAGGTCCGAGGTGTGTGCTCAGGGTAGGAGTGATAAATTGCCTTCATTTGCCCAACCACCCCGTCTCGCAAAGGGCAGCACGGTCCTTCCCTCTTGCTGTTACCTCTGCATTTCTCACTGCGGTGTCTCAGAGGAAGGGAGTCACTATGGCCTCTGCGAGCTCCCCAAATATCCAGCCAATCCATTGTAATCAGCATAATCCACTCCACTAAAAACTGTAACGGACCTTTGTGGAAAATTTTTGAGTAGCCTCTTTGGTCAAAACATAAGTTTTTCAAATATAATGAGAATATTTTTGCATGTTTACTACCATTTCTCCTTTTTTTTTTGGTGTTGTTTTGTGACCGCTAGAATAAGGTAGTTTTGGATAAACAGTAAATCGCTTGTAAATCTTTTCTCAGGTTATCTAAGCTCTTATGCTTAGATATGATTTCTGACAATTGTTGAGGAAGTGTTGTTTTCTCTTAATGATTTCGGTCTGCATATGAAGCGAAAGTAATTAAACAAGCAAAGCTTGCTTTATCACATCTTCATCAATATTGTAGCTTTGTCATAAAGGTTTGTGTATCATGGAGTTGGTGTGTATTCGAATTTTGTGCTTCTCATCTGACTTCATTTCCTGATTCAGAGCTGAGTATCCCAGAGCCTCAGGCACTTGGGCCAGGGTACATATCCTCTGTTTTTTCCCACGTGCTCACTGATGGGCTTGTGTAACTCTGAGCAGCACCTCCTCAGGAAGGTGCCTTTAATGCAAAGTCTCAGTCTCAGCACTGAATTTAAATAAAGCCTTGCCCTTGGTGCGCACATCAACCCTTGCTGACAGGAGCACTCCATAATATGCAGCCACTGTAGCGATATGGTCAGATGGGAAACAGCATAAAAGTCATAAAAACAGTTAATAAAGAAAGCTAACAGTAGCCTTAAAGTATTTTTCACATCGCAGTATATTAAAGAGATGAGAACCTTTATATGTCCATTTTTGCAGAGTGAAGTGAGAGCTTCTTTTCCAAGGACCAAGTTAATTGGCTGCCAGACAAGAGTGTGAGTGTGAAAAAAGGGAGAGATACAAAGCATTCAGGCTTCTGAGCCTCATCATGTTTATTACCCCCTGAGAGAGTAAAAGAGTTTGTCTGCATCCCATAGGAAATGGTGCAGTGCAGCACCATTTACACAATACAATCAGTATATATTGTAAGGCAAATTCAATTCCACTTCATAAAGCTCTCACTGTGTGCTGCCATAATCAATAGGAATAGTACATATAGGAGATATTATCTCAAAGTAGTTTTTGATCTCCTTCAAGTGGCTGTGGGTATCTTGCATCTTGCTGATTCAGTTCTTTGTGCGAATACTGTAAGTTTTAACTATTTTTATAAAAAAACCCCTTAGGATCCTGGGGGGAGTGAAACTGCCCATTCAGCAGTGCCCATGTATTGGTTTCTGCCCAGGTGTCCCACCCTTTTCTAAGGAGTAAAATCAGCTCTGCTCCAAGACTGAGCTCGGGCTAGGCTCTTGCCTTCTGTGTAGAGAACTTTTTATGTCCAAAAACTGGCCTGACCTTTGAGATGAAAGAGAAACCTATAAAAACCATCATGCTTGGCATGGTTTCAAGCACTAGGAGCAACCTGCTTGGAGATTATCCCATTTTCTTCACTGTGGAGAATTATAACAACACAGTTTAATGTAGAACAGACTTTGAACGTGGTGTTCGTCCCACTTCATGCCACAGGAATAAATTGTGAGTCAAAATGGTTTACTAAAAGGAGAACATACCCTGGCTGGATTATGGAAACTCTACATGAACAGAAAGTGAAGAAGTCATCTGCTGAGAAAGGAGGTCAGGTAGTGGGACTACAGAGAAGGGAATAACAAGGTGCCCAGGGAATAGCTAAGGTAAATCAGGTGTCCTTCTTGGTAATGCAGGACAAGGATCAAACAGTCTTAAAATTGTGGTCTGCATACAACTTCGAGTTTTAAAGAATGAGTTGGATGTTTTAATATTTTGGGAGTCGATCTCTTCCTGCCTTCCAAGGAGACATGGGTATAAAGATGCCACTGGAACTTAAAGCTTTAGGTCATACATCATTAATTTGCAGCTGATTTCAGTGACAGCTGCATGAGGTTGGTAGGGCTTTTATTTTTCCCAGAGACCTTGGGCACCAGTCACTTCAAATGACATCAATAAAAATGATCAAGGACTGGTTTTTCTGAGAAGTGAATTCTATATATATATTTTTTTTTTTGTATCACAATGTTTTATACTCTGGAACACAATTAATAAATAATAGAATGGACTATTTTATTTACATAAGAAGGTAAAGGCTGAGGCTTAATATTGTGTTGCTAATGGCATAATTATTGAGCATAGTTTAAAAAAAATAATATTTAATTTAATTTTTTTGTGGTTTTTTTTTTCAAAAACACCGTTTTCCATCCACAGGGACAGCAGTATCCAATTTTGTGCCAGGATATATATTTTGAAGAAGATTGCACAGGGCTGATTGACCCTTTAACTGAATAGTTAATTTCTTTATAATGAAACTTAGTAAAAGAGGGAGGAAGAAGAAGGAATAAATAGGTGGGGAAGATATGCAGTGGTGTTTGGGTAGCTTCTGACCCCACCACCTTCAAGTACTCCTTCTGTCTTATTCTACTGCTCTATTCTGGAGTTACATATTTTAGAATATACATTCCATTTCTTTTCCCTTGTAAATCCTAAGTGCTCAGCTGCAGGTCTGTTTAAAAAAAAGTCTTATTTTTACAGTGGAGACAGAATATTTTCCTTTATGGATAATTTTTGCATTTTATCCCTGCTGCAATCCATGAGAGACAACCCCATAGCAGCCACACAGCTGGAGCAAATCAATACTTTTTAAAGTGTCTGGTTTATCATTCAATATCTGTGGTAGTTTTTTTTGCTATTTATATGTACTTATAATAGATAAAAGTATTAATGATTAAAAGGCTTGTTATATGTGGTACAGAAAAGCCTTGAAATCTTCTTGAATACATGCAGGGTATTTTTATCCAACACATTTGCAGAATGATTTTTCACTATTCAAAAAATAGGTTAGGTGTACATGTGTTTCTGGACATGAAGAGTTTATATTCTAAAGTATCATGACAACAAAGAAGATTTTGGATATTCTTGTTCATGATAAGAGGGGGTGGTGGTGATTTTCCCAGATGTCACTGTAACAGTGCTGTCAGAGCTGGGAACTGTGTCCAGATACCTCCACCTGAATGTCACTGCCTATCTTCCTTTCTAATGGAAAAGTTTTGTTGCTGTTGGTTTTGTTGTTTATTCTTGTTTCAAAATTATTTATAGTATGATTTCAGATGGGCAGTTTGAAAGGAGTTTTATAGTTCCTTCCTGCTATTACTTTGAAAAATACCTGGTGAGCATCTTCCTAGTTTCAGGTGGAGCCCTGAACTTGAGGAGCTCTGGGACTTCCAGAACAGCCTCAGATCTTGTCTTGAACCAAACACCTTTGTTACTGAAGGAAATAAATGTGATTGGTGTCATAACAGATTGATAGTACAAAAGGAACACATTCTCCAAGCACTTTTGCATAAAGTACTAAAGAACTGAGCTCTTGGCCTGACAAATGCATTTGAGGTTCTAGACAGATGGGCTTGATTTTATTCCTCACTTTTCTGGGGGCCTATATCTGGTTTTCTGCAAGCTACATTTGACATATTTAAACAGTTTTGTTCAGAAATTATTTCACCTTTCCTGCTTCTTTGTATTTGAACAGAAATCAAAGCACCCAGAAACCAGACAATGAAAGATATTTACCAGTGGCAGGATTTTATTTCTTCACAGAAGCTGCGGGCAAATGAGGTAATTGCTGTGATGGATCCTGGAGATGCTTTTGGAGTGTGTCACACAGTTGATGTAATTATGAGATGATTGGAATTATCTTGTCCACCTGGGCATGCTTTGGCTTTGGTTCTCCATCAGTTCTGTGGGATATCAAGCTGCCTGCCAGTCCCACTCGGTGAGGGATTGTCGCAGGTGCCTGTTCCTTATCAAAAGGAAATGGTGTTTTCTCATGTCCATATGTTCTTTGGGATTCCCCTCTGCAACTCTCCAGAAACCTGCTTGTCACCCTCAGAGATGGTGAGTGCACAGAACTTGAACACTGAAGCTTGTAACGGGAATGAGAAACTAATAAAAGTGTGGCAAAAGAACTACTTACCCTAAAAGGAAAAGGACTTGCATATTGATAACCCTGAAATGAAAGAATAAAAAATTCATGATGCTGCATTGTGGATTAAGTTCATGTCTTCATGACTAAACCAAATGTGAAATTGGAGCTCAGAATATTCTGCTACCAACAGAAGTAGTTTTTTCCTCCATCTGTTTTACTGGTAGCAGAAACTTATTCAGGTGTCTGCACAGTCCTTGAAATGATTTTAAAGTTTTTAATTAATGTTTTGTTATCAAAATGCTCAGATTAATAAAAAAAGAACACAATGACAGTAAACAATGCAAAAGGGAAAGATAATTTGTGGTTGCAATGTAAATGTAGTGTTGTGTAAAGGACAGGATCTACTTTACCAGGTATGAATTTCCCTTCCATCCTTGTATGTGGGAGCAAGTATTGGAATTTATCCAACAGGCAGAGTAGGTGACATGGAGTTGAGTGTTTTGTGGAACTGTTTAATTTCAAGGGAGTTCCAATGGAGTTTTGGCACTGACCTTGAGTACTGTGCATGTAAAACTCTGAGGTGATGGAAATAATGGTGATGGTGGTAAAATGAGAGCAGCCAGCCAGAAATGGCAAGAATTTGATGCTTTACAACAGAACGTTTTGACGTGTCCTGTTCCCTCCCTCGCTCCTGAACAAAAAAAATGCAAAATTTGGTCATGTTTTTTTTTGAAGGCTTGAAGTAAGTACATGTTTTGGGGCTTGCAAGACATCTCACTGATATCTCAGTGAAATACACTTAAGTGTAACACATTTCATTTTGGCCATGATCCTGGCTGGCCTCAGTCTGCAAGCCAACAAAACACCTGGGCACACATTAGAGAATCCATTCAAATAGTTTGGGATTAATTAAAACATACTGACTGACCCAGTAACATTGAGAAAAACGATTCATGGATGCCAGTGATGCATTTTGTGAATTCAAGCCTGAGAAAATGGGAGATTTTAGCTCTCTCTGTCATTCATTCATTGAAAGTGGCCCCTTCTGGTGTTTAACAGTCCATGGGCAGCTTAGTGCTGACGGAGGAGTGCCTGATCTAAGGGAATTGCAAAGGGAATTTGGGGAGGCAGGAGGTGATTACCTGAGCTGGGATTTGGCCAGGAGATGGGAGCTAATATAGCAGTGCTTATTAAACACCACGAGTGACAAAGAGCCATCTTTTACTGCCAGATAGAAATGAATGCTGTTGATCTCGGAATGACTTGGCAGGATTCACTTTTCCTGGGAAGAGTTAGATGACTGACATTGTCAGGAACTAGGAAGTACTCACTGGATCAAGCATTCCTTTTGTCTAGTGTGCTTCTCTCTGGCAAATTAATTTTACTCTGTAAAAGACATGGTTAGAGGATCAAGAAGCCCATAAAGACCATTCTTCTTGACTTTGTAAGTGAGCAGCCTCACTCTTTGTTGCCAAAAACATGTTGGGCATTGCAAGATGTTTCTGAAAACTGCCAAAAGGGGGGTTTTCAGGTTATAATTTCCTTTTTCAGGATATTCCAAGTGGTCATACTTTGTATTTAAGGACAGAATCTTTGTATTTGATGATAGAGTCTATTTATCAAAATTATTCCATAATTTCTATAAATATCCTATTATAATTACTATATTATATTTTTTATTTTCAATGTGAAATCATGATTTTCAAATATTTAATCAAGATTATGAATCCTGCATTTAGCATAAGTATTTAACTTACAGGTTCATGTGGTTTCTTTTTGGTTCATCTATCTCCTTTAGCTGAAAATTCTTTCAAAAAATTTGCAAACCTCTTGCTTAGAGTATAAAGTAGAGCTATACTGATTTTTTGTTTGTTTTTAAGCAGAGATGAAATAGAATTATTTAAAAGGCTTACATTTCTGGGACCCAACTGATTTCAAGGAATTCTTTAAGAGATTGTGAGAAATCTACATTGTCTGTATGTTGTGCCTACACAGGAACTGTCAGAATAAAAAGTTTGCCTGAGGAGGCAATATGGTTTTATTGATAACCTAAAGATCACAAATCTTGGTTTTTATTCCACTTTAATTTACCAGTCTATCTATCTCTCTTTTTTTTTTTTTTTCCCCCTACTTTTGTTTAATTAGGTTGCCAGACCTTTGGTCAGGGACCATTTACTGTTTTTATACACTGTAATTATAATTGTAAGAGTATGTGAGATTGCCAGCACTGTGTAGAATAAATTTCAAGTACTTTAAACCAATTTGAAATTACCAATTTCACCAAGATTCTCATTCAGCAAGGCACTTGACTGTGGGTATCTCTTTTAGTATATGAATGCCACTCTTGATTATTTTAAGGGTTGAATTCAAACATCTGCTGAAGTGCTTTGTAGTGAAATATATTCTAGAATTAAGCTGCTCAGAAATGCACTTATAAGCAGAGTTTGATTCATTCTAGCTCTACCCTTCTCCTGAGACAGACTGACAATGGGGAGGAGCTCAAAGCTCTGGTTCGTGTGAAAAGGGGAGAATTCCTTGACCCTTAGTGTTTGATTTGTCTGCCAGCACCCCAGGAAAACTGGGACCCTGGTGCCTGACCATTCTGTCAGCATCCCATCAGAGGGACTCTTCACTGAACAATCCTGCTGGATCAGAGGGTGGCTTGACTGACTTACTGAGGGACACACACCAGCAGCATAAGGGAGACCCCTCAACATGTCTTCCCACTTTATGGCCCCTCAGCAAGTCACCCACTTTATCTGGTTATGTTCCCCACTGCTGGTGACCGCCAGTGCCCTGAAAGGACTGGCACTCACACTTCGTGCAATAACACACCTTATTAACAGAAAATTGCCACACGTTAAGGTCTGGGGACTGCCAGTGAAAGTATCTGACTGCAAAAATGTCTTCAAAGCAATTCACAGAGAAGCTCTAATTCCCAGTGAAAGTATTCAATGTGCACAGAGTATGTTTCTTACCCGCGAGGGAAGAAGGTGAGTTCAGCCTGTTGACTGATCCCAGTAGTTACGGTGGGGTCTTCCCTACCTTAACCGTATTCTCAGCTTTTATACTATTTCTTTATGTTTAGGTGGAGCTTGAGTGGCTCTTAGTCATACATGCCTTTGTTACAGATTGGTGTAACATTCTCTCACTTTGCTCAGAGGTGTAGTCGATAAAGTACAGAGCGCGTGCAGTGTGAGGGGTGGGCATGCCCTGAGGTGGGTGGCTTTGGGAAAGGGGATGTGTGTTAAGACAGTTGTGTTATAATGAACCAAGTTCATCTGAGGAGGGTAATTTCACAGCTCCTGGCTCAGCCACAAGACTCCTTCTCTCTCCCTTGGCTGACAGGCCCTGTGCAGTTTATCAGCTGTGAAGCGCCATCAAGTTCCCCTCCCTGCCAGGGCTTTAACGGGACTTGACCGCGGTGTTTTCACTCCACTCCACCTCCCATTCCATCCCCCTCAGCAGGGGCTGTGCCTGCAGGTTGTGTGTGTGGGGAACCATCCTGAAGCAGGCTTTGAGCACGCCAACAGCATTCCGTCCAGGGAGCAGCAGCTGCATTTTACACTGTAATTCCTGTACTGTCATAGCTTCTGTTTTGATGGGAATATAACTTCTCAGTGTCCTCTAATTTTACCCCTAGCCATTTTTCCACAGACTTGAGAAATCTATATAAAAATGAATTAGGATCTTTTTCCTTGAAAGCTGAAGAAGTTTTTCTCTTATGCATGAGAGATGCATTTATTTAGGCTGTGAGAGATGTGTTTTGTTGCAGTGAATTTCACTAGCCTGGAGAAAGACCTCTAAGAGGTATTGATGCCTTGAAGTGGCTACCTGAAAACAGAGGCTAGACAAGAATAAGAGAATAAGAGTAGGTATTTATTTGAAGGGCCTTCAAAGGTACACCTTGGGAGTGTAAAGAGTACAAGGGGCTCCACCCAAGATGGACGCAGGGTCACGGGTTCTTCACACTTTTGTAAGTTTGGTCCATCTGCATATCAGGGTTAATTTCTCCAATTATAATTTCAGTTAATGATGTCATTACCGGAAGTTTTCTCCTCCTCTCAAGGGTTTAGTTTACACATTTTGGGGCCTGGGACAATCAAGGTGTCCTTGAAAAGCAAACCTAGAGAGGGTTTGTTATGTCTAACCAGCATGAAAGAACAGTAGTTAACAGGCCACACGAAACTTCAGAGTTTCACACTAGGCAATACAGGATTTGAAAAATGTAAAAGTTAAAACCTAAGGCATCAGTATGATAAGGCAGTCTTGCTGTGTTTTAGTCTACTAGACTGTCAGCTGTTTGCACCCAGTGTTTGAATGCGGAGGCTTATTAATTCTTAAATTCAGATGGAAGAGCTGGTTAGTATGAAAAATAAGGAAATAAATGTGAAACCTGGGACACAGTGTTATTAGTCAGGCCTGTTATGACTGGAGGCTTGATATATTTAAAGAAGGTACCTTGAAGCAAAAAAAACCCTGAGAATTTACGTGAAACAAAATAGGCTGATTTTGCTCTGACAAACACATTTTAATTTGAGGAATGCTCCAGTCTCTGGGTCCACTCCTGCACAGCAAATTCTGTCTCCCATGACTGTTTAGCAGCAAGTGGTACTGGCAGTGTCCAGACTCAATAAAAACTCCCAGACAAATGTCTCCCTTTTTCATTTACGTAATTTTTTCTGCGTAAAATAAAAAAGAATTTTTTTATACTTCAGAGACAGTGGATAGATATGGAAGGCCCCCTCGCGCCCTGGAGAAAGCAATATCAAAGCAGGGTGGGCCACTTTCCTTGCTGGGAAACAGAACTGGGAGCTGTGACCTACGGCTACATGTTTTAAGCATTTTGAACTTGATCTAAACCTATTAAATCCAATGCTGTAGTTCCATTCTCATACTGTTATTATTACTCTTTGACCGGTTAATTGAAGTTAAGGGGAAGGCAGGAGATGAATATTAATCCTTTGGATTTAACCAGTCTTACTTTCCCTTCCGCACTGATTAGAGACTGCCAGTCTATTTCCCTGATAATTTAGCCAGTTATGGTCCACTTTTCAATTTAAAGGCTTTTCTTCCCCTGCCCCCCTTCCTTTTATCAATTTTATTTGTATTTTACGTTGCCCAGAGCACAAGTCTTATGAGGAGCAGCTGAAGATACTAGGGTTCTTTAACTTGGAAAAAAGGAGGCTCGGAGGGGATTTTATCACTTTCTACAGCTGCCTGAAAAGCTCAGGGGGGATCTCATCACTCTTTGCAACTACCTGAAAGGAGTTTGCAGCAAGGCAGGTGTCGGTCTCTTCTCCCAAGTAACGAGCAAAATGGTGTCGGGTTATGCTGGGGGAAGTTTTGATTGGATATTAGGAAATGTTTATTCACTGAAAGTGTTGTCAAGCATTGTAACAGGCAGCCCAGGGAAGTAGTTGAGTCACCATCCCTGGAGGTATTTAAAACACATGTAGATGTGGCACTCAGGGACGTGATTTAATGGTGGACTTGGCAGTGTTGGGTTAACAGCTGGACTCAATGAACTTAGAGATCATTTCCAACCTAAGTGCTTCTTGATTTACCTGGAATAAAGCTCCATTCTACACAGCTTGCTTTAGATGCAGAATGCTATCAGGAAGATGTGTTAAATTTTATTGCAGCATTTCATAAATGGATGCTGCTTATTCAAGAAAACCCATTTCAGCAGGCTAAGTGAAAATAAATAGAAAGATATGCATTATTTACAGACCATAATGTGGGGAAGCAGTCTGCATGCACAAAAAGCAGATGAAAACGCAGCAGATGTTGCAAGGAAAATTACTGTTCAGGAAAAAAGCTTGTGTTCAGGCCCACATGCTGTATATATACACACATTATTAAAAACCAAAGGTAAATCAGTTTTCACAAGGATTTTCAACCCCAGATTTCACTCTGAGGAAACCCTGGCATTGGCTTCCTTCAGCAGTAGGCCTATATCTTGATTGCCATCTTCTTTCTCTTTGTAAATAGGAGGAAGCGATTAACCTGTGCAATTAGGAGATTGCTTTTGCTTGATTTTCTAGCTGATATTTCCACCAGACCTAGAAAGTAATCAGCAGCTTGCATGGTGTGCATAATGCTGGCAAGTAGGAGTCAGCCAGGCAAACCCTTCCTCACACCCACGCATTGTACACTGGGGTGGGTTGCCCACCAGAACTGCTTTATCACTCCCCTCATCATCTGAGCAGGGGAGAGACAATATAATGAAGGGCTCATGGGTTGAGATAGGGCAAGGAAAGATCCTTCACCAGCTGGTCTTATGGGAAAAACAGATTTGACATGGGGAAATTGAGTTTATTACCAGTCTCAATCAGAGCAGGATAATGAAAATTAAAGCAAATCCTAAAAACACCTTCCTCCCTATCCCTCCCTGCTTTCTGGGCTCTATCAACTCCTCCTTGTTGGCACAGAGAGATGGGGAATGGGAGTTAAAGTCAGTTTATGACATGTTGTTCCTTCTGCTGCTTTCTCCTCAAGGAGACGGCCCCTTTTCCTGCTCCAGTGTGTGTCCCTACCACAGGAGAGAATCCTCCATGAATTTCTTCAGTGTGAGTGCTTCTCACAAGCTGTAGTTCTTCATTAACTGCTCCAGCATGGGGTCCTTTTCCTTGGTTTAATTCTGTTCACAGTTATATTTTTCTTCTTCATGTGTAGTTAAGCAGCTCAAAAAATCTCCCTCCCAAAGTATCTGCTCTGTCAGAGATGACCTGTCTTGGATGTAGAGTGTGTTATGTCATTGTCAGGTATCCCAGGTTAATTAGGGAGGATAAAACAGGGCATAAGAAGCTACCAACGTTCCTGAGAAGTCAAAGAGCAAGAGTCAGGGAGAAAAGGACAGAGCTGTTCTGCAAGAGAAATCAAGTTGGGGGCAAGGGTGGCAACTCTGCATGCAGGGAAAGGCTTCTCACAGGACTTTTCCAGGCTGTCTGATCCCAGGTTGCACGATGTTGTAGCAGAGCAGCCTTGAAGGCAGTCTCCAAGTAGCTGAGTTCTCTGAAGCTTTTCTGACCTTACAAGAACTTTGTCCATCAGCAGAAAGTAGCCAAGAACCTTACAAACACAAGTCACGAGACAAGGGGTGCGATGCTCATGACTCCTACATGGTCCAAGGTGACAGATTTTGTATTATTGCCTGGTTTAGGCCTTCTGTGAGAAGTTACACAACACAAAATTAAGAAGATGGGATAAAAATATTAAAAATACATAATGAAATATTAGGCTGATTTTTATTCTACCAAGGACCATTTTACCCATGGTGTGACAACAGGACAGATTTATATCTGTGCCCCGTGGCCTTAAAGCCTATACAAGATCTCCTGATGAAGATATGAACTCTGGATAGTTGCATGTTTTTCTCAGTAAATGGTGGTGATTTGTGAATGGACCTCTATTTTTCAGTGGGAAAGTTCAGAACAGGCACCTTGCAGAATCACAGAATGGATCACTTAATTCCAGCCCCAAACTCTGGCTCAAACTCTTCAGCTCTTAAAAATGCGGAACATTTCAAATAGAGACAGTTTCTTTTAATCAGTATTGCAAAATAAAGTAAGCTCTCTACAACATATTATATATTGACTTGCCTCCTTTTTTGACATTGGATTTAGTGCTGAAGTGTCAGAGATTCCCCTGGGAAAGAAATTCTGTTTTCTACATAACTCTAAGTGGATCTGCTTCACTTGCTGTACTGGTTTGATTTCTTAATTTTTAATGCAATTACTCTTGATTTATATCACTAAATGAGAAGGTGTTTTTTAAACTAACAAACATGAGCCACCTGGGTTTTCTTAATTGCCAAAATTAGTTGTTCACATATGCCTGCTTTTTATGTGATGGAATTATTTTATTTAAAGCCCAGGTTTCCATTCAAGAGGAGAAGGAGTTCCTATTTGCTGGTGCCAGCTGAAGTGATTTATCAGTGCACTGCTGTGCAGTGTTGTGTGGATTTTCTAACTCTGCTCAGAAACCACGGCTTTTCCTGGCATCTTTAAAAATCAGAATATTTATGCTTTTCTTTCCAATTTCCAGACCAGTGTCAACCCCAGCACAGCACTCTCAGAGTATTTGTGTTATAGGTAACTCTGTCTTACTGAAGTCTGTTTTGCTTGAACTGGAACTTTATGTTTTAGGTTTGGGACAGGTCCATGCCACAGTGGAGGCACAAGTGACTGGAAGAAACCTCTTGAACGTTTTCCTCTGCAAGGTTCAGTATGTTCATGTTAATCCAGCATGTCTGGGAGACAAGAGTTTACAAAGAAGTCATTTTTAGAGAAAAAACGTTTTAATTTTTGCATCTTTCAAGGAGCGTTGTTCATACATTTGGAATGGCCCTTTTTGGAAGATGAGAGGTAAATCTGAGTTCTGAGTGTTCATTACTATTTTATTCTTACTAGAAGAGGGCCTAATTAAAACAATATTTTAGGGTTACTTCACTGTCTTCCGTTGTCATTATTTTTGTAATTACACTCTGTCTGAATATAAAATTAGAAAGGGGTTCTTTGTCCTGCTTGCTTTATTTTCCTGAGCAACACCAAGGTAGAAAGAGCTTCCTTCTTGCTAGTCCTTGCCTTTCTGGTCCTTTTTCGCTGTCATGAAGAACTTTTTGATGGCACATAAATAGTGCAGCCAAATATTTGTAAATTCACAGGGAATATTTTACACAGAAACTTCACACTGTTCACTTTCTATGTGGATAAATTTAATAAGCAGATTATTTGTACATTTTATATTGATGTGGTTGAATGACTGAATTGGTCAAAAGGATGAGCTCAGGTTCTGTTGAGGACAGTAGTAGTGATATGTTTATAGTGATATATATATATTTAGTGATCCAGATACAGCTATATAGAAAGAGATATACCTTCCCTCTTCCTTTTGTATTTAACTTGTCTTTTGAGACTTTCTAATATTCCCATTGAATAGCATCAATGAGTAGCTATTTCTGGACAAATTAAATGTTAATAAGTCCTTGTTATAGGTGTCAAGAAAAGTAGCACTCATTGAATAATACATGATGGTTCACTGATAAGAATCACTGACCCAGTCTATAAAGCCTAAAAAAATTCACATTCAGGTGCTTGCTTAGGATAAATTACCATGGATTTCATGTTACAAACCCAACCTTGCAGGTTTGTGAGATACTGCTTTAGTTGCTTAAAGGATACCTTGGTGTAGTTTCTCTCTCATTTGATTTTAGAGTTTGCTTTTTTTTTTTTTAAAAATACCTATTTTAAAAGGTGTTACCTGTTCAATTCCATTGAAAGCATAGGAGACACATCAGTTTTACCAGAGTCCTAGGAAAAAAAATCAGGAAGTGTAATGTGTTTCTTAGTTTGTTTTTTAATGAGGAGGGCTATCTTTATTAAGCTAGGGAGAAAGGCTTCAATAAGATGGATGCAAAGTTTTCTTTGTAATGTTTAAGTCTATTCTTTTCCTCATCCTGCTGATTCAGAGATAAATGCACAGTATGGAATGAGTCAGCTCTCAGTAGGATTCTCAGCAAAGAGAGAATGGGCCTGTCATATTTGTATCTTGATAAAATTATTCCATGAATCTGAGGGGAGAAGCACACAGAGTATTTTTATCAGTTTGCATATATGTGACAAACAGCACGATTTTGGAAAGCCACTTAGCATGCCTTGTAAAATATTATTTTATTGGCTGTACTGATAGTTTGATACCATTCTGGGTTTTTTTCCCAGTTTCTTACTTGTAAAAATGCAAATATTTTTAGTGTATGAGTTACAAGTTTACACACATTTTTGTACCACTGCTGGGATTTTTCCAACACCTTCTTAATAGCATTTTATGTTATGTGATAGATGTAACTGGAGAATTTTGCTGCCAAAAAACTACTGAAAGGTCAGGAGAATTTGTTCCCTGAATAATTCCACAGTTTATCTCCATTTCTGCTGAAAGAAATGTGATGCATTTGAAATTTGAAGGGAAAATCAATGCATGTTTTCCATATTATCCATCAAAGCTTTTGTGAATCCTTCAATAGAAAAATATAGGTCCACCTCTTGAGCTTCATTTCAATGAAAGATCTCTGCAGAACCAGAGTCTCCTTTTTTAATCTGCTTTCATCAGCGTGAGTGGGGAATAAAGAAGGGTGGAGATGGGTAATTTCTCCCGTCCTTGTCTCTTGGAATTTTACCCCTGTGAAATGTTATCTGGGGAGAGATCAAGATAAAGAGTTGAGCTCAGAGCTAAATGGTCAGGGGCTGAATCCTGGGGGAAATGAGCACACCAGGAGCAGTCAGTGTCCCTCCACGAGCTCATGTTGTCTCCATGGGGGTTGGAGCTGGAGACTTCGTCTGGAATCCACCAGATCAACCATGTTTAAATTTACAACAGAAATCTACTGAACTTAATCCTTGAGTGCAGGTACTGGAGTAGAGTCTGTACTATGTTTTCTGTACTGGACAGAGGAGAAATTGCCTAACAAAAGAAAGAAATGGAAGTTTGTGATAGATGAAGTTCCCTCCCTCCAGTGTCTCTCTTGAACATGACAATGCTCTCATAGATCTGTTTACTTGGTTTACAGGACCTGGCAGCAGAACATCAACATTTTATGCATTCCTTCCCTGAAGACAGTTACTAAAAAGGTCTTTTTTTTTTCTGGGCTCCTGTCCATGCTGATGCCGCCGTTATTTTTAATTGTGTGATAAGGAACAAGTTAAATTGAATCTATAGTTAAAAACTGTCAGGTTGACAATGGATTTATTTTGAATGCATTTAGAAAACATTAGTGGGTGAGAAAGATAAGCTCAATATGATGGATAGAAAACTCTAAATGGCCTTGAGATTTTCAGTGCTTCTGTCAGTGAGGGCTTGATGGAAGGCTGCCTAGCTCTTAATAATGAGCTTTTTCTTGCAGGCTGAATGAAACTTTTTTTTCTGCACACTGAATCCCTCATGTTTTCTGTCCCACCTGCACTAGCACCATTTTTGCCCTGTTGACCCAGTTGTTCTTCCCACAGTCCATTCCTCCATTTGGTTTCAGTATTTTAATATTTTAATTTTTAATATTAATATTTCTCCAATATTTTTGATCTTTTTATCTTAATAAGTTTAATATTTTAGGTTTTTATAACCCTCTCTTACTCTTGGCAAAATTAAGCACCTCAGCTGCACTGATCTGTTTTGGAACTTGTTTGAACATCTAAATTTTCCATGCATCTTTGAGATGTTGGTACATATGTGGTCTACTCAGTTACTTTGAAAGTAATGGAGAAAAACCATCCAAAGTGTTGTCCTGAAATTGTTGAGCCTCCAGGTAGAATAAAGCTGGATTTAAATATCTCTGTGGAACACAAGAAGCTTCCATAGTAAAAACTACCAAATTATAATGACATAAGGTGGGGAGGTCTTTTGTTTTTTGTTTTTTTTTAACCAAGGCTGTGAAAACCACACTATTTGGGTAAGTGTGATTACAATGAGGCCTTTGCAGCAGGAGGCTCTTGGTGAACTTGCACGAAACTGGAGAAAAGCATGAAAGCATCTCAAAATACAATGCAATTTTGTGGAGTATTATTAGCAACCCCTATTTTTAAATGAAGGTGTACTCAGTAATCCTATGTATGTCATAAATATAAAAGCTGATTTTTTTATACCAGTAGAAGCAAAATCCAGAAGTATCACTGGGTATTTCTGTGTGATTTGGAAGAAAAGGATCTTCAAAGCATTGCATCCACGTCAATTTTTATACATTCAACTCTACTAAAATAAGGGTAATATTGCAAGTGGGCCAAATTACTCAAGCAGTTTCTGATGGCTGAATCACCATAAGTAATACTTCAACATGAGAATAGGTTAAAAGAGCATGTGAAGAGCCCTGACCTGATTTTGTCAGATCTCTTGATCTTTTTTTCAGTAATCTGCAAACAAAAAGCCATATTGACTTACTTTAGCCTTTGCCTTTGCTCTGTTCTGATCCTCTCCCACATCTTTTGAAAGAAAGTATTCCTGGTATTCCTTTAACCACAATCTCCTTGTGTGCTTGTGTGAATGCTTCCTGCGTGATAACTTTCCACTGAATTTTGAGTTATTTCTCATACCTGTCCATGGCGATAGTCTGTTAATTTTTCTTGGTAGAGAGAAAAAGATCCTATTTATGGCAAGCAGGTTGAGCACTGGCAGGGAATGGTTGTGAAGCAGTGCTGAGTAACTGCATTTCGGATTTGTGTGCTTGACCAAACGTTGGGAGATAATTCAAAAATCTATTTAAAATGAGCCCCAGACCTGAAGACACCAGTCTGTAACTTTTATTCCTGTGTTTGGTATGAGTCCTGAGTCTCTGAATTAGTCTGAACTACTTAGGGAGTACAATGGTATAAGTCAAACTTCCGGTAAACTATCAAATTAGATTAAATTAGATTAAATTGCCCTTGCTGGTTATTTTACACTTCATAAATGTCCATGCTATACTTGCAGTTAGAGCTGACCAGAGTGGGGATTTTCCTGCCAGTAAAATAGTAAAGAAAATAATTTTTTGAAACCTTTCCTTCAATAAGAGTAAAGCCAAAAAATTTCGGGTGCACCTGAATGGTGGGGATACATGTTGCTGACAGGCAGGTCTTCGTGGGAAAGCAGAATGAGAACCAGTAAAGAAAAACAAAAAATCATTGTTTATGGATTTTCTGGACTGTCTATTATGGTATGACCCTTTCACAGCACAGAAATGAATACTGCTTAAGAAGCATCTACTCAGTGTTTTAATCTCTCACTGAAAGCCTCACATCCTGGACTCTAATGTGACTGAAATGCTGACTTCTTCCTCCTTCTTAGAGAAAATTCTGTTGGATTAAAGAGAAATATAGGAAGTCAGGATGTTATTTCAAGAGGGAGGACCTGCTAGAACCCTGGGAGTTTATGGGGACTTTGTGCTGAGGAGGTTTTCCTGTAGTGAAGAAGTGCAGAGGCTCTCAGATGGAGATGATGAGCTGTCCTGGGGGACTTCAATATTTTCCAGCTCTTTGACTGCAGAAGGTTTAATTTCCCTTCCATCAGTGCCTTTAAAGTGACTTTTTATCCCCCTGAATTGCATAGTATTTTATAATTAATGGGTAAAAACAGGTGAACAGCTACAACAAAGCCACAAAGGGTCTTTTAAAATGCCCTTTTTTAGGATTATTGACTTCTGCAGGGCTCGAATCGATGGAAAATACAGTCCTGATTTCCTCAATGCACAAACCAATGGAAATCTATAATAACCTCTAGGGAGAGAAAATCAAAGTTCATGGGTTTGGCAGCAGTGAGATGACTCATCAGCTCCAGAGCTGAGCATGCATGTTGTCAACAGTTTGGTACTAAACAAAAGTACACTTTTTGAAATATTTTCATTTGGCTTATTTCTGCAGCAACTGCACTGGCTAATCCTTATTAAACTGCAGGAAGGAGGGGAAATAATTACTCCCTGTAAATTAATATGAAACAATAAAGAGCACCTGCAGGAGTACAAGGATGTATCCCTAATAGATACCTTTGTGGACAATGCAAAAAATACAGCAAAGTGGCCATGTAGTAGTGACTGGTGGTTCCTTTTTGCATTTCACTGTGAAAAGGAATGCCTGAGGCTAAGGGAATTAAGATCCATATCCAAGGAAAGGACAATATAGAAAACTAGAGGGACTGTCTTGAAATAGTTCTATACCTAATTTTTTTATGTCATGTTTAACTTCAGTTGAAGAATCAAATTGAAATTAGCAGATTGAAATAAACATGATTATATTGAAAAGGGAATGTGGAATTGATAAAATATTTTTCACTACAACTTTTGATTTAACTGTAGAAATTTCAGACATAGGAAGCTATTGAGGTCATGAACATAATATTTATGAAAAGATAAAGGAAGTATTTATAGTGGATATCAATAGCTGCTGTAATTAATGACCAGTGCTTGTGGAAGCATTTCAAACAGGTATTTCTTGGAGACGAGGTTTGGGAGCACATTACTCTGCATCTTCTACTTTGTTGGTGTTGCACTGAAGGCCAACTGAATGTGCTGGTTTGTCCAGGCTGGAGGAGACAAAGGGTAGATTTTATTGCCATTTACAAATACTGAATTTGGAAATTCTTTTTCAGCGACGTTTTTTTTTTTGGTTACTTCTTTAACCATGAATGTGTCAAATACCCCCTGACGTGTGAGGGTGGAATAACCTGTTTGGAGAGGCTGTGGGATCTCCATTGTTAGATGTATTGAAAAAGTGCTAAGAGAAGGCTATGAGCCATACAAGCTGGCTATAATTCATAGTCAAATGAGAATCCTATAAAAAAAACCTTTTAAATTATTTTGTTGTCAGAAAGTAACCTGCCTGTGACATTTATCTTCAAGCTTATTACTTGTTACTTAGGCTAACAGGGAAATGTCAAATGTTTCCAATAGTTCCATACATTTTAAGGGGATTTCATATCAGAAACGGGTTTTTGAGCTGGTATTTTAATGCAGTTGTTTGCTTTTATTTTCTCTGTGCATTTTCACTGACCACTTAAAACAAAGAAGTGGGGTGGGTCCTGGCTGACACGTTATTTGCAATGTGAATGTCTCTAAAGCCCAGTGCCAGCTTATTTGAAAGGTCTTTATGGGACTCTTTTTGGGGCAGGCTGTCCTACAGTGCTTCAAAGATTATATAATGATGTCAGTGTTGCTCTTGTGCATTACACTGTAATTTCTTAAATAATATCTTTAAGAAAAATTACTTCTGCATTAGAGCTTGTATTCATCCAGTACCCAGTAGCAAGGTGGTTATATTAAGCACTGCCAAAACAAATCTTCTATGATTCTGAAATTGTGTGCAAATGATATTTTATTCAGGTTCATAACACCTTCAGCTAATTTTTAAATGTAATCTTTCAGTGATTCTGTCACGCAGTTGTCTAACAAGTTGCTCATAGCATAATGAAGATTATTCTTAGACAGTGAAAGACAGAACAAAGCCTCCTTCATGGGGTTTATATCTCTTTTTGTTTTGAGATTCATTTTTGTTGAGGAAGAACGTATGTGAGGGTTGATGCTTTGGGAAGCTGATTCTGGAGTAGTATTTTGGAAACACAGCAGAGGGGTATATGAGAGAGAGTCATGGGTAATGGGATACTGTGGGGTTGAAGGCGAGGAACTTCCAAGAGTATTCCTGATCTCGTTAACAGAGGGAAAGGAGGGATTTTAGCAGCACTGGAAAGATGAAGTGAGAGCATTAATGGACTTGTGGATTCAATGCAGAAGAGGAAGTGAAAACCAAAGATCATGGAATGGTTTGGTTTGAATGGGATCATTAAAGGCCATCTGGTCCAATGCCCCTGCAATGAGCAGGGGTACCTTCAACTAGATCAGGTTGCTCAGAGTCCCGCCCAACCTGACCTTGAATGTTTCCATTCAAGGGATGAGGCATCTACAGCCTCTCTGGGCAATCTCTTCCAGTGTTTGACCACCCTGCTCATGAAATATTTCTTCTTTGTATCTATTCTGAATCTACTCTCTTTCAGTTTAAAACCATTATCCACTGTTCTGTTGCTGTAGGCCCTACTAAAATGTCTGTCACCATCAGATAAGACTTTAAGTGCTGAAAGGCCCCAGTGAGGTGTTGATGAAGCCTTCTTTTCTCCAAGGCATACAACCCCAACTCTCTCAGCCTCTCTTCCCAGGAGAGGTGTTCCATCCCCCTGATCATTTCTGTGTCCCTCCTCTGGACCTGCTTGAGCAGGTCCCTGTCTTTCCTGTACTGAGGACCCCAGAAGTGAACATAGTAAGGGTTCACCAGACCAAGGCAGAGAGGCAGAATCCCCTCCCCCATCCTGCTGGCCATGCCTCCTTTTGTGCAGCCCAGGATAGAGTTGTTTTTCTGGGCTGCGAATGCACACTGATGGATCATGTCCAGCTTTTCACCCACCAGTCCCCCCAAGTCCATCTCAGTAGGTCTGCTCCCAACCCCTTCATCTGTCATTCTGGATGGGTAAAAGGGGTTGTCCTGAAAGTAAGAAATCAGCAAAATCTGAGGGTTTTTTTTGGTGGAATTAATTCGCTTGTGACCTAAACTGCTATCAAAACTCAGATGTGTACAGAAATGTGGAACACTTGAAGCAGTGTGCAACTTGTAAACACCAAATATTTTCCCTAAGCCTGTTTGCATTTCTAGCACATTTCTGCCTGCTGGTTCTACTTCCATGTGATAGGGATACGAAATGAAGCATTACTGTAGTTGCAGCTCTGTGAAATGCTCTGTGTTCATTTGTGGTGCTGCATTAAACGGTAAAGGCATTATTGACCAATATGATACAAACTGGCAATAATGTAATAAAACAGAGCCTTAAAGAGACAGAGATGATTAGGGAAGCCAGGAGGCAGGAGGTACAAACTTCAGGGACAAATTGCCACCATTCATATCTTATGAGTTACCACCATAGGTGGCAGAGCTACCAGCCAATCTCACTTTTCTCACAGAAAATGTCACTGCAGGTTTGTAGCTATCCTGGATGGCGTCCTGCATCTGCTCTGTACACTCCCACCTTCCTCTTTTTCTCTTCCGGGGGGAAGGCTGAGCCCAGTGGGGGTTTCTCTGCCATCTGTTTTATTTTGTTCCCAGGGAGTCCACGGGATCCAGCACCTTTCTGTCTGGTGCTTATTCCTGATATCTCGGTCGTCGCTGTTTTGTTTTTTAGTAAATTGTTGTTTTTTTCACTTCTGTCTTCTCACATTCACCTCTACTTATGGTTGAAAGGGGAGGGGTTAAACTTACAAGGGGAGCTAACTCATTTTGGAGTGTCTGCCCCATAAATGGTCTTAAACCATGTATAACTCCAAATTCCTACAAAGACATATTTTAAGACTTTCATTTCTATCTCGGACTGCATTTTGGCCTGCTTCTGCTGCCTGGATGTGTAAATACACCTCAAACTCAGACCAGGGTGAAACTCACCAGGCAGGCTCCAGACATGTGAGACAGTCAAGGCCCGTCATTCAATGATGTCAATAATAAGGGAACAAGCATCTTTAGACAGGGCTAAGAGCCAGCACTGTGAGAAGGAAGACTCATGAAGCCAGGGGAGCTGTGAGACTTTAGAAAAAGCTAGTCCAGGGACCAGACTGTTCAGGAAATCCCAGCTGGTGAACCAAGGGGGATGTGCTCCATCCCATGCTGGCTGCTGAAGAGGATCAGTTCTGAAGATGTGAGGTAGATACCCACTTGCCATGTAGTGTACCTACCATCACACTGCAGCCTGCTATTTCAGCTCTGCTTCTGTTGCCTGCATAGTCCTTTAATGTGGTCAGAGCCAAACGCACCTGGAAAGGAGGCAGAGGAGGCTCACCACAGTGGCTTTTGGTAACCACAAAATGAAGAGTGTAGAAAGGGATTGGCCTGAGGCCAGCATGCTCTGAGGTACAGAGCGTCCTGCTGTCATGCTGTCACCTGGGCAGCAGGGGTTTGAAACCCAGGGTCAAGAGACCCAAAGGCCAGAGGTCAACTTAAATATGGAACAGGCTATGTCCTGACCTGAGTGTGTCAAACACTGGGAACTGACTCGTGTGGAAGCAGATGTGCCTGGAATGCCTAAACCTAGAGCTCTAGAAAGTGGAATCATAGAATCACCTAGGTTGGAAAGTACTTCTAAGATCATCGAATCGAACCATTAACCCAGCACTGACCACTAAGCCACGTCCCTAAATGCCTCACACCATATTTGCTTGTAAATTTTCATTGTCCTTGCAATGATCCTTCCAGAAGGCAGATGAAGTAAAATTCCTGATACTTTTTCTTCCCAACAACAGTTCCTTCTGTACCTCTCTGTGTGTTCTCAGTTGGCATGGAAACGTGATGCCAAAGCTCTGACCGGTCATCTGCAGGGGCAGTGTTTCCAGCAGTACCTGCACCTCTCTTCACTGTCTCCAGCTGATCCGTTGTCTTCAGCTAAATTCTAATTGGAAACTGAGCACAAATTGGGGCAGTGCTCAGAGACAAAGAGAAAGAACACTTTGAGCTCTTAAATAATGAATACAGCAGGCTGCAAAGGAAAAACAGGGGGTAGTGGAGGAAACCATAATTTGAAATACAGAATGCTCTCTGATTTTCCCAGCATAATTTCCTTGGCTCAATCAGTGGCAGATTCTGCCCTGTTTTCACACTTCTATAACAGTACCACGCATTGAGTAACATTTGCTTTTTGATCTGCTTGTGTGACTGTAGTTATAATAATGCCCAGGTTGAGAATTAATGTCTGCTTTTTGGATGAGAGTACATTGGCATATTTACGCTTCTTAAGAAAAACGAGTCAGAAGTTATTAAGAATTAGACTGACATGCTCTTATTGTATTTATTAGGTCAATTTATTAGTCTAAATATATTTTTCACATCTCATTGTAGAAATATTTGTGACTGCTGGTCTCTGCCACTAATGAAACAATCCCCATACTTATGCATAAGAGAAATGTGTTTGTAGGTATTTGCTACCCCTAAGCTCAGAAAAAGGAAAATTATTTAAAAATTATGGGGAACATGTTAAAGATTTCTCTTCATTTTGTTGTTCTTTGAGCTGATGCATTCTGTTTTTTTTCCTGTGAAATAAAAATAAAGACCTGCTGGAGAAACCCTTGTGTTCTGCTTTGCCTGGTGCCTTTTTTAATCATGTCATTTACATGAGATTTTCTGCACACTTGTGTGATATTGTTGCCCACATACTTCAGCATGACTTTGTTGAAATACTTTGTATTTCATTCAGGTTCATTTAATGGGAAGACGAAGGGCGTATCACTCACATCTTTTATTGCACTGCACGTTTGACACAAATCCACGGAATTGACAGCCGCAGCTCCCAAGTGTCCCACAGTAGCGCGAAGAGCCTCTCATTGTGTTGGACTATTGTTTTAACATGTCAGAGTGTATTTGAGAAACAATATGATTGCCTGTAGATAATGCTCTTGGCCTCACTGTGCTGATTAAATAGATGCTTGGTTTGCAGGGAGCTCTGTAGCTCTCTGTTCAGCCTGACCTTTTCTCCTGGCTGCAATGAACTGGGGCCCATTAGCATTTGTTCTGCTCGTTAGAGTGAGAGGCAATTGCCATCCTGAAAAACACCAAATAGCCCAGTTAGTACGTGAGCTGCTTTTCTTTTCCCTTGGCCTCCACCCACTGCCACTGAATATCCTGAACAAATGCTGGAGACAGTTGGCAATATTGTAGAATAATTGATCTCTGCATCTGGCACAATCTGTTTGGCACAAGCTGGCACTTCAAGAGCGAGTGTTGTGTTTCTCTTTGTCCCTTTGTCTCCTTTTGTCTTATTTGTGTCTTTAGTACTGAATCTTCCATGTAGCTGGAGAACACAGTGCTGAGGTGCCACAACTGGGGTTCAGAATAACCCTGGCATAAAGAGCAGCAAAAAACCAATCATATATATTCAGAAAAAAAAGTCTAAAAGGGTAAATTTTGCTTTACAGCTTGAAGCATATTTCTTAACTCTTCTAGCAAACCTTTTTGGTGTTCTTACTCTTTGGTGGCACGGGGGCCAGTCATGACAGGGAGTTGGTGTGACCATGCCACAAGTAACGATGGAGACTGACCTTGTTAAATATACATTAACTTCTTTGGTCACAGTGAGGATGCTTCAAACAAACACTAATAGACTGAAATCAGAATCTCATTGTAAAGTTGTGCAGTGTGCAGCAGCTTGAAAGAACAGTGTTGCCAACATGGCTGGGAGCAGTGAGATGGGTCTGTGCTGCCTCAGCCCTTCCTGCTTTGGGTGATGCTCTTCAGGCCATCTCATTCCATGCTTACAGGGCTCCATACATGCTGCTACACACTGCAGTTTTGGGTATCACCTTTCGTATTCCCCTGGGTGAAACTGGAAATGACTGGGGATGTAATGAAAGATCTGTACATGATAACAGGACATGCTTTGTCTTTTAAGAAGGAAAAAGTGTGCAGAAAGTGGTTTTATGAGATCAGAAACAGTTGGATAATCTGATGTTTTGTAATAATTGTCTTCCTGCTGCTAAGCAAAGTATCCTCTCAGACCCTGTGTTCTTTCATTTGGAGAGACTTGAGTCACTTCACTGAAAATAGAGGTCATATCCTCAGTTTGTATATATTATAACTAATAGCTATATTTGTTTTTTGACCTGGGAGCACATCCCACATTGTCTCATAAACACGTTGTATATGTGGAAATAGATAAAAGCAACTAAATGGGAAGAGACGGTTTCCTTATATAATGAGGTGGATGTGCTCAGTTTCTGTTAAAATCTCTAGAATAATCTCTACCATCACATGATTCACTCCAGCGTCTCTTCTCAAGCACCAGGGCTCCTGCTTTAGCAATGTGTTAATGCTTTATCAACCTTTGAAGCTTACAGGTTTTAAATGTAATGCTGAAAACAACTTCAGCTGAGAGGTGAATCAGAAACTTTGATATTCTGGTCTGTCAACCAGGTAGAGAAGATATGCTTCTTACAATCCTGCAAGTTAAGAGAAATTGGCATTCTTTGATAAGAAATTAATATTTTCTTTAAAGAAAAATAAACACAGAGCTCAGAGATAAGAAATGAATTACTGTAGTTTTGCTGCAGTGCAACGGTGAAGAATGAGCTCTGTACTGAAGCAGTGGATACTTGAGAACAGTTAAGTTAATATTGCCTCCTTCAGTAAATCTTACCCTTTAGCTGCGTGTCCTTCACTGTATTTTCCATATTTCCATATTTCCATATTCAGCCACAAATGGCTGAAAGCAAATGGATAAAGAAAGCACTCTGAGAACTGATGGTTCCTCTAGTCCTGCAATGGCCCCATTAGTTATTGTCTGGACAGCCAATATGTTATTTCATTGCACAGTGATGCTCTTTCCTTCTGCCTACAGGAGCAGCTCAAAGTGGGACTTTTAAAAGTCCATGGAAAAATAAAAGCTCTGTCTGTCTTCTTTCTACCTTTTTTCTTTAAACACTTTTTTTGGAGAGAAGGGGATGAAAGCCTATGATTTCTTGGAAAGGTAGCGTGCCTTTTGAGTTTTGATCTGCGTTAGTGGTTTTAACCCTTAGGTCTTCTGGCTGACCATTTAGCTTAGAAGAAGAAATGATGGCTTAGATTTGTATGCCACATCTCATCAGGGCATTTGCTGTTCCTACAGCAAAGCTGTTCTTTCCCTACAACTCAGTTCCAGCCTTTTTGGTATTAGCTAGGCAATGATGTGACAATAGGGTGATGCTTGCTGTTCTTCTTTAGCTGTGTTATTTAGCTTGGGATGGCAGGTCCTTCTGCTGTCCCAACTAATTGCAGGCATCAGAAAACACGGTGTGATGTCTAGGAGGAAGAGTGAGAACTGACTCCTGGCCTAGTTGTATGATTTATGAACAGGTTCATGTCTGCAGCTACAAATCTTTCATTTATTTGCATCACCTGAGCAAGACCTGCTGCAAAACAGAATGTTGTCGGTGACTTAGAGTGAACTTTTGGACTTTGCCATGACTGTGAGATTACTGAAGTGCCAGACTGCAGCCTGAGGCTTGAATCAAGGCTGGGTTTTGTTTTCCTGAGGAAGTCACTGAATCTCTCCTTGCTTCAGTGGGTGCGAATTAATTAATTCGTGTTTCAAAAATGCTTTGAGATTGCCACCTGGATGGAGTCATAGCAGTGCAGAGTGTGAGCAGTGCACCACAGGATGGCTCAGCAAACCAGGAAAGCACTGAGGCATGCACAGAGCTGAACAATATCCCAGGTATTGCTCAATCACATTTATGTCCCGAGGGATTGGAGTGCTGAAGTGTAAATGTGGGTTGTTTCCTTTGAAACACATGGAACAAAATGAATAATTTGTTTACTTGCAAGCTGACTGTCTCTTTGATAGTCTTCATACCCACACTTTAAGTGTTGCAAGCGAAATGCAGCGTTACATTATCCACATATGACTCCTGACTTTTTATTTTTTTTGGAGAAATAGAGTAAAAATAAATTATGCGTGACATATTGTTTGCAAAGTAAACCTCCTGGGTTAAAATTCTGAGAGGACATCTTGTTTGAATAGGAAAATGTACAAATACAACTGTGTATCTTTCTTTCTTGTGCCCACTGCTATGCTTGTATAAACAAGCACAGATCTGATGATTGCTGCCATTGGTGTTTGGTTTAAAAGAGTGGTGTCAAATATCAATGTTCTCCTAAATGTCCGCTCTTTTAAAACATAGATATTCATTATTGTCTTCTAACTAGGATTTTCTTTCATGGCCTGAAAAGAAATATTAAATCCAGAACATTTCTATTATTTACAGCAAGATTAAAGCAACTTAAATATAGTAGGAAAGGAATTAATACTTTGCAAAGAATAGCACTTAGAAGAATTTTCTTTTTAGCATTAGCAGGAAATTTGCCAGCAGACTTTGGTTTACTCAGGTTTTTGATTTTTTTTCAGCAAATGTTTTTAAATGTTTTCTCTCTTGATTGTTGGTGAATATTCAATGTTCGAGCTCTGTGCCTGTGAGCTCTGTGCCTACAGACTATTGTTCAGAAGCATTTTATAATGCTTTTCATGCTCCCTGATTAGACAAACATGTAAGCACTCTGGCTCAAATAATTGTGTGGGCGAACCTGAAGCTTGGTTGCCAGGAACACTTTCTTGGGTTTTTAAAATTTATCCAAGCCCTTGGTCAGAAAAACAAGGTCAGTCAAACATTTTCCGAGAACCAAACAAAAGGGCTCAAAAGGGGCTGAAAAAGGATGCAAAAAAGCCAGAGAAATAGTGGTGGATATACAGTGTTCAGCATTTTTGTTGTTGTATTCAGACTACAGAATAAGGTCACAGATTATGTAGATTCAAATGATCACATCTGTAAATAGCAGTAGCATTAAAGATGATTGCCTGGACTGGGAGAACCAGTTCTGTTGAGCCTCATCCTTTACCTGTGACCCACAAAAATCCCATTGGGTTTGATGCTCCCAGTGCCAGTGGGGATATGGGCAGCAGTGTGTTCTCCGTGACCAAGCCTGCAGCTAATTGGTGTCTGTGTGCTCTAGGCAGCGACTGAGATACACCTGTAAAAAGAAGGATATGGTCTCCCTTTCCAGCAAAGCCACTGAGATCCCTGCCATGCTAAGGGCTGGGAATAAGGAATAGAAGAAAACTATTAACTAGAGCAAGAAATGCTGCACCATTCCTGGGCTGTGAAAGCCCCTAGTAAAAAATAAAGAGCATTAGAGCTACAGAAAACACTGTTCAAACTCTGATCTGCGTCCTTTGAACTTGTCAGCTTTATCACATAAGCTCCCTGTCGTTCCTGCAGGGTGTCAGGGAGAGGAGCAGGAATTTCCTTTTCATCCATCAGGCGGTTGGGAAATGTCAGGCTGTCAGGCTCTGACGGCGGGAGCCAGCACAGCCACTGGAGCCAGGCAGCGCGAGACGGCGTCTCCTCACTCTGTGGCACCGTTCTAGACACGACCTCAGCCACGTGCATCAGCTGAGGCTCACACGGAGCATGAGAGGAGAAGGGTGGATGCCAATAAAATACTTCTCACATTCAGTGGTGCAACAGTGAAAGTCAGAGAGAAAGTCAGTTCACTCCACCCTAGCCCGGGTTTTATGTACTTAGCTGTTTCTAGGCACGTGCTGTTTGTGTACCTTCACCATGAAGTGGTTTGTACTGGGACTGATGGAAACTGAATTATTTATTTCACTTAATGCAGATCTTCGTGAACCATTTGAAATCTGTGAGAGTGTTTGTTCTTACACTCTGTCAAACACTGAGGTTTGCAAAATATGTGATCTTCTTCGAGGTCTTCCCTTTCACAGGGAAGTGAAAACAAAGATTTGGTGAAACTAAATGAGAATTTTGCTCCTGAAATTGGTAGGCCCATGACTCTGAAGTTATTGATTAATCACGCTGATTGGGCTACTCAAAAATTTAAAGCAGCTAAATCGCAAATGAAATGCAAATAAAAGAGGTTTCTTAATTAAAATCTTTATAGGATTCTTTTTCTGGTATGCTGAGCAGCCCAGCTGACCAATATGACACTCCTTTTGTTGCTTTCCACGTAGTGTGTTTCTTTGTTGCAAGGTGGATCATTTTGCGACTATTTTGAAAGTACCATTCATGCGAATTCTCTTAAAAAAAGAAAAAAAATTGGGAATAGTGTGCTGCCGGTCCCCTTTAGTGAACAGGGAGCAGGAAGGCTGACAGAGCTGGACAAACTGAGCTGCCCTGCAAATAAAAAGGAGATGGGCAGATTCCTTCCTGTCCACTTGATTCTCTGCTACTCTGGTTTCTCTTTCATTTGTTCAGCTGTGTTTGCTCTCCAGCACATCCGTGCTGCAGCCATTTCTCACCTCCATGTATTTGCCAATATAAGGTGCGTGTATATATGATATTCCTCTTGCTCAAACTGACAGTAGCACCGCAAACTTGTCTTTTGGGTGGCAGGATATACAGGGTGCTTTGAAGTCCCTTCAGCGAGACAGCTGTGGTGATCTAGGACTTCAAGGCACACAGAGCACTCAAGGACACAGGCTGAAGTTCTGCTCATGGCCTCCAGCTTTGCTTTTACACGTTCTTGTCAGCTGTTTTTCCGCTGCCTTCCAGTTTTGAAGTTGCTGATACAAGATGATCTAATATGATGATCTGAGAGAAGTCTCTCCGTAGCGGCAAAAACTGCCAGACTTATCACAGAGCAAGAAGCACAGGCAAAACAAAAACACCAAGAAAACCCCCAAACCCAAACCACAAACCCCAACCAACAAACCAAACGAACCCCCAGGTCGCTGAGATTTTGGTGTTCCCCATAATGTCAGTTGTGGTTCAGTCCTTAAAAAGATGGCCAGTTCTGGTTTACTGGGAGGGGGAAGCCTCTGGGCCTTCCCCAGCGGCCCACCTGAGAGAAGGGGCACAGGTGGAGGTGAATCAGTTCTGGGAAATGAAGGCCAAGTTATTTTAAAGCTGGCAGCAGCAAGCATCAACAGAGTTAATGGGAGCTTTGGAAAGGGCTTTTATGGGAATATGAGGGTGATTATTTTTCCTTTGACTTGTAAATAAGCTTGCATGGTCCTCTGGCTTACAACACAGCTATTCCTGGTTCTCACTTGTTACATCTCATTATATCTTGTACCTCATATTACATTTCTTGAACTTTTAACCTTTTCAAGAATGTAACTAATGTGCTTCTGGCAAGCATTTGTGTATCATTGTCATATTTCAAAGTAAGCTCATTTCTCATCTTCTCATTGTTTCTTCGTATTTTTTTCTCCTATGGAATGAAAACATTAGGCTAAATTCCTAAAGGATGTAACAAAAATATTGAGGGCACACATTTATCCTCTGTTTGTCTATTCAAAGTTCTAATCCTAAATATAAATACTCATCTGATGGTTATTTGCATGCATGAAAGATGGTGGATGTATACACAAAGCTGTTTTTTCTTTTTCTCTTTTTCTTTTTCTTTTTCTTTTTCTTTTTCTTTTTCTTTTTCTTTTTCTTTTTCTTTTTCTTTTTCTTTCCCTGCTTGTGTTGGGGAAGAGCTCTGAATTACCATGAAGGAGAAAAGGAATGCTTTTATGTCAGCAAGAACAAGAACAACTGGAAAAACCTTAATTAATTTAGAACAGTTATACACTGATTTTATGTATTGTTTATATATTATACACTGATTTTCTATATTATTTATATAATAAATAGCACGAGAGAGCATCAGGACTGTCAGGTTATAAATGTAAAAAGTGTAGCAGTAATGTATGTTAAAATCTGATTATTAGAGAGGCCTCTGCTTGAATTAAGGTGCAAACAAGACCATCTGCCAAAGACAATAGTAAAGATTTTATTTAACAGTACTTAAATGTGAGGTGGGGAGAGAGAGAGAGAAATAGAAAAGTTTCCATCAGGTGGCTTAGTTCACAGTCCAAATTCCAGGAATCCAGAGGCATATTCAGGAGAGTGGGCTTCAGTGGTCGCAGATGAGCAGTTGCTTAAAAGCTTTCAACTCTGTAGCATGGGTAAGAATCAAAATCCAAGTGGGATTTACAACCTCTCTGTTCTGTTGCGGTTATTACCTTTGTTTCGATGTCTCGGCTTCTAGGAGAGGTGACCTTTGCAAATGAAGAAATAAGGCACATATACAAGAGGAGAGGCAGTGAAAGATTTATGGTGGTACACGCATTTTCAAAGCTTTAAAGGTTTCTTCATTCATTATCTTCTCAAGTTTCTCCTTCCAAGGGACAGACAGTTAAAGCAGGGCTTGTTTCTCTCTTTAAATTTAATGACAGCTAGAGACTGCATGGTGAAACACAGGCTTGCAATAACAAGATAACAATACCAAGGAGCTCATTGAGGCAGTGCTTGTGCCCATGAAAACCACAATGTAAGTGGCAAATAAGACCTTGTGTACAGAGCATAAGAGTATTTATTTTAAAACAAAATAAGTAAAGAGGGGATAAAAGCAGTGGGGGATATTGTGTAACTGGTGCAGCAGAGAAATTCTTGGGGAGTACTGAATCTGCATGGCAACATTTGCCCAATAACCACAGGGTTGTGTTCTATGTGAGAAAGGCCTTGCTTGTTCTGTGTGACAAAGGCCTTGCTTACCTGGATGATGTTTTTGCATTAGCCACTTGATTTGGTGTCCACACTCCTAAATATTCCCATTTCTGGATGTCATGGATTCAACAGGCTATTTCTGACTCAGCTCTGTTGTTAGACTCCTCATTGAGAGGCAACCTGGGAAGGGGACAGAACATGAATTAGTGGAAATTCAAAATGAGATGCTTGTGGGATGCCTTAAAAACATGTATTCTGAAAGAGAAACAACACAATGTGATATTCCAGCTCTGAATGTTTGTGTTCTTTTTGTGATTTGGAGTCTGTGTGATAATGGACTGGGAAGTGTTATTTCTAATGAGATGTCAGTCCTAAAACTCTGCGTGCGTTAGTGGAAAGAAGAGGCATCCAGCTGATGAGCTCTGCTGATGTTTCTTCATCTCATTAAGCCTTGATTAAGCAACATCCATGTTGCTTAATAAATACATGGTAATTTCTGCTTGACCCCACATGTGGCTGGCTGGGGCAATAGAGGGAATTCTATTTACTTACTCCCTTTTACTCTTCTCCCCCACAGAGCCACATGTTGCTCTCCAGCATTTCCATTCCAGAATACGAGTGGTCCTCTGCTCTCCCGTGTAGTTTCTTGCCCTTTTGATGAGATGTGTGTGTACCCCAAACTATTCACTATCCACAATTCCTCCATCTGCCAGGAATGTTTTCTGCCTGTCTTGGATATAATTTCTCTCAGCAAAGGCCTCTATGAACTCTCTGTGTGTGCAATGATAATACATACATTTCTCCATGATGGTATGCTTTTAGAGTGGGATAAGCAATTCCAGACAGCTGTTTTGTGGCAAAAGCCCAGCTGGAATCAGGTGATCCTTGCCTTGACATAGATGAAAATAATGTATTGTTTTCTCAACTGCAGTTGACCTCAGCCAGCTATGTTAAGATGATATCAATATAGCTGTTTTTCTTACTGCATGTCCTAGCTAAATCAGGTTATTTGTCGTGCTCACAGATAGCCAACCTCTTCTCTGGCAATGGAAATATAAACTTTGACAGCAGAGAAACTCCATCAGGTGGAGTGAGGGTGGTGAAGACAGAAGCTCGTGTTCCTAAGGAGGGAGTAGAAAGTATCCCATTTGCTTGTGTGTGTTGAAGGATGGATGGCTTGGGGTTTTTTCTTTTTTTTTTTTTCTTTCTTTTTCTTTTTTCCCCCACCCTGAGCTGAATCTGGTTTAATGAAAGTTTTCTTGTCACTTCTGTTTCTGCACATATTTGTTCAGATATCCTGACAGGTGTTATGCATGAGGACAGACTTTACATGGTTGGTTCTGGAGAAGCTACATACCAAGAATTTTTTAGTAGACATCTGCCTGTCATCTTTATTATCCCCTGAAAAGTGTTCAAAAAAGTCTCTTCTGTGTCTGGATGTGCTCACATTTCTTAAACTCAATTTTACTCTCTTTGTGGGAGAAATCCTTTTTTTTTTGCTTTGCACCTGTACAATAGTTACTACTGCCTCCTGTTAATCTCTGGTTAGGTCAGAAAAATGCTGTGGCAGTACTCTTTATGTTTATAATAATAATAATGATTTATAAGGAAACGAAAACCCTCAAAACCACAAAACTTCCAAACCAACCAAACTTTACCATATTAAGCAAGTACAAAATAGAAAGACTGGGATTAGGGGAACGTAAAAGAAGCTGTTTGCACAATGTAATTGTTAATGGTACTTAATTTTTATCATGGGAAGCCCTTGCTGTTGCTACTTGAAAATCACATAAAAGATATAGAAAATATAGCAGAAAGTACCTGTTGAAATTTTTGTCTAATACCTGCATGCAATATCAAAACTGTGACTTAGAATGTGACATTTTTAACAAATCAAAATACTTCATTTGGAGTTCACTTGACTTCAAGTTATATGCTACGGAGCCATTTTTAGAAAGTCAGTCTCATTTAACTGTCTTTGCAAATTGCAGATTCTTTCCTAAGGAAAAAAAAATGTATAAGATCTCTTGCTGGTAATGTAAAGAATGTGAGTAAGATCTGGCAGACAGCTTATAGATATCATTCTGAAGTATCTTACCCTGCCAAATAACAACAGTGTGTTTAATTAGCACTTTGCAGATGGTGTGCAAAATGATCTTCACTTAGGACAGAAATTCTTCCTCCTTTTTTTTTTAAATTTTTTTTTTTTTTTTGGCAGACTATTTTTGAGAGTCGATTTTGAAAACATGGCTTGTGGTGCTGCTCAGGATACACCCAAACATAGCTGGGAATGTGTTCTCCATCTGGTTCTGTGTGGGAATAGCCCCATAGGTTTGGGGCCCTGGTCCACGTGCTGACTGTGTTGACCCAGCCCAAGTAATAATGACACATATTTAGATCACGTTAGACTAATACATGCTGACTTGTAAAGAGAGGAGGTCGAGGCAAGGAAATGGAATAACTGCACTTTTATTCCTCTGAATTAAGCGAATGATCAGATATTTCTAAGCATGCAATGCATTTGTAGTCCAAATGTTCCTTTCAAGCACAAATGATTTTACCTGCATTTTCCTACTGGGCTTAATGCTGACCTTTGCTTTTTAGTGTTCTTTTTCCACCCAGATATTGGCAAAAGCAACCAGCAAAAAATAGACTTCAATGACCTCTTGGTGTAATGATGTTGTTGCTGCTGCATGAGGCCACGGGTGAGCACATGCAGAGACTGTAAGAAAACAGGAAATTTGTGCTTTGTTATCTTAGTGTATGGCTTTATCTGGTTATATTGCTGCTGAGGATATAAAGTTTAGAGGGAAGATGTCATAAGGAACAGAGAGAAAACAAGTGGAAAGATGCTAATTCAAAAAACCATAGCAAATAAATGATGGTGGGAAAGGTCATCAGCCCAATAAGAACTGAAAATAGTCTTTCAATAGGTAATGGAAGATTTTGGGGAAGAGGTAACGAAATACCTTAAAAGTGAAGGAGGAAAATGAGTTTATGACTTTTGGGATAGAGGTAGGAGTCCACAGAGGAATACAAAGTGAAAAAGCTGGTGTAGTTGAAGGCATTGGGTAGGAATAGGATACCTCCTGCCACGTTTGAAATGGCTATGAACTTGTAAAGGCTTCATTTTTAAAAGCCAGATTAAATGATATTTCGGTAAGCAAGGTGGAAAAATGAATTACACAAGGAGTGTAAAAATGAATTTTAGTAGCATGGCAGTAGCCAGACAGGAATGTTTGCCACTAAAAATTATTCACAAGGTAGCTCTACAGAACCAGGAGGTGTACTCAGAGTTGAAGTTGAGGCAGGGTTTTATCATCCTGAACAGCAAGTGAAATGGTGAGTTACAATGACTAGAAAAAGAGAAAGGGCCTGTAGAAAGGAGGGACTGGGAATTCTTTTTAGGTTTACTTGTGCTTCCCTTCATGGCGAAGAATCACTGAGGTGTTGGTCAAGATATGAATTTCCTGGGAGACAAATATGAGGTATACACAGGTCCTTGGGGTGACGGCAAGGTGAAGATATCTGCATTTCTGATCTCGTGCTACCCTGGGCTGTACTGGAGGTGGAAAGCCCTTGCAAAAACAAAAGGAGTTAGATGGATTTGCTCAGGGATAATCCGAGTAAAGAGAACGAGAAAATAAAATCACAGAAACCAGAAAAGATGATATAGTGATAAAACACATTTAAGCGGGAAAGTGAATTTTGTACTGACAGACAGTGATAGGACGAGGGGCAATGGTTTTAAACCTATACTGTGAGGGGAGTGAGGCATGGGAACAGATTGCCCAGAGAAGCTGTGGAAGGAGAGGTTTCCTTAATGAACCAAATGCTGAGACGATAAACCTATAGCAGACACCTGATCTTGTTTTTTCTTTCAGAAATTCTGAGGAGGCACAAAGGGGATCATGAGGATCAGCTGGGATTGCCAGATTAGCAGGTGAAGAAAAGGAGGAGAGAAATGATAATTAGGCAAATAGCAGTCGGCGAGACTAAAGAAGAAACAGTCAGCCTGATGGATGAGGAGTTGGTAGTGCTGGTGCAGAGGAATTAGTGTCACTGACAGGGAGAGAGCCCGAGAGAACCTTGCTGATACTCAGGTAAGAAGAGCAGTATTGGGTAAAGCTGCAGCTTTTGTAAACTGTTGGTTGTCTGCTGCTGTATTGTACTACAGACCTCACAAATCTGCAGCTGTGTTTACTCCTTGTGATCCTTCTCCACACCACCCTTATTTTCTATCATTGCAGCAGTAGCAAAATTGATTTTGGAAACAAAGTTTTGAAAAGAGAGCTGGATCAAGGTGAGTGATGTGGCTCTGGTCAATGTGTGCTTACACAGGCACCCAGTGACTGAGCACTGCCAGTGGCAAAAACACAGGGAAAAAGCTGGCAGGTAACAAAAAGCAGGCCATGCAGTTTGGGAGACTTGAAGAACCTTAGGAAGAGCCAGCTGAAAAACTGTGTTGGGACAGCATGCATCTGGAGAAGAGGGATGGTTCTTCAGGAAAGTGGGATTCTGGTTGTAGCAGTCTGTTTCCAGCAGCAGGTTCAATAGTGCAGACTGATCCACTTCCATCCAGCCCAGTGTGCAGTCAGAAGGCTGTATTCTAACTCCTTTGTAGCTACAGCTATTCCTACTCCCAAGATGAGGTCAGCTGCATTTATTGCTTACTGAGAGTGACACAAACACTTGGAGATGGAATAATTCTTTCTTTTTTAGTGGGAAGGTCTATTGTGCACAACTTTTCTGCTGTTATTCCTAGTGAGGATGAATATACTTCAGTTGACTTGGCATTTAGTGCCACTTTCAGAGAGCTGACAGAGCAGCACACCCAGAGAGAAATCTTCTCTCAGTCCTTCTCTTATACTCAGGTATTCTGTAATACCTCATGTCATTCCTGTCAATAAAAATCAGCTCCTCTTCAGCCAGATGGTACCTGTTGCTTATCCTCTCCCTTGAATTCAAATGGGCAGTTTTGGTGATTTCTGGTTTGACTCCAGGACCACATTTAAATGGGATCTGCACTGCTATTTACAATGAATGGCTTTACTTTGAGTTGCGAGTAGAATTAATGAGGGACCTGAAAATTGCCAAGGATCTGCAGGAAAGTCTTAAATGAATTTGGGTAATACACTCTTGAGATTTACTCAGTGTTTTTTTTCCCCCCAGAGTCTGTGGTGCATAACTTTAACAGAGTAATAAACCATACATCTCTCAATGTTCCTTGAGTTGCATTAAATATATTGGGCTACTGCAGCTGAACAGAGGGGGTTTATCAGTTTCTACAATTTTAGTCCCTGCTTGCAGGTGGTCCGTTTAAAGGGGGCTATCAGTGAAATGAAGCCAGGATGTTGCTGTTCAGACTGGTTTTGCTTTCCTTTCAGCAGCCCTAGCTCCCCTCTGTATTACTGCATAATGGAAAGTGATTCCTTTGACTTCTGTGGAGCTTTTCCTGATCTAAAAGGCTGAATGAGGAAAGTCTCACATACATAAACCCTCTTATGCCTGGGACCCTTGGGATTTCTTTTGTGTTGCCATATCTGTCAATCTTCACAGCTTCTTCTTTTCAGCTGCCAAGAGCCACTCCGTGTAACCCTTTTGTGTGTTCTGGTGTCATGCCACAAATGTGTAGGCTTCATTATTTGTTTCTGTATTACTTCATTCTTAGTGCTTGGTTATAATGTCCAGCAACACCAGTCAGGATTTAAACTCCAAAGAATGAAAGTAAAGATTTGAGGACAATCCTTACACAGAAGAAAGGAGAATATTCTCCCCATAAACCAGATTTGACAAGAAGTCAAGGAAAGAAGGAATAAAATGACAATTGCCCCAAGCCAGACTGAGAGAGACCCTGAAAGAAATATTAATAGGAAATGGCAAAATATTCTTTAGCCTTAGAAACCAAAAAGAGCAATGACTGAACAGTTTGCTGTATGATGAAGGAGAGGGGAACACAATCCAAGCATGGTTAAGAGTTGCACTGAATGGTTTCTTCTGGGATTGAGCAGTCCTAGGATGGTGACCAATGAGCAAAGGCAAACAGCTGTGAGCTTATGGAAACAGAAACTACCACTTTCTAGATGAGAACTCAAAGAACTTAATCCTGTCAGGTCAGGAGACCAGCTAATTTCCATCCCACAATGCTGAAAGAGCTGGCACATGAAATTGCAGGAGTGTGGCTGAACATCTTAGTAAACCTCAGGGGAGAACAGATATGACTATGGAATAGCAAATGCAGTACCTTTATTTAGGAAGGGAGAAGTGATATGGGAAAGGACAGGCCATTAATCTCACCACAGCTGCACGCATGGCTTAGAACAAAGTTTGAAGGGAGGACTAATTAAGACACATGAGAAAATGGTCAATGGGATAAAGAGTGACCTGGCTTTACCATAAGTAAGCTAAAGGAAAGGCAGGCACATGGCTTTTTCTTGTCTTAAAGGAAAGTGCTCAAAAATTTGAAAGAGAGCTTCTAAGCTTCTGCTCTCTGGCGAATATTCTTAAATATCACTCCTCAGTGGCTCAGACTTTAGAGTGGCTTTGCTCAGCATTTCCCTCCAGACCTCCCTTAAGTTTCCTGCTGCATAAAACGATCTTCAGCAGTCATTTAAAATATAGTTGTGGTTTCCTCCCTGCATACCAGACACCAAAAGCTAGGCGTCATGCTGAGCCTTCCTTTGATATTGCAATAATTTACATGATTGTTTCTGCAGTATTTTATCTTTAATGCTCATCATTGATTTGTGTGCCTGCAGATAAATATTCTTGTTTGGAAAATAAGGGACAGCATGTACTGACCCAGCCAGAACATCAAAGACAAATTTAATGGGGTGTAATTTTTCCTCTAAACAAAACCAAAACAGTCAACGTTTTTAAATGCTTTTAGAGCAATCTTCAACCAATATTGTTATGAACAATCAGTTGGCCAAGTAAACAAAGTAAGGGGATAATTTTTATATGAATTTTATGCAATTTAATTGTGGTGTCTTAGAATTATGTAGAATATCTTTACACTTGGGCTACTTCTATGATTCTTGTGCAGTGCAGAGAAATACCAGGGAAAGCTGGGTTGTGTCAGGTGGAGTGCTGACTCAGCCTGCTTCGACTCTCCAGTTCAGCTCAGATTTTTGCCACTTTGACTGGAGCATGGGTGAGTGTAGTGGATGTCACATCGAATCGGACCTGACTTTTCTGTTTCCTTAAATTGCTAGACCTGCATGCAGCAGTCACCACACACACTGATAGAGATATGTAAAGTGAAAGAACTAAATGCTCCTTGAAAACTGCTGTAATCAGCAGTATATGCTTAAAATGTGTTTACTTTAAATGTCACTTTACACTTTTTGCTCTGGGTGATCCCTATGCATTTTGAGCTGCTTAGAATATTGCTTCATCAGAGAATTTTAATTGCACGATCCTCAGAGCCATTGAGGTTTTTTGAGCCTGAAGATATTTCTGATTAGCAGGCCACCAAGAAACAGAATGGGTGTTGCTGCTTGTAGGTAGGGGAAAATGTCATCAGTGACCTTAATTTACTGCCTACCTCATGAAACAGCAAGATTGCCTGGGAGGCTTCCGTAAACATTCAAAGTGATGCTCATAGGTGCTAGGTAGGCCTGGCTTTTACATCTAACTCCTCTCTCTGGAGGTGAAGTTTGTCAGAAAATGTTGGACACCAAGGAACAGAACTAAGCCAGTGAAATGTGTGCCCCTTGCTTAGAAACCATGGCAGCAAGGGAGGGAGGAACATGAAGTAAATATTAGCTTATTCTCAGTGGAAGGCTACAGTCATACAGAAATGAAGTGGTAATTTAAGCTTCCTGATCATGTAGAATCTAATAACAGGAAAGCTGCAATCTACACATAGAGGGGATTTTTCCTTTTTTTGAGTTTCAGTGAACTGGTGGCAAATGTCTTTATTTTGTGTAGTTCCTTACAGCCTCCTGAAACATATTCTGCCATTCCTGAACTCAGATTTTGAGTCCCATCTGTCTTGCTGAGAATGTTTCTTGTTATCAAACGCCTGCAGCAAAACAAAAAAAGAATCTCCCCAATTTAGCCTTTAATAATTTCTGTCCATGGTACATCTTTGTTACATTTCTCCTGTCTTTTAGTCTTTCTGCTCTTACAGGCCTCATTCTGCTTCTCTCAAGACTGAATTTTGCTGATGAAGTAAAAGAACTAAAAAACAATAGGATATTCCCTTGTCTCCCAAAAATAGAAGAGGACAGAATCCATACCCCTGCATGTATGTGAGAGCTTTAGAAAACAGCTATTTTCCATACCTAGCACAGTTGACCGTGTGCTTCCAAATATTAATCCACTGCTCCTTTTTTTCCTTTAGGTGGGCATATTTAGAAAATTTGCTTCCTGGTAAAGTTAGTACATTCCAATTTACCTAGGCTATGGAAATGTGTAATTACTCAGTTTGCATTCATTGATTTGGTTTTTTTTTTTTAATCTTCTTATTAAGGTTTAATCATATTAACCTCAGAAGTCAATCTCAACACTTTCATTAAATTCAGATGTATGAAGATCTCTGATGTAAATTTCCAGTCACTGTTTGCTTGCCACCTTCATTTTTACAGCCCTTTTATTAAGTCTAGACTTTATTGTCTTTTGATGCTCGATGTTTTCTAAGCCAGACTGAGAGCTGGGTGAAAACCTGTGAGTCAGTGAACTTTGTAGATATTCACATATGAACCAAGTCTTGCCTTGAGCTAAATTCTGACCACATTTTTAAAGAAGTAGAATAGCAGCTAATGCTGTCTGTCATTACAAACTACAGGGTGATAACCTGAATATTGCCAGCTGGCTTCCAAATTCATTCTGGCTTTAGAGATATTACTGATTCCAGCAATATTTAACGAGCAACACACCAAGTATTTAAGGTGAAAAAGGGATGAAGATACAATATCACCTTTTGTGGTACGTTGACCCTGGCACCCACAGGGTTGCTTGCTCACTTCACTCCCTCTCCCATCCCATCCCTGTAAGATGTGGGCGAGAATAGGGAGATTGAAAGTGAGAAAAATCATTGGACAAGATAAAGAAGGTTTTATAGGGGAAGGAAAGAGGGGAAAAGCGCAAGAAGCAATGTGAGGGCAAGCACTCAAAACCTACTGGGTATCTACTGTCAAGGGCAGCCTTAAGAAGCAGATATTTATGTAGTTCACATCTGTAACACTTTTGTCTCTTCAAGAATCCTCCTATCACGCCAGAAAACACAGACTACATTCTGAAACCCAGTGAGAAGTAAAAAATACAATTGCACATTTTGTTACTACATTGTGATTTGTCTTTTCTGTGAATCTTCCAACTTACTTTAGGCAGTGTTTCAGGTGTGTACACTTAAAACATTGAGTCCTCAACAAAACATGCTCTGATTCACTTCACGATGAACTTATTTAATTAACTCTCTTTCTGCTCTGCTGTGAGACAGCTGGGAGAAAGACTGAGGTCTATACTATTCAAAATAGCCCAAACCTCCATGAAACACTGTTAAAAATACCCCTGTATCCCACGAATGCTTGTACTTAACATTCCGGGCCTGTAACTAGGCATTAGCATAATATCCAGCATGACTTTACAGAAGATCATCAGCTGAAAAATAAAGGGGCATTTAAATAAACCACGTAGTTAGTTTACAATTCAGTGTTAGATTGAGTTTTGTTAAATTACAGCTTTGTATACAGTCTACGAACCAAATAAGCCATCAAATTTAGGCAGTGAGGGAGATACAAGGATGAAAGTCAATTGTTAATTTCCTGGGTGGTCCAGGATCTCATTGATGTGTCTGCCTGGGTGTGACAACCCTATGGTTTGAGTTTCAACCAATTAATCTGAACTCGCTATTGGAAGTATTTTGTAAATAATTCTCATTGTCAGTCAGAGAGCAACTGACCCTTCCTATCCAGGAGACTGGAGACAGTTGTCTTATTGTCCCTGTTGGCATTACTACATGTGAAATTCTCAATAAAGTAGGGTTATTTTTTTTAAAAAATGCTCTGTCCATGATTGCCTGTTACTGATCAGTACTGTGTCATAATCCATCACAATGAAATGAGCGTTTTTTGGATAAGATATTGAATGCTCTATCACTTAGAAATCTTTATCCATGGTAGTATTGACCACTTGACTGACCGTAGGCCCAGCGTCAGTGGAGGAATGATGACTATTTGCTGAATCCCCAGGGTCCCAATGGCTATACTGAAACCAGTCACCTAATAGGATGTGCTGAATCAAAGTTACGTTATTCCATTCTGAAAACCTTATTCCACCTTCCTTCAGGTTTCCTAGTGAGTGGACGGAAAGTGTATGGTAGAGCCAAAGGACTGAGAATTCAGAACAGACCCCCGCATTTACAAAACTTGTCAAAGAAGTTCAACTAAATTCTTTCAAGTGCTATAATAAAAATTCTTCATCTGCTTCGTGGGTAACAGAACAGAGAATGTTTGCTTACTCACAGGCAGTAATTTGATTGAGTTACTATTAATGACACCTGAGGGGGAAGTTTTTATTACTGCAGTAAAGATCATAATCAGGAAGCACAAAGTGAGGAAAATTTGAGAAGTGTCAAATTGCTCTAAAAATGGCATAACCTGTTGCCAAAAGACTGATACCTCAGAGACGAATCGCATTCTCAGAGCGTGCCAGTTTCTCAAAGCTGAAATTATTGGCCACATGAACCACATTTGGACAAAAAAAATAAGAATGATAACTCAGAACGAGTTAGAAATATTCAGTAAATGCCTACAAAACCCAGGCTTTTCTTTGGTTCTCTGCTTGTTTATGTAATATAAGAATTTCAGTGAAGCATAACTCACTTCATAAGCACCCTGCTCATCCCTTGGCACTCCTTAGGGAACAGCGGAGCCTAAAAGGATGTAAATAAAAACTTGAGTCACAGACCTTCAGTCCAATTTCTCATGGACTCACACAGCATTATGTACATAGAGCTCTGTGCTTTATTGAGTCTGTCTCTTCAAATGGGTTCTGGAGCCCTGTCCCTCACAGGATATGAGCAGGTCAAAAGGTTCCTCAACAGCAACTGTTAATATTCTGTATTCTACAGATCCAAATAATTTGCAAAAATCCTTCCAGGGTCCTTGATAAGTTTTCAAAATCATGACAAACTTCCCTGAAATGAAAGAAAACAATTTTGCAACATTTAAATACGTTGAAGAGATTGTTCTTGGTAGTTCTTGACCAATAAGTCTGGCATCTGCCTTGGACAAAAGAGTCTGTTACTATTGATTTGAAAGAATTGATAATTTAATGGTAATGTAATTAAAATTTGATAAGACTTGCATTAATTCCACACAATTTTCTCATTAGGAATAAAAATGACATAAAATCAAATTGTTCTACAATCTATGGATGAAAAACAGCTAAGTGGTATGCCTCAAACCTGACCTGGGAACAGGAAGACACAACTCCTGTCTGAAATCTTTCCTTTCTCTTTGCCTCTTTCTAGAATTAGCTTAACAAAGGTTGTGTAACGGGGTGAAGTTTAAAGCAGTGCAAGTATTGGGAATATGACAATTGCTGAAGGAGAGAAGATGGCTGATGTGGAATAATGTTGCATGTTTGGTTTGGTTTGGCATACTGAAAGGAGCAAAGAGAATAGACTTTGAGTGGCGAATTCTTCTGTGGAGGCAGTGACAGTGAGGATGGAGGATTCTCTTCCGGCAAGTGACATTGGAGAAATCTTGAAAGTCTTGTGTTTTACCACCCAGGTGAGAAATGAAGATGATGTTGTGACCATAGGACTTTGCCTGATACCTGAGGAATTATCACACCTTTGGGGTAAAGAGGGTACGTCATCTGTACATTTGGTGCTTGTGGTCACTAATGAACTGGAGTGCAAATTAATACTGACCCAGCCAAGCCCAGACCTGAAAGCAGCTTAGACTTTCAGGATTTGACTTTCAGGGAAGACTACTGGATTAGGCTGTGCCACCACACATCATCCCTCCTCTGGGAGGTATAGATGCAGAATACACCCAGTGAACAAAGAGTTGACACTGCTGGGGTGTTTAGTCAGGTAGGGAGGAGAATACCTAAGTCAGAAGGCTGGGAGTTGAAGGTGACAAACTCAGAGGTGAAATAAAACACGTGAACAGGGAATATAATTAACTTTAGCTTGACAAGCATGGTGGGTGTCTGAGCACCCTCTGGGATTTTAAAAAGGAAGAATGGGTTTTCTCCTGAAAGTGCACAAGGTAGTCAAGCAGAAACATTTAAACGGAGTCCCGTGGCTTTCCTTATGCATGAAGTCAGTCAGAGACCACAGCAGTCTGTCTTGGCATCATGATCTGTAACCTCAAAAAAAATTAAAAATTAAAGAAACCAAACCAAAACATCCAATAGTTGTATTGATTCAGACAAGAGACTTGGGATGAAACACACCTTTGTGATTCTCCCAGGCAGCAGAATAAGCTGTAGCATATCAGAAAACATTCAAAATGCTCTAAAGTTGAAAAAGAATTCTGGGTCTAGATTAGCCTCAGAAATGATATCAATGGTGAGTTATCAAAAGGTAAAAGTACAGCAAGAGGACACGCCTAATTTACATTCTCCTAATGGGTTCAGTTTAGAAGGTTAATATACAATATTAATCGCCCCCCAGGCAGAGTGCCCTATCAGGGAGCATTACCAAATGTCAGAGGGGACTGCCCGTGAGAGGAAGGTCAAGAATTCATCATCCTTTCATTAAATAATTTGAATGGAAATCAAAGAACAAGGAAAAGGTAGAAAATCAACAGCTGCAATGGCAGCAAGATTAAAACTTGCTCTTTCAGAAGGATTACTGTTAAATTTTCACAGTAAATGGCAAACTTGTGTGTTTTGTTGGTCTTGAAAACCCTGATCTGCTTTCTCCAGTGTGATGACCTTTCCACTGTAATTTTCCTTTGAGCAAATAGATAATAGGAAAATAAGAGGGAAGATAATCCCGCCCTGATGTGCTCTGCCCAGTCACTGTCTTGTAGGTGCTCAAGATTCTGTTTGCAAATGAGACAAATATTTCATGAAAACTCATGAGCTATTTAACTTTAAATCAAAAGAGTTACAGCAAATTCCATGATTTCAGAACTCTGCATTGTGTGAGTAATTATGTTTTTCCTATGAGAAAATGAAATTGTTACTTGGTTTAGTGTGTTGCTTCTTAATTCAAGGAGAGGTTTTCCTTTTTAAGCTTTATTGCAAAGAATTTTTTTCTCATTTATTCTTATTTTCCCCTTTCTCCTCTTCCATTCCCTGTTTCTCACCATCCATCTCTCCTTCCTTTTTTTCTTATGTTGTTAAGAGAGCTGGATATATTTTGGCTGCTATGGTCTTAAATACTGCAAGAAAAGAGACAGTACCTTCATATTTGAATTCTATGGCAACCAAAATAAACAGATGAATTTCATCTGCCTGTAGACTTTCAGTGGTGTTTAGAGATTAAATAAATACTAAATCCCTTTCCTTTGGCAATCGATAAGTGTCCATTTTCCATATCAGCTGCCCTAGGTTTGAACATATACACTGATTATGGCCTTAAATCGATAATCCAACTGTGCCTAAAATATAGGCTGAGTCTTAGCAATTCTGGCAACAAACTCAGTCGCATACTAATTACATTATTTCATATATTCTTCCTTTTTTAGACTTTGATTCTATTTAAAGGAAAATAATTCCTCTTTTCTTCTGCACGGCCTCAGAAGAAGCTGGGGATGACAGAATGTTCTATTAAGTGAACTAATGGAGCAGCTCTTTCTGCTAAAGTGTGTAACTCTGGAAATGCCATGTGCTGCTTGTTCACTTCCAGTCTCTTCCCTAATCATTTTGCAAGTCAAGAAAGGTCCCTCCCTTCTTTTAGGATGTTTTCCTACATCACAATCTTGATGCCTCACTTGCTGCTAATTGCAGTGATTGCAAATATGTTGACACTAAAGCTTGGTGGGTGCTGAAAAGAATTCTGCAAATATTTCCTTGACTTGGTATCATGTTTGCTTTGGCAGTGTTCACACTTGGAGACTTTCTTTCACTAGCACGCTTTTCATGGCATAAACGGGTGCAAAGCAATGCATTTTGCATAAATACTGCAGACTTCCAGGAAGCAAATTTCAGAATCAAAATGGTAACTATTATTGTTGCAAAAGTAGCTTAGGCAGACTTCTGGACCTGTTGAAGTTGGTGTGGATGAAATAGCTCATGAGTTTTCTACAGCACATCTGGGAGTTCAGGGTAACTGCCAGTGTACACCAGCAAGAAGCTTGACTGCTAAGCCATATCCACGGAGCATCTGGGCATCATTACTTGAGATGTGCACTCTTTGTCCTTGGGGAAATGAGGAATTTAAATGCCAAAATAAATGTACCGTGCTGCAGTTTAAAATACACACTGAACTGCTTTTCCATTCTCATCTCTCTTTCCTTTTGGAAGTTGCACAGCCCTGCAACGATTAGTTCATTAGTGAACTTCTGTGAAAAAACAGTTTTCAGAGGATTCCCATCCCTTTGTGTCCTCCAAAAATCTTCTGATGTTTCCCACGCAGGATTTTTACTGCCAGCCCTACACACTGGAGAAGGTAACAGTATGGAAATACACTAATGTGTTTGAAAGGGAAGAAAGATACAGGTGAGGAGGTAACAGGAAAGGAAGGAAATGATCCTTATTTCTAAAGACCCTTTGTTTTTAAGAGGAAGGGGAATAGATGGATTTGTAGTTTTTGACTGGTAAATTTCAAACTTTTACATATATACCATGAAAGTGTGGTAAATTAGAATGTTAAAAAATTGTGAAACCTACTCTTTTATCTGCCTTTCCACTCCTGATCTTCATTAAACTAAGCGTAGGAACAAGGCTAAGCATGGGAAATAAAATTACGTTCTTTCTTCCAATTCATCTCTAATATATATATTGCAGTGTTAGAGGGAAATGGCAATATTTGTTTTCTACAGCATTTCATCTTGCACTGCTCTTTAGGCTCAATTTACTGAGCCCTACTTTGATGAAGTTATGTAAAAAGAAATCAAAGGATAAAAATGTGCTGATAGACAACCTTAGAGAAATTGTATTTCAAGCTTAAGGAAGAGAAAACTGCTTTCTTATGGGTGCAAAATGTAAGATGTTGACAAAAATCTATAAAGAATTGGAGGCAGAAGGAAGAGTTGGAATATAGAATGCTTGGGATGTAATGGGTCTTTAGATGCTTCCTTTTGTCTCAATCCCTGCTATTTAGTTTCTATGTGCTGTTAGACAAAAATCTTAGATCAGTGCATTGTCAGTGTGTGCAGCTTTCCCCAAAGTATAACAGGAAATCAAACCACACGTAATGTTTGCAAGCAATTTAGTGTTGCTCTGTGTGTATTCAGTGCCTTACAAGATGCAGTTAATTGTTTTAATCATTTATTTAGCATTACCTGATTAAACATGCAGACATATCACCATAATTAGGCCGGTTCTGCTTTGAACTTTACTCAGATCAGCAGTTTTTACCACACTTATAGGAAACTATCACTCTGGCATTAAATGGTGTGAAAACCAGTCTGTGGTTCCTTCAGAGAACTCTCAAACTTAGAACGTTTCCTTTCTTTCTCTTTTTTTCCCTCTTCTCTAAGTGAGGTGCAAAATTTTAGCCAGAGCCTCTTTGTTCTGGAGATCACACCTTTAAAATATACAAGACAGACAAAGTGTGGCAGAAGGGAAAAACTGTTTTAAGTAATTTAAGAGAAACTGGAGCTCAAAGATGTTAACTTTTCCCAAGATCAGACAGGAGGCCGGCACTATGAATCGAGGAATGGACCTTAAGGGCAAGATGTTCCTTCTGGATTTTTTTCCCTTAAATATTGGAAGGAAAATGTTTGTGATCTCCAGATTTGGCATAGCAAGGGATAGTTCTTCCTTCACAAGTCTCCATGGAAACTCGCAGTACAGGTTGGAATGGAGGCTGTGAAGCAAAAGTAGCGCAGCTCTGGGCTGTCTCACCATGGCAAAGAATTTGCTGTGTGGCAACATTTCCTTAAAAGTGGATTAGAAGACGTGAGTAAAGGAAATGTTTTTGTCAAGGACCAAAGCCACAACTTAGGTTGTTAATGAAATGAAATGTTGAAGCAGCATGACACCTCTGGTCTAGGGTTATCAGATTTTAAAGGTGAAAAGTAGGACAAATCCAGAAGAAAAACCACTCCCAGTGTAAAACAAATTTGCTTACCACACCTACTGAGTAGAACTGCTGTTGTATATGTCATTTATTCCATATTTTTGTGCAGAAAAAGCAGAGGAAATCGCTTTTCAAATGGATACAGTATTTCCTACACAGAATGAAAGTTTTGAATGATAAATGGGGTCTGGCAAAGTTTCAACTTCCTCCTGGAGTTCTGGGATGCAAGGAACAGACTCAGCCTGTTCTGGGTGAAGTGACACAGAGAAGAAATGTTGTACTTGTTTTATGTCTAAGATTTCAAGAAGGCACTGAGCATTGCGGTCCTTTTTCTTTAGGGACTGATATTGGTTTTGTCTGCCCATGCATATCTTGATTTAAATTCTAATTTTTAGGTCCCAGGAAAGACAGATTGGGGCCTTACCTGTCCCAAACTGAGTGCTGAAACTTAATTCTGGTTTGAGTTGATGGTGCTGCATTGTCAGTTCTACCATGACTCAAAAATATTTCTTTTTACTCATACAAGCTACGTTTTTCATCTTCATTGTTATGCTATTACCCTCATATTCTGACCATAAAATAATTGGCTAATGCAGTTTCACTTTAATTAGTACATTTTGATGTAGGTTTTGTAGCTTATTTAAAACATTTAGATTTCTTATTTGCTTATGTTTATTTGCTTTCTATAAATTTAGACTTATTTTCTTTTACTGAGAGACAACGTTACCTCTAAAAGATAATTTGCTTTCTGATAGACTCTTTTGTATTTTAAGTTATGCCTAAGAGTGCTCAGAGTAGCAGTTCTGAATTTCCCCTCAAAGACGGACTTGATTTTTATGCAGTGGTCCTGATTCTGCCATTATCTGTGTGTTAGGTGCTTAATATTCCTAAATTTAAAATCCATACCTTCAAGTGGTGTTTTTTTGGAGGAATGGTGTCCTTGTACACAACAAAGCATGCACAAAATTTTACCTCTTATATAGGAAAGGTTTATTTAAGAAGTCAGGAAATGTAATATTTTCAGGTAGAAATCTTGATTTGCTTTTATTGGGAATGCTTTTGGGAACACAGCATTACTAATTGAGAAACATGTCAGAAAAAAAGCAGGATCTTGACTCTTCTTAACGGCCAAACCTGTAGGCATTTGCCAGGAGTCTTTTCCAGCCTGCACATAAACTTTCTCCTGTCTCTTCTGTCTGGTGTTCCTGTCTCTTGAGAACTCCTACTCTACAGTTACTCATTTCCAACAGAGAAGACTCCATTTGGAGCAGCTTCTTATTTTACTCCATGGACTTCACAATCCCCTTTGTGAAAGTCTTCTCCTTTTCTTTAAAGCTGGGTTACTGTGGTTTCGTCTGGCTTTGCAGCTGTTCATATTTCTCTTTATGGGACATTTCTTTGGCTTTGTTTTTCAGTCTCATGTTGTTTTCGTGGTAACTTGCCCAGAGTGGGAGTTGGAGCAAATTAATTTTCCTGAAATGCGGTTCTGGGAGGGCTGCACCAGATGAGAGAGAATATGAGAGAGTCTCCATTACAGTGTTTATAGCCACCTGTCGCTATTGATCATTAACTAATCTTCTTAGAAGTATCATTTCAATTTTCCTTTTTCAGTGTGGACTAAGCAGTGTTGCCAACACACATTTTTCTCTGTCAGACATCACAGTAAGTATGTGGCACACAAAAAATTTGAAAGCCATTGCCTCATATTGCTGTTTAAAAAAGGCTTTTGAATGACTCAATTGGAGGTGTCATGCTTACCGGCATTACAAAATTAGAATTTTTGAAAGCAAGGGAGTTGGATATTTTCTACCAGCCAGTGCTAAGCACCTACACATCCTGAAGGGAAAACAGGTGAAAATTAAGTCAGAAGAAATAGGCAAATGTGTAGAGAGACTTGAGATTTGGAAGTGGCATGTGAGCAGCTTGTATTAAATGACTGAAAGCAAAGGGCAACATATTAAAAATCAGTGGGAGAGGTAGTGTGTGCCCATGTTTTGCCAGGGACAGCTGTACTCTGAATGTCTCCTCTGCTTGTGGTCCATGGGATTTTTATTTCTACGTTTCTAGTGCTAGAGGAAATACTGTCTGAGCATAATTGGTGGAAGTTCAGCAGACTCCTTTGTAGGACTGTCCATCCCAATCCTCACGAGAGCTAGAGGAAGTTACTGGGACATGGTTTATCACTGGCAGGGAGAACTGAGCTCTCAAGTGCTGGGGTGTTCACAGCCAGTTTGTTTGCACTGATTTATCAGGATTTTAGCAAGTCTGGCTGAGTGGTATTCCAGAGATGAGTTATGGCACATAAAATTCTGTAGGAAGCATGGGAAGGAAGAGCTACTTCATCTAAGAAGCAGCTTGGGAGGGACTTCAAGAGCTATGGGAGCAAGAGGTTGCACTGAAGTCTGTCTTGGAGGCTGTAACGGGCTCCAGACAGGGCAGCTCTCTGTTTTTAGGGTGCTGCAGCTCATGTGTTAAAATCACAGGAAAACCTCGGTCCCTCCTCCTGTTCCCCCTGCCATTAGGGCTTTCTGTGATTGGTTTCTGTGGGATCAATGACTTGGATCCGTGAGGCTCTGTGGGGAAAGGGTTAAGGTATCAGGTGGATATGCAGGAGGCACATCTAACCTACAGGGCTTCCTAGAGAAAGAGCTGCCCCATCTGCTCTGCTCTCTCTGTAAGTACAATAAAATGAAATCAGGAACTTTGATGACACTGGTAGCCTCCAGGCAGTGAAATGAAAATTATTTGGTGAATAACAGTAAATGCTACTTCAGTAGCAGCGTTTCAAGAGGATGATGCATGTTCTCCACTCAAAGTGGTTAACATCTGGTTAAGTCAGATGTGTGTCACTCCTGCGCCTTCCTTCAGCTGGTATTTAGGTGAGAAGTGCACGTGCAGCACTTGTGATCTAGCTGAGAGATGCCAGGTTCCAAACCAAACTCCCCAAATGCCTTCCAATAAATGAGAATTAATGTATAGAGATAAAAGAAGTGCTAGTAATCTTTCCAGATATCTCATATATACATATATATCTATATATCTCTCTCTCAGCATAGCATATGTCAGAAAAATGCAAGTCATAGGTTGGAAAATATACAAAGAAAGATTAAACCTTCCCTCACAATGGAAATAATGCTACAGGTGAAAGAAAATAAACTGAAGCTTGTAGACACAAAACAACTTCTCAAACTATTAGAAGTTATAGTAGATGCAGAGGTTATTTCAAAAGGAGAGGTCCACCTGTAAATTTGGAAATAAAAACTTGGAATAGGTAGTTCCTTTCCTAGTGCAAGAATGAAAGAGGGAGATGAGTGGCAAGAGATCAAAGGGCACTTACAGGATGTACAGAACCGATGAGGGAGAGGCAGGCAAGACAGAAAGCAGGATCAAAGGACACTAATGATGAAGAAGCTCTGCTTGCTATCTCCCATAAAGAAACACAGTGAGTCAGCAGAAGTTCAGAGGGTATTAAAAGGAAAAATCTAAAAGGAGATCACATTAGAAGCAAGCTCCACACATTTCTTGCCCATCAGGGGATGTAATAATAAAGGCACATGGGCAACATTCATGCACAAGTTTTTTAAGTGCAAGGGCCTTTGGCTTTCAAACTATGTATTAAAAGGCCTTGAAGAGAGCAGTCTGAAAACAGCTAAAGCAGCCAGCATGTTAATTGACAGTCCCATTACAGGGCTTGGTGGAGCCTTGTCTGGAGTGCTTTGAGTTCAGTTCTGTTCCCAGCTAATGCCCTGTTGTCATTAAATACAAATGGTGCATGTGTTTGTTTTCTGTTCTTTCATTTTCCTCTGAGGCAATGACAGAAATATTTCTCATCTACTTATGGATAGTAAAGCTACTTCCCGTAAGTCTATTGATGAGCTAGGGGATGTGCCAGTGAAAAGGAGCTTCCAACCGTACTCTGGAAACACACTTAATTAAGGATATCAAAGACTCGATTAGAATAATTAGGAAATTGCTCAGTATAATATTTAGCACTGAAGCAATTCGTGATTGTCACCCACTGGCCTCGGAGGACTTAATGCCTAGTGCAGGTGGTTTCCTTATTGCTGTTTTTGAGAGGCCTTGTTTGTGTTTGAGTCAGTGAGTGACATATGCAGGGCTGTGCCACAAATCCAGCAGAAAGCTGGGAGTCCAACCCACACCTGAGACTGGAAAGAGAGGAGGGAAATGAGCCATTTCGGACAAATCACAGCAGAACCTTACACGTAGTCCAGAAAAAACATTGTAGGGAAGTATTAATGATTACCTCTGGAACGGGGAAAGGAAAAATCAACACGACAGTTCTTCCCTGAAACACAGATTCCAGTATTTTTACACCTCTCTCCATCTCCATACACAAGCCATACAAGTAGTATGATGTGTTAGGAGACGGGAAACTTTTCAAGAAATTCATTGCACTGTTCCTTGAAGTAAAATCTGTTTTCTAAAGCCTTGGGAAATTGATGGGAGAGGTGCTTCAGCAAACATATGCAAAAATTCCTGCACAGGATGACACTCTTTTCAGTGTGTGTATGCTACAAATCATCATGGAGCAGGCAGTAACAGCAGTTTGGGGAACTTACATTGCAAGTGCTGGGTCAGTTCATGCAGCTGAGGATCTGCTTTTCTCTCTTGTATTAAATCCCCCTAAATCTTCTTAGATTTGCTGAAATGAGTGAAACTTGCTCCTTGTCTAGGTATTTGTGGAATAGGTGTGTTTAATCAAGAGTGCTTTCTTCAGACTCCCACATCTTTGTGCTGTGGTTTCTCTGTGTATGCCCTGGGATATTTTTCCAATATGCTGAATATAATCATTGAACCTTCTGTCCTTATTGCTTTCTGTCCAGTTTCTCGTAGCTGGCTTGATTTTTGCTACTACCCCAGACTTTTGCTTGCTCTCTATTTCTTGTTGAATACAATATGGAATGAAAGCAGTTTAAACTAGACCTAGAATTACGGAACTTCCTTAGCAATTATCTGCTCTTTTATCTCTCTCAATGTTAATGCAGTTGGGCTCCCTCCTTTTATCCCCGGCCAGTGTCCTGCTGCTCTAACATCTCATTTTCCATATCTGCTTAAACGAATTACTTTCTGATTTCCTGATTGTACTGTGTCCTTCCTCTAGTAAATTCTGAAACTATTTCAGTGAACTTTTCTGTTAGATTGTATTCCATTTTACCATCTCTTTCCATAGTCGTGAGGCTCCTGTGATTCCTCCTGTGTTCTCTATATCAGGCCTAAGATTATATCTCTATCATCCAAGTCTCCCATACCTAGGATTTTTTGCAGAAGGTTGAAAGTACCTAAACTGCCAAATTGCACAGAACCATTTTTATTTAATGATCCACATTTATAAAAGCACATGCTGAAACCGAGAAATTTTTAGTAACAAAAATCTTAATTTATTTTTCTGTCTCTGTTGAATTATGTCATCCTGTTTGTTGATCCAAGTTGTGTGGTGATCCTTGAAAGACGGCAGGGTGCACTTTGCGTGTTTATGGTTCCACGTTTTTAAGTGTATTAAACTTTCTGAATTAAAAGTTTTAGTTTGGATGGAAATTTAATTTCAAGGTCTTGAAATTTTAGCCCACTTTTAGCACTGTCACACATGGCAGTAATGAGAATGAAGATAAAAACTTGAAAGATATTGATGTGTCCAGTCTAATCACTGATGATGCCCTCGGTCCGTGTCTGCTGGTCAGAACCATGCGTGGAAGGAAAATCAGTCAAGCACCAGAAGAGCACTCCAGCTGTTTTAACAGAGAAATATTTATTGCTACTATGAAATGAATAGAACTTGACACATGATCTGCTGAAATCAGAAAAATGCATTTAGCCAGGTTCTGTGCTGGAAGGCCAAAAGGAAATGGGGATAGACCAGTTGACACTGCCTGAGGATCCAGCCTTGGGATGAGGCAACAGAAAGGAAAAAAATGTACACACTGCAGCTAAAGCAGTGGTTGATAAAGTGAGAACAGAGGGAAAGTAATAGTGCCAGCACTACAAAAGAGATTTAATAGGGGTTTGAAACTGAACTGCACAGAGTTATTGATAGCACATCATCAGCCTGAGGTACTTTTTCATTATGGCCCAGCTGGTTAGAGGAAAGAGTATGAAGGGATTGAGGAAGGCATTTTTAGCAATGGCCAATGAAAAATAGGGATAATGTAGCATTCCCTCAATAAACAATGGCTTTTGAGATACAAAGAAATGAGCTGGAAGGCAAGAAAGTCCATCCTAACAAGAAGCATTTCAAACCAAACCAAACACTGAGAAATGATGATAATAAGCCACACATTTGTCCAAGTTATAAGTCTGAACCTTTTGGGAAAATTTTGCTCCTTTCCTTTTATGTTTAATTTTCCACTTTTGTCTTTACTCCTGGCTTTTTACTTAGATCATAAACAGCTAGTGTAGAAAATGTACATCTGAGTATTTCTAGAAACAACTAAGGCCATAAAAATTATTTAAAATTTAGGAAAAATAATCCAACCACGTATGCCTTGAAACTGGAGAAAAGTTGATGTCTTAGCTGGTTGCTTCTTCTTTTCTATTTGTAAGAGCTATTAAACCATGTGACTCCCAGGGCAGAAAGAATAAATGGATTTATTTCAGTGGAAGCCTCACAGATTGATATTTTAGGGCTCTAGTGACTGAGCACAGGAGTATTTATTTACAGTATCAGTGCCTTCCATCTTTCCCAGAGCTTCTCCTGGAGAAACAAACCTAGCAACAAACAGACTTACAATTTTTTAAATCGAGTGTGGGGGGTGGATTTTCCTCCCTTCTTGGTTTAAGTCTTAAATGTTTAAGAGTTCACAGCTTTAGGAGGTGATATTGCAAGCTGGATTATTTCAAATCCTTGGAGCTGGATGATGTCAAAGTGCACTGATAGACCGGACCGCCTCCACCTGCTAGTCCAGTTTGAATGGACTTTGAGAGGTCCTAGATTACATTTAAAAACAGCACAGATACTCTAATTAAACCCACCCAAGTTAACTTGGGGACCAGAAGCAGTGGGAAGCATCTTTTCTACCTGGTTTCCAAAATGCTGATTGGTTTACAGCCGATTCTGGTACCATAATATAATATAATATAATAT